>CM066606.1:36064005-36451505 GCA_033816785.1 Picus viridis
TTCTTCCTCAGATCTAGTCTAAGCCTACTCTCCCTCTACTTAAAACCATTCCCCCTAGTCCTATCGCTAGACAGCTTTAAGAAAAGTGTCTCTCCAGCCTTCCAGTAGGATCCTGTAATGCACCTTTCTCCTACACTGTGCTAGCCAAAATTTGTAAAGAATTTGCATGCTCTGCTGGGGAATCTGAGGTGGAATATGTATGGTGAGTTTCAAAAACTGGGGGTGATCAGATTATGTTAACTAAAACATTATTTTGAATCCCCCTTTCTCTCCTGGTGGATGCAAACAGAATGACTCCTTTTATCAGGGGTCTCCCCAACACGTTTAAAATAAGAGGTATCCAGATCCAAAAAGAAATAGCTGATACCCCACTTTCTTCCAGGATGCAAGCTGCTTTAAGGGAAAGTTTAACACCTGGAGGGAGCCAGCCTGACTTGAAGCCATGGACATGGGAAGAAGTGGGAAGGGAGTTAATAGACTATGCCAGGCAGTATAGTATACCTGAGGAAATTAAAAAACCTCTAACTAGAGGCTTGAGACATGTGAAAATGATTCACCCACCAAGCCCCCCGGGCCAGTTGCACCATATTCCTAGTACGTACCTGGCTAGGGCAGGGAACACTTGAATACCCAGCAATATTGGTGGGGGGTGGGTCAGAAGAAAGGTATTCCAAAAGAAGTGGTTGATGGGGTATCCACGAGGCAATTAGAAATTATTGTGAAATGCTGGCCCGAGTCTAAAAAGAGGGCTGAGGCCACAGCCCCCCTCTTGGTGGGACCATTTGGTGAGGGAGGGGGTATGCCCCCAGGGCAACTAAGGGCTTCACTTCTCAGTGGTGAGCGGGGGTGAAGCATGATTCAGGAGATCACCAAAAAAAATTGTACATGGTTTGGGAAAAAGCTTTTGTTTGTGTTTAGGTTGGCTTTGAGAGAACCTGAAACAATCAACAATACTTAGAGGCCCATTCAAAGTATCTCCTTCTATGATCAGGTGACCCACCTGGTGGATGTGGGGAGACCTGTGGATGTGGTCTACCTGGACTTCAGCAAGGCCTTTGACACTGTCCCCCACAGCAAACTGCTGGCTAAGCTGTCAGCTCGTGGCTTGGACAGCAACACTCTGCACTGGGTTAGGAACTGTCTGGAGGGCCGGGCCCAGAGAGCGGTGGTGAATGGTGCCAGTGAAGCACTAAAGCACTGTGAACAGTGCTTTAGTCTTCCCTGAGGTTTACAGGGCTCAGAGCGGTACACATGGCGGCTCCTCTCTTGCTATGGCGAGGCTAGGTATATGCGGACTTGGTCTCTGTCAAGTCCCTTCTCCCCAGCAACTGGGCAGATCTTACCCTTGGGGGTTGGTCCAGTCCTCCCGTAGCATGGTGGGCTCTCCCGGTTGGTATGACTGGCTGTGATGCTGCTGGGCTTCTTGGGCTCAGCGAAGGTCCTCCCCTGGAGATGATCCTCACGATTGCTTCTCACGATGAAAAGCGTGCATGTATGATAGAAGCTAACAACAACAAGCTCAATGGCAGAGGTTATGGCTCAAGGGTTGTTCTCTCGAGCAAGTACAGAGACAAAGTGAAAGAGGGGGCAACTTGTTTACCAACTGGGGTAATACTTATAGATTCCTCGAGGCTGGGTTTGACCAATGGGCACTCTCACCAACAATTGGCTTCAGCCTATCACAGTATCACAGTATGACCAAGGTTGGAAGAGACCTCGAAGATCATCGAGTCCAACCTGTAACCACAGACCTCACAACTAGACCATGGCACCAAATGCCGCATCCAGTCCCCTCTTGAACACCTCCAGGGACGTCGACTCAACCACCTCCCCGGGAGCCCATTCCAATGGCGAATGACTCTCTTGGTGAAGAACTTTCTCCTCACCTCGAGCCTAAACTTCCCCTGTTGCAGCTTGAGACTGTGTCCCCTTGTTCTGGTGCTGGTTGCTAGGGAGAAGAGGCCAACACCTTCTGGGCTACAACCACCTTTCAGGTAGTTGTAGAGAGCAATGAGGTTGCCCCTGAGCTTCCTATTCTCCAGGCTAAACAACCCCAGCTCCTTCAGCCTCTCCTCATAGGGCTTGTGCTCAAGGCCTCTCACCAGCCTTGTTGCCCTTCTCTGGACACGTTCAAGTGTCTTGATGTCCTTCTTAAACTGAGGGGCCCAGAAATGGACACAGGACTCAAGGTGTGGCCTAACCAAAGCAGAGTACAGGGGCACAATGACCTCCCTGCTCCTGCTGGCCACACCATTCTTAATGCAGGCCAGGATGCCGTTGGCCTTCATGGCCACCTGGGCACACTGCTGCCTCATGTTCAGGCGGCTGTTGATCAGCACCCCCAGGTCCCTCTCTGTTTGGCCGCTCCCCAGCCACTCCAACCCCAGCCTGTAGCTCTGCATGGGGTTGTTGTGGCCAAAGTGCAGCACCCGCCACTTGGACTTGTTGAATGCCATCCCATTGGACTCCGCCCGTCTGTCCAGCCGATCGAGGTCCCTCTGCAGAGCCCTTCCATCCTCTAACTGACCGACATCTGCTCCCAACTTGGTGTCATCTGCAAATTTGCTGATGACTGTCTCAATCCCCTCATCCAGATCGTCAGTGAAGACACTGAATAGGATGGGGCCCAGCACTGATCCCTGGGGATGCCACTGGTGACTGGCCTCCATCTGGAGGTGGCACCATTCACCACCACTCTCTGGGCCCGGCCCTCCAGCCCTATAGAATGTGTGAAGCCAGAATTTTGCCCATACTTGGTATTTGCACAAGCACTGCGTGCGCTGAGTGCGTGTTGGCCTGGCTAATGCCTTGGCTTTTGTCTTCCTCCTGAAGGAGGGGAAACTTGTCCACATGCTGGGACAAGATCTAATATCTGGGCAAAATGTGCCTTCACCACAGTGAGTTGAGATAAAAACAGTTTAATAGGCAAAGTATCTGTCCCAGTCATGCTCCCTCCCATCTTCTTGTGTGTCTCCCTCTGGAGGCAAAAGCCATGTACCTAAGCAAATCAAAGCAAGTGTTCCATTTGTTTACCACTTCCCATCAGCAAGCATTCCATTTCCAGGAAAGCCTGGCTTAATCAGGCTTCCCCTGGCTTACTTGGGAAGACAAATATCATCCCTCTGAATGTTTGCTGAACTTCATTCTTCAATTTTATATGCTAAACTTTACGTAATCAAGTATGAGATATCCCTGTGGTCAGATATCTGGTTGTGTTACCTTCCAACTTCTTGTGCACCACCATCCTACTTGTTGGTAGGGTAGTATGAGATGCAGAAAAGGCCTTGATACTGTCCAAGCACTTCTCAGCAAAACTTAAAATGTCCATGAATTATTAACACTGTTTAAAGTATAAATCCAAAGCATAGCCCCATACTAGCTACTATGAAGAAAATCAAATTTACCATGTCCAAAGCCACAACAGTAATTTCAAACTATAACCCAGAGGCAAGGAATTTGATAATTCAGGGCTAAACTTATCATTAATGTCTGTAACAGGTACACATTGATTTATTTGAACTAATAAAATATTGAATTCTTCATTTTCATATTTTGATTAATTTACTTTTGTGTTCTCAGCTCATTTCTGTTTTAAATCCCATGATGCTGAGTCTGTGAACCTGAAAGCTCATATACAGGGCTATACTCCACCCTAACAGGGAAATCCTGGTTTCTTATCCAGGATTTTTTTCTTATCCATTCTTATCCTCAGTTAAAAGAAGTCAAAGTTCATTGATTGCAAGTGACATGTACTATAGACTTTCCAGTTCAGTGTTGTAATATTCAGTCTCTTGTTTGAATTTGAAAATAAATATAATTGAGGAAAAAAAATATGTAAAGAGCTTGCTGTTTGGCCTTTGGCATTTGTCTGAGCTGCCCAACTACCTTCTCAATTGAATAAACTGAATTTTAAAATGTTTAAAATGAATGTCCTGTGTTCTTTCAATTTTAGATGTATCAGGGATGGAGATTGGTTGCAGAGGGCATGTCAGAGCATTACTGCAATGGTTAATAGACATTTGTGTGGGTATAGAGTTCATTATTGTAGAGCAGATGCAATACCATTTATCTGCTGTACATATAAAGAGGATTTTCAGTAGGATGACAATAACAGCAGTCCTTTAAGAAGCAGTCTGACAGCTACAGTTTTCCTTTGATTCTATTTCAGTTTCTGAGGGATATCACATATTTTCTTCTATTTAATAATGTATTCTATGAAATACCAGTACTTTTTAAATTGCCAACACTTAAGTGATAGTGAAATAGGTAGTCATGCATATGTTAGCATAATATAAACACTTCAGAAGTCCAGATAAAATTTCATATAACTGAATACGCCTGCTTTCTTTTTTTTTTGTAGTTGGCCAGTATTCCTGCTCATCAAACACTTCATATAACTACTGCAATTTTTGGAACACTTATATAACCATTGACCATACATAAGTGATCTATGGGAAGAACTGAATTAATTATGTTCATTTACAGCTATTAAAGAGTAATTGTGCAATAGACATAAATAATTAAATGGACTTGTGCACATCACAGGATGTCAGGGTTGGAAGGGATGCAAAATTGATCATTGAGTTCAGCCATCCTGTCAGAGCAGAACTGTACAATCTAACTCAGGTCACAGAAAAATGCATCCAGATGGGCCTTGGAAGTCTCAGAGAAGGAAACTCCCACAACCTCTCTGGGAAGCCTGTTCCATTGGTCTGTGACCGCTGCAGCAAAAGTTCCTACTTGTGTTGGAGGTGTTGCTCCTTGTCTATCTCGGGAGAAAGTGGGAAGAGCCTGTCCCCCCCTCCTGGCACTCAGCCCTCAGATATTTATAAACATTTATTAAATCCCACAAAGTCTTCTCTTCTCCAGACTAAAAGCCCCAGGTCCCTCAGCCTGTCTTTAAATGTTTATAAATATCTGAGAGCTGAGTACCAGGAGGAAGAGGTTACTGCTCCCTGAGCAGGAGCTGAAAATGCTCCACCTCAACCTGAAGTAGAGCTCAGACTTTTTTATTTTTCATTCATATGATGAGAGCTATAATTAATTCAGTTGAGCCAACAGGCGTCACTGATCAATGTTTTGTAATTGTTCCAAATTGCCATTGAGTATTTACACTTAAATTATTAATTTATTTATTTAAAATTACATTATTAAATAGAAGAAAATGTGATTATCCCTCAGAAATAGAGTGAGAAAACATTTTGTTGTCATCTACAATCTTTATATGCGGCGGATTAGGTGGTATTTATGCGCTATACAATAATGAGCTGCCCACCTCACAATCTGTATACAGAAGAGACTTGACAATAAGCTCTTTGCATTTTTTCTCAATCCCATTTTCCAGAGTCTGGCTTTGAGGTGGAAAGTCCCCTTGAATTTGTAATCGCTACTGGCAATGAACTGACCTAATAAAAATCTGGACGATCGTATTAAAACGGGAAATGAGCTGAGAACACAAAAAGTAATCAAGTATGAAAGTGAAGGGAATTCAATATTTATTAGTTCAAAAATAAATCAATGTGTACCTGTTTTTTGAATTTGACAATGATGAAAGAGTTTGGCCTAATTATCAGGTGATTCACGCCTCTGAGAATTATAATTTGAAAATTACTGTTATTATTTTGAGATTTCAATGGCTAGAATTTGATTTTCTTCATAGTAGTATGGGGCAGCTGCTTATGCAAGAGCAGTGTTAATGAATTCATGGATTTGTGCAAATTTTGTCTTAAATATCTGCCTTTCTGCATCTCACACCTACCAACCCCAGAGTAGGATGGTGGTGCACAAGAGGATTGGAGGTTATCTCATACTTGATTACGTGGAAATTTAGCATATAAAATGAGAATGAGATGTAAACATTCAGGAAGAGGATTATTTGTCTTCCCAAAGCAAACCAGGGGAAGCTGGGCCAAACTGAGACTTCCCTAAATGGGAATGCTGCTGATGGGAGGTGGTAAACAAATGGAATTTGCTAGCAGGTACAGTAACATCCCGAGAGGAAGACACAAGGAGTGGGAGGGCATGACTGGGACAGAAAGCGTATTAAATGACATCTCAACTCCTTGTGGTGAGCACATTTTGTAGATGTATGGACATCCCCCTCCTTCAGGAGTAAAAAGCAAGACATTAATACAGACCAGCTGCACTCAGCTGAAGTATGGGTAAGGCTCTGGCTTCCCACGAGGGCCAGACCCAGTGGTGGTGAATGGTGCCACTACCTGGATGGGTCTGAGATGAGACAGTCATCAACAGGATTTACAGTTTATAGTCACGTTCCCAGTAGGGTGGAAGAATACTACGGAGGACCTCGGGCGAGAGCCGAGAGTCGTGTATTCTGCTGATTAGGCCCGTCCTGTGTCCATTTCTGGGCCTCGAATTAAGAAGGACGTCGAGACACTTGAGGCGTGTCCCGAAGAGAAAGAACACAAAGTGAAAGCAAGCCCTATGGCTTTTTGAAAGGAGCTGGGCTAGCCGATAAAGGGCAGCCTCATTGCTCTGCAGATGATTTGAACAGAAAATTATTTAGCTGGCCAACACAGAACAGCACAGTCTCAAGCGGACCAGAGAGTCATTGAGTGACTGTTCCAGAGGGGACTGAGATGCGGCCGGCACCATAGGTTATATGTGCCTGGGTTGTCCTGAATTTGGGGTTGAGACTCGATCTCATCTCTCGAAATAATTGTGTGAAATGCCTGACCTCGAGGGAGCATCTGCGAGTATTACCCCAGTTATTAAACAGGAGTACTTCACTTTGTCTCTGTAGCTGCCCTTGAGCAACTCTGCCATTGGCACTGTCCAGCTCTATCCTGCGCTTCCTCGTGGAAAAGCTAATCGTGAGTCATGAGGGAGGACCTCGCTGGCTTAAATCACAGCCAATCCTTGTACAGCTCTGCGGGAGGACAACCTGAAATTTAAGATCTTACTGGGGAGAAGGAGCAGGCGAGAGACAGCCTCGCCATGGCCCCGCTAGTGCTGGCACCATTCACCACCGGCTCTGGGCCCGGCCCGCCAGGACAGTTACTGCTGTCCAAAGCCACGAGCTGGCTGGCCTTAGCCCAGTTTGCAGAGATGCTGGATGACACCCGCAGGTCCCATCCCAGGTGACTGAGTGGGCCTCTAAATGTTGTTGTTGTTTCAGGTTCTCACGCCTCTGGCCAAAAGCTTTTCCCAAGCCATGTACAGCCCTCTCCCCTGAGTCATGCTTCACCCCATCACCCTGAAGTGAAAGCCGGGGGCATACCCCCTCCCTCGCAGATGGTCCCACAGAGGGGGCTGTGACTCGGCCCTTTTGAGGCTCGGGGCCAAGCATTTCACAATATTCCTGGTACCCTGCGTGTATCTGACTCCCCTTCTTTGGGCCTTTCTTAGCAATTCCAAGCTGTTTCCTGCCCTGGCGGAGTGCAATGCAGGGTATAGTGCAGCCTATTGCCCAGAGGCTGGTGAGTGGCTCAGCAATCTCAAGCCTCTGGTTAAAGACTCAGGCTATATACTTATGGCTTTCAAAAATTCTTCCCCGTCCCCGCTCGATCCTGCGGGCTCCCCCCCCCTAAGACTTTGTAAAGTATCTGGAAAGTGGGGTGTGAGACCTCTTATTTTAAATTTGATAAGAAGGGTCGTCCCATCCACCGGGAGGGGGGATTCAAAACAATGTTTGATTAACATAATCTCTGTCACCCACAACTCACCTGGCTCCCGCACCTCAGATTTTGCACCACATCCCAGTGCTTTACAAACAATAGCGAGTATAAGGAAAGATGATAAGTGAGAGTAATGGATGTTGAGGCAGACAAGATGATGGCTTGAGCAGTTTGGCAGTGTATGCAGCAGGCTGGGTGGATGATCTTTGAGTGGGACATTCGAAAGAAAGAAAGAAAGAAAGAAAGAAAGAAAGAAAGAAAGAAAAAGAAAGAAAAAGAAAAAAAGAAAAGAAAAAGAAAGAAGAGAAGAGAGAAAGAAAGAAGAAAGAAAAGAAGAAAGAAGAGAGAGAAGAAGAGAAAGAAGAGAGAAGAGAAGAGAAGAGAGAAAGAAAGAAGAGAAGAAAAGAAGAAAAGAGAAAAGGAAAAAGGAAAGAGAAGGAAGAGAAGAAAGAAGAAGAAAAGAAGAAGAAAGAAAGAAGAAGGAGGAAGAAGAGAGAAGAAGAGAGGAGAGAAAGGAGGAGAAGAAGAGGAGAGAAGAAGAGAGGAGAAGAAGAGGGGAAGAAGAGGGAGAGGAGAGGAGAAAGAGAGGAGAGGAGGGAAGGAGAAGGGAGAAGAGAGGAAGAAGAAGGGGAGGAGGAGAGGAGGAGGGAGGAAAGGAGGGAGAGGGTTAGGAGAGGAGGAGGAGGGAGGGAGAGGAGGGGAGAGGAGAGGAGAGGGAGGGGAGAGGAGAGAGAGGAGGGAGAGGAGAGGGAGAGGAGAGAGGGAGAGGAGAGGAGAGGAGAGGGAGAGGGAGAGGAGAGGAGAGGAGAGGAGGAGAGGAGAGGAGGAGGGAGAGGGAGAGAGGAGAGGAGAGGGAGGAGGAGAGAGGAGAGGAGAGGAGAGAGGGAGAGGAGAGGAGGAGAGGAGGAGAGGGAGGAGGGAGAGGAGAGGGAGAGGGAGAGGGAGAGGAGAGGAGAGGAGAGGAGAGGAGAGGGAGAGGAGAGGAGAGGGAGAGGAGGGGGAGAGGAGAGGAGAGAGAGAGGAGAGAGGAGGAGAGGGAGAGGGAGAGAGGAGGAGAGAGGAGAGGGAGAGGAGAGGAGAGGAGAGGAGAGGGAGAGGAGAGGAGAGGAGGGAGAGGAGAGGAGAGGAGAGAGAGGAGAGGGAGGAATAAGATAGGAGAGGATGGAGAGGTTCGAGGGAGAGGTTCCGGAGGGAGAGGAGGAGGAGAGGGATAGAATAGAATAGAATAGAATAGAATAGAATAGAATAGAATAGAATAGAATAGAATAGAAGAGAATAGAATAGAATAGAAGAGAGAAAGAGAAGAGAAAGAGAAGAAAGAGAAGAAGAAGAAGAGAAAGAGAAGAAGAAAGAGAGAGAAGAAGAGAGAAAGAATTAATTGAAGTGTTGTATTCCTTCATCTCAATTCTTTTGCTAAGATAAAAAATAATTTTTTAATCCTTTTGGAAAACCGAGTAAGCTAATGGTGGTGGTGTGTGTGTAGACTGGTCAGCCTAGAGCACCTCACATCTGAAGCCTGAATCTAGCCTGTTTGGAATACTTTGAATTCCTTCATAATGTATGCTGGAGAGCTTCTTTGCATTATAGATAAATTGTGGGGGGAAACCATTAGCATTTTCAGACTAATTTTATGTTTTTGCATGATGGCCTTTATGAAAATGTACTGCTCCCACAGTTATGAGGTGGACAAGTGACCAGGTGCTACTGCCTTCTCTCCTAGGTTCTGCTACGAGTTCAGTCTTTGATCCACACTTGTAAGCCTCTTGCCCTCTAAATCTTCAGCTTCTGCTCTGTCTCCCAGATTTCCCTCTGAAACTCTTTCAAAATCTGTGTGATATCTGAGCAGACTAACTACTGAGAAAATTATTCCTTTCCTTGTTTTTCTGTGGCAGTAGAAACAAAACTTCTTTCATGATTCCCAGTTGTTCTAAATTTGTCCCTTGGCAGGAGTGAAACAGTAATATAAAGAAGTTCTTGTTTAACAAATGCAATGAATTAAGGAGGAAAGTTTTTCTTGGAGAAATTCAAGGGCCTTCAGAGCTCTTATATTTTACTTTGTAGCAAATACCCATTGCAAGACTAAACAGCAGAGTCTGACAGCTGTTGATTCTCAGATATTAGCAAGAATGTTAGCAGACTTCAAAGACACCACCCTAAAGGGAGCTGTCTTTCTGAGAAACAGAGAAAAAAAAAGTATTATAACTTAATCATGCAAGACAGGCTAAGTAGATAAAAGTAACACTACACAGATGCTTCCATAGCACATTCATGTCCAATAAAGAATGAAAACTAACAAAATGCAAAGCAAAGAAGAAAGATGTACACTTACATAATAGGAAAGATTATTTCAAAGAATATTAACAGGGAACCTACTTAATTAGATTAGAAAGCTTATCTAAGTTCAATAACTTTCAGAAAGATTTTGGCCATCTGCAGGTGGGAACCTTTGCATGAACATAAGATCAAAGACAGAGAAGTGCATTTAGGCTTACAAGGCTGAGTTGTTTTCATTTTCATTTTGTCTTTATATATATATATGTGCATATATATATATATGATTGTCTTATATATATGTGTGTGTGTATATATATATATATATGATTGTCTTATTAATCTAAAACATCTCCAAAAAAAATGGATTATATGTGCATATATTTATCTTATTTTGAGGAAAAGAATGCATAAGTCTTTATCTCTCTGTCACTCGGAATGTTTCTCCTAACTGTTTCTGTATAGAAATAAAACTGGCACCAATCTGTAAAAGCCAGATGCAAAGATGAGCTGAAATGTTAACATGTCATATTTCCCTTGGGCAGTAAGTTTGGGTTTTTTCTTGTTCTCTTTGGTTTAGTTTGTTTGTTTTTAATTCTGCCTGTTAAATTACACCTTCTGTGTGCTGGAAACCTTTCAATACTACCTTTGGACATTAACTTAGATGTTGTAATAAAGCTTACAGAGGTGTAAAGACAACTGATTATCCGCAGGGAGACTTAAATAGGATGTAGTTTAGTTTTAGGCATGTGTGGAGACTCATTGGGTTTGTTTGCTTGGTTGTTTTTTTGTTGTATTTTTTGTACATTATAATATCTTTGCACTTCTATTCAGTGGGATGAAATGCTTTAGAGAGTCAACAAGATAACCAGTTACTGCTGATGGTGAAAACTAGACTTCTGAGATAGAAAGGTGAACTAATGCACAGACGCTGCACTTTCTGTGAAGGCAGATATGGCAAAATAGATAGAAATTGATTTATAATTGTGATGTAAGTAGGAAATCGAGGTTATTTCTGTAGTGATCACTGTGGTGTGGCTGGCATATGCAAGGCTTTATATACAAAGGCTGTGCCCGGTTCATACCCGGAATGTTTAGTTGAGGTAATCTCCCAGTCCCTATCTGTGCAGACGGGAGTGGACTAATTTGTGACAAATCACTGAATTCCTAGCTTGTTTTGTCTCAGAGTAGCTGCCTAATTGGTCCTGGATCTCTCCATGTGCTGATTCCCTGCGGCGCCCAGGTTTAACCCGGCATTTCCTGCAGGTCTGAGGCTATTGTAGTAACTATGAGCACCTGGCGATGCGTCGATTAGCACCCTGTGCTTGAAACTGACTAATCCTAGGACCTTCCCTGGGCAGCTGCCACAGCAGGGAAAAGGGAGCTGACCAAAATGTGCATATATGAGAAAATTTGAAACTCTTCCTGTGTATGCAGGGATAGTAAATATGATAGTCTTTTGTGTATGGCTAAGAGAGAGTATATCTCACAGGTACTTAAAGTAGCCCAAGGCTACAAAGGCATGATCCATTTGCTGGAGTATTTGTCCTGCTAATGGGACTGAGCTTAAGGCACTTGTAATACTAGTAGGATGATAGAGCTCTAAGAATTCCCTTCTGTGAGTTTCATCTGATCCAAAGAAGATGACATTGTAACACTTACAGTGAGGAATCCTGCATCATCTACACAGAATGATAGAATGGTTGGGTTGGAAGGGGCCTTTGAAGGTCCTCCTAGTCCAACACCCTCTGCAGTAAGCAGGGAAATCTCAACTAGATCAGGCTGCCCAGAGTTCTATCGAGCCTCACTGACAGTCCTGTTTGGGAGATTCAGTTTCCCACATAGAGTACTACCCTCTTTATGCAAAAGATCACTATATTTGGTTTTTTTTTTTTTTTTTTTTTTTTTTTTTTGGTCTTTAACTAGCACTTCATCTGTAACTGTCTGTATAGCTCCAGAAGCAAGATTTTCTGTTATAGAACAATGTTTATTATTTTCCTTGTTTAACTGTATTATATGATTGTTCCTGTTATACAATACAATACAATACAATACAATACAATACACCAGGTTGGAAGAGACCTTCAAGATCATCGCGTCAACCCATCAAACAATCCAACCCACCCAACAACTAGACCATACAGCCAAGCACCCCATCAAGTCTTCTCCTGAACACCTCCAGTGAAGGTGACTCCACCACCTCCACGGGTAGCCGATTCCAATGGCCAATCACTCTCTCCGTGTAGAACTTCTTCCTAACATCCAGCCGAAACCTGCCCTGGCGCAGCCTGGACTGTGTCCTCTTGTTCTGGTGCTGGCTGCCTGGGACAACCTCCTTCAGGTAGTTGCTTGAGAGGCCAGCCTCCCTCAGCCTTTCCTCATAGGGCTTGTGTTCCAAACCCCTCAACTTTGTTGCCCTTCTCTGGACACGTTCCAGCAAGTCAACATCCTTCCTAAGCAGGGCCCAGAACTGGACACAGTACTCAGGTGTGGCCCACAGCCTAACCAGTGCCGTGTACAGGGGCCAGGAATGACCCTCCCTGCTCCTGCTGTGGCCACCCTGTTCCTGATGCAAGCCAGGATGCCATTGGCCTTCTTGGCTGCCTGGGGCACTGCAGGCTCATGTTCAGCCTACAATCAACCAGTACCCCAGGTCCCTCTCTGCCTGGCCACTCTCCAGCCACTCTGACCCCAGCCTGTAGCACTGCATGGGGTTGTTGTGGCCAATGTGCAAAATCTGGCACTTCGATGTGTTAAATCTCTTTAGTGGACTCATCCATCTGTCCAGCCTTCGAGGAGGTCCTCTGCAAAGCCTCTCTGCCCTCCAGCAAATCAACTGCTGCCCCCAGCTTGGTGTCATCTGCAAATTTACTGATGATGGACTCGTCACCCTCATTCCAGATCATCAATAAAGATGTTAAAGAGCATGGGGCCCAGTACTGATCCCTGGGGCACACCACTAGTGACAGGCCGCCAGCTGGATGTGGTGCCATTCACCATTACTCTGGGCTCTGCCCTCCAGCCAGTTCCTAACCCAACGCAGTGTGCTCCTGTCAAGCCATGGGCTGCCAGCAGCCAGGGTTTGCCTGTGAGACAAGTGTCAAAGGCCTTGCTGAGGTCCAGGCAGACCACACATCCACAGGCCTCCCCACATCCACCCGGCGGAGTCACTGATCATAGAAGGAAGTCAGGTTGGTCAGGGCCAGGACCTGCCCTTCCTAAATCTATGCTGGCTAGGCCTGAGCCCCTGGCCATCCTGTAAGTGCTGTGTGATCGCACGGCAATCTGGTTAGGCTGACACACCTTGATGCTGTGGGACCTCTCCACACCTTGAGCAGTGGGAAACTATGTAGAGAAGGGCTGTGTCCAAGTTCTGACCGGATGGGATCCATCCTAGCTGGGCTGTTGCTTAGCCTCCCAGAAGAAAGAGTGGTGCCCATCCACAGACTGAGGGAATTATAGGCCTTTAGTGCCAGGCAAGATGCTCATCTACGATCACTTACAGGATGGCCAGGGCTGGATGTTGACTTGCTGGAATGGTGACGTGTCCAGAGGGCAACAAAGCTGGTGAGGGTTTGGAACACAAGCCCTATGAGGAAGCTGAGGGAGCTGGGGTTGCTTAGCCTCAGAAGGAGGAGACTGAGGGTGACCTTATTGCTCTCTACAACTACCTGAAGGGAGGTTGTAGCCAGGCAGAAGGCTGGCCTCTTCTCCCAGGCAGCCAGCACCAGAACAAGAGGACACAGTCTCAGGCTGCGCCAGGGCAGGTTTCGGCTGGATGTTAGGAAGAAGTTCTACACGGAGAGAGTGATTGGCCATTGGAATCGGAAGGTTCGTGGAGGTGGTGGAGTCACCTTCACTGGAGGTGTTCAGGAGAAGACTTGATGGGGTGCTTGGCTGTATGGTCTAGTTGTTGGGTGGGTTGGATTGTTTGATGGGTTGGACGATGATCTTGAAGGTCTCTTCCAACCTGGTGTATTGTATTGTATTGTATTGTATTGTATATAACAGGAACAATCATATAATACAGTTAAACAAGTGAAAATAATAAACATTGTTCTATAACAGAAAATCTTGCTTCTGGAGCTATACAGACAGTTACAGATGAAGTGCTAGTTAAAGACCAAAAAAAAAAAAAAAAAAAAACCAAATATAGTGATCTTTTGCATAAAAAGGGTAGTACTTATGTGGGAAACTGAATCTCCCAAACAGGACTGTCAGTGAGGCTCGATAGAACTCTGGGCAGCCTGATCTAGTTGAGGATTTCCCTGCTTACTGCAGAGGTGTTGGACTAGAGGACCTTCAAAGGCCCTTCCAACCCAACCATTCTATCATTCTGTGTAGATGATGCAGGATTCCTCACTGTAAGTGTTACAATGTCATCTTCTTTTGGATCAGATGAAACTCACAGAAGGGAATTCTTAGAGCTCTATCATCCTACTAGTATTACAAGTGCCTTGCTCAGTCCCATTAGCAGGACAAATACTCCAGCAAATGGATCATGCCTTTGTAGCCTTGGGCTACTTTTAAGTACCTGTGAGATATACTCTCTCTTAGCCATACACAAAAGACTATCATACTTTACTATCCCTGCATACACAGGAAGAGTTTCAAATTTTCTCATATATGCACATTTTGGTCAGCTCCTTTCCCTGCTGTGGCAGCTGCCCAGGGAAGGTCCTAGGATTAGTCAGTTTCTCCGCACAGGGTGCTAATCGACGCATCGCCAGGTGCTCATAGTTACTTACTAGCCTCAGACCTGCAGGAAATGCCGGGTTAAACCTGGGCGCCGCAGGGAATCCAGCACATGGAGAGATCCAGGACCAATTAGGCAGCTACTCTGAGACAAAACAAGCTAGGAATTCAGTGATTTGTCACAAATTAGTCCACTCCCGTCTGCACAGATAGGGACTGGGAGATTACCTCAACTAAACATTCCGGGTATGAACTCGGGCACAGCCTTTGTATATAAAGCCTTGCATATGCCAGCCACACCACAGTGATCACTACAGAAATAACCTCGATTTCCTACTTACATCACAATTATAAATCAATTTCTATCTATTTTGCCATATCTGCCTTCACAGAAAGTGCAGCGTCTGTGCATTAGTTCACCTTTCTATCTCAGAAGTCTAGTTTTCACCATCAGCAGTAACTGGTTATCTTGTTGACTCTCTAAAGCATTTCATCCCACTGAATAGAAGTGCAAAGATATTATAATGTACAAAAAAACTACAACAAAAAACAACCAAGCAAACAAACCCAATGAGTCTCCACACATGCCTAAAACTAAACTACATCCTATTTAAGTCTCCTGCGATAATCAGTTGTCTTTACACCCTCTGTAAGCTTTATTACAACATCTAAGCAATGTCCAAAGGTAGTATTGGAAAGGTTTCCAGCACACAGAAGGTGTAATTTAACAGGCAGAATTAAAAACAAACAAACTAAACCAAAAGAGAACAAGCAAAAAACCCAAACTTACTGCCCAAGGGAAATATGACATGTTAACATTTCAGCTCATCTTTGCATCTGGCTTTTACAGATTGGTGCCAGTTTTATTTCTATACAGAAACAGTTAGGAGAAACATTCCGAGTGACAGAGAGATAAAGACTTATGCATTCTTTTCCTCAAAATAAGATAAATATATGCACATATAATCCATTTTTTGGAGATGTTTTAGATTAATAAGACAATCATATATATATATATACACACACACATATATATAAGACAATCATATATATATATATGCAATATATATATATAAAGACAAAAATGAAAATGAAAACAACTCAGCCTTGTAAGCCTAAATGCACTTCTCTGTCTTTGATCTTATGTTCATGCAAAGGTTCCCACCTGCAGATGGCCAAAATCTTTCTGAAAGTTATTGAACTTAGATAAGCTTTCTAATCTAATTAAGTAGGTTCCCTGTTAATATTCTTTGAAATAATCTTTCCTATTATGTAAGTGTACATCTTTCTTCTTTGCTTTGCATTTTGTTAGTTTTCATTCTTTATTGACATGAATGTGCTATGGAAGCATCTGTGTAGTGTTACTTTTATCTACTTAGCCTGTCTTGCATGATTAAGTTATAATACTTTTTTTTCTCTGTTTCTCAGAAAGACAGCTCCCTTTAGGGTGGTGTCTTTGAAGTCTGCTGACATTCTTGCCAATATCTGAGAATCAACAGCTGTCAGACTCCTGCTGTTTAGTCTTGCAATGGGTATTTGTCACAAAGTAAAATACAATAGCTCTCGAAGGCCCTTGAATTTCCTCCAAGAAAACTTTCCTCCTTAATTCATTGCATTTGTTAAACAAGAACTTCTTTTATATTACTGTTTCACTCCTGCCAAGGGACAAATTTAGAACAACTGGGAATCATGAAAGAAGTTTTGTTTCTACTGCCACAGAAAAACAAGGAAAGGAATAATTTTCTCAGTAGTTAGTCTGCTCAGATATTCACACAGATTTTGAAAATATTTCAGAGGGAAATCTGGGAGACAGAGCAGAAGCTGAAGATTTAGAGGGCAAGAGGCTTTGACAAGTGTGGATCAAAGACTGAACTCGTAGCAGAACCTAGGAGAGAAGGCAGTAGCACCTGGTCACTTGTCCACCTCATAACTGTGGGAGCAGTACATTTTCATAAAGGCCATCATGCAAAAACATAAAATTAGTCTGAAAATGCTAATGGTTTCCCCCACAATTTATCTATAATGCAAAGAAGCTCTCCAGCATACATTATGAAGGAATTCAAAGTATTCCAAACAGGCTAGATTCCAGGCTTCAGATGTGAGGTGCTCTAGGCTGACCAGTCTACACACACACCACCACCATTAGCTTACTCGGTTTTCCAAAAGGATTAAAAAATTATTTTTTATCTTAGCAAAAGAATTGAGATGAAGGAATACAACACTTCAATTAAGATCAGTGATTTGTGAGATATACAAAACATATGTACAAAAATGTCTGCAAAAATACATAATGTTTCTTTAATAGTGTTTACTGTCTCTGTATAGATGTAATTTTTTTTTTTTTTTTATGGAGGTTTAGGGGTCCACATTTCAGCTGGACACATATTACAAGGGAAGGGTTTCCAAGGAAAACATGCTGAGGGATGATTTTACACACAAAGAACTGTGTTTCTTTCCCAGAAGACAACATCTTCCCTTTATTCTTTGTTCTCATGATGCTGTGGCATTTCAGAATTTATCTTTTACATTGGTAACCTAAGGAGAATTATTGTAAAACACTGAACAGGCCATGGTACAAACACTTGCGGCTTGAAGATTATAAATATCAACAAATAATGTCTCTTTGGTCCAATTTTTTTCACATATGGAAAGGTGTTTTTCACTCAGACACGTCAGTAGAGGGATAAGCAGGACTGGTTAAATAAATATTGGGATATATCGCAAAAAGTAAAGCAACTGGTCTACTTGCTAACAATTTGTGAAGGATAATGATTTTCTTTCACTCACCTTTCCTTTGAGGAGAAAATTTAAGCAATAATATGAAACAATTATAAAAAATATCTGTCCATGCTCAGTTTCGCTATGACTCTTCCCACAAGCTTTTTTTTTCCTTTTCTTTTCCATTTGGGTTTGTGTGTGTGTGTGTGTGTATTTTCTGGGTTTGGGTGATTGGCTTGGTTTCTTTGTTTTATTTTGGTTTTATAGCTTTAATCATGAAGATATCAACAGTTTCAGCAAAAATTCACATAGAAAATCATGGTTGTTCCTTGTCAGAATAACAGCATGTCTGGAAAATCTACATGTGTTTTGTCCTTACTTTGGGATTGAAGCTGCTTTGCCCACATTATGGCCTGGCCCTTTTTGTATGGAAAAAAAAATGCTCTTTTTGTGTCTGAAGCCACAGCTACCCAGGGTACATAAGAGAGAATGTTCAAGGTTTTAGTATCTCAAAGCTTTTGAATTTTATACCATATTTTCTAGAAACCACAGGTCAGTAAAATTAACATAACTATAAATACTGAATATAATCCATTGTAGGGAAAAAAATATATTTTTAAACAACTGTACAAATCCAAAATAAGAAATAGCTTCTCACAGTTCTGCTATGAAAGAAGCAGAATAATCTTACTCTTTTTGAATATTTCACCTTTCTTTATACTCCTACTCATCTTCCTACTCATCTTCATCTACACATCTAGCAAATTATTAAGAACCATATAGCTACGTATTTGCCTGCTGTGTCAGTAGTAAGCAGTGCTATTGATTAGTATTTTATAGTAAGCAAAAATATCTCTCTGACAGCATGACGGTTTGAGAACAGACTGAACATTGTTTTGTTGTTACCTGAAGCACAGAAATGTTCTGAATACTATCCCTGTGGTTTTCATGGCACTTAGCACTGGTGTGGGAAGGTTTTCTTTTGTTAATAAGATGTTTCATTTGACGTAGTACTCAACTGACTTATTGTTCAGAAATCTGTATATTCCATGGGAGACAATGATGGCTGGTGTCAGCACAAAAATACCAGTGCTTGTAAGACACTGTCTTGTACTTTACGCTACAGATAGGAATGTTTTTTCTATATCTCAAAGCATAAAACTCAGTTGTAAACCTCTTCTGCTTGCAAGATCTTTGGTTTCCTTTGCCTGCATTAGAATCCAAGGAAAACACTTTGGGGGGGGTGTTGTTCAAGATTTCTGCTTCCTTAATAATTTTCTGGGGAATGACAGAAAACACCTCTCTGTATTGAGGTCAGTACCCAAGAAAATAAATCTTCTACACAAAACTTGGATTGGGGGGAATAATAATTTAGCAAGTTGGTAAATAAATGTTTTCTACAATTCATCATATATGTAGTTTATTGTGCCAGCTGCCTGCAAAGTTGTAAAGATACACAATACATTTTAAATGAATTTTTCCTTTAGTCTTCATGTATATAATTAGTTTTGCATACCTATTGTGCTATTGATCTCTTTTTCCAGATTGTTGTTTTAATATTCTAAAATACATTCCTTTCCTACATTCTCAGACCTGCTAACAAAACCAGCAGCATTCTTGCAATAAATTAATAAACTTCTATTACTAAAAATAGGAAGTGAGAAGCAGCCAAGAAAATCATAATCATATATATGTATTCAAATGAGAACAAACTTTCCCCATGTAATATTTACACTAGGAAAAAAAAACAAATCTCATTTATATGTGAACGTCACTGAAAGAATTAGGCTTTTTGATTGGTCCTCCTCTAATTAAGAGAAAGATGGTCCAGAGTTCATGTAGAAATACTGAGAAGGAATATAAAGTTTCTTAGTGCTATTTTTAGAAAGCAGCTCTTAAGTTGTTATAAATTTTGCTTCATGCTATTAGTCAGAGGAACTCTGGCAACACATACATTTCAGCCTAGCATCATTAGTCTAATGCTGTAAAAACACCCTAAAATTTGGAATGTGAATCTTTAATGTTTTCCTTTAGCTGGAAAAATCACAGAAGTGGAAAACAGGCATCCATGCTTATTAACAATTGAAATGACAGGATGTGATATCCTTTGTATATCTCAAAAGTCCATGTCTTCATGTAAGTACTTAGTTAGAAATAGGAAGAATTTTGCTGTAAATCAGACTGCTGGCTGATTCTAACAAAATAATGTCAATGAGTTCCCACCTTTTATTTAATTATAAGATCCTTTTTCCACAGGGAAATGATACATCAAATGCTTTCTGTAGTGGATTCAGGATTTGTCTTGGATGTGCAGGGGTTTTTTCCTTCAGTATCCTGTGAATTTACTAGCATAAAATATAATTCAGAGGAAGAAACTTTGCACCGAAATTATAAAGTCAGCATCATTCTGACATTTTTCAGTGAGAAAAGCACTTCTTAAAATAATCTAATGTGTCACTAGAAAGAGGACAAATACAAATAGGGCAAATACAAATAGCAACAAACCTGCTGATTTCAAAACTTGTGGCATCAAAAAATATTCTGAACATCGAAAACCAGAATTTGTCATTTTTACACAACAGTTACAAAATCCAGAAAACATACATTGCAACTGTATATAGTTATATATACACAACTAAAACACATCTGGAAGATTCCATAGAATAGAATAGAATAGAATAGAATAGAATAGAATAGAATAGAATAGAATAGAATAGAATAGAATTAACCTGGTTGGAAAAGACCTTTGAGATCATTGAGTCGAACCTCTCATCCTGCACTACCTAATCAACTAAACCATGTCACCGAGCACCTCATCCAATCTCTTCTTAAACACTTCCAGTGATGATGACTCCACCACCTCCCTGGGCAGCCCATTCCAATGGGGAATCACTCTCTCTGTTTAGAACTTCTTGCTAACACCCAGCCTAAACCTCCCCTGGTGCAGCTTGAGACTGTGTCCTCTTGTTCTGGTGCTGGTTGCCTGGGAGAAGAGACCAGTCCCCACCTGGCTACAACCTCCCTTCAGGTACTTGTAGACAGCAAGAAGGTCTCTTCTGCAAAGCCTCCTCTTCTCCTAGGCTAAGCAACCCCAGCTCCCTCAGCCTCTCCTCACAGGGCTTGTGCTCCAAACCCTCATCAGCTTTTTTGCCCAGAACTGGACACAGGACTCAAGGTGTGGCCTAACCAGTGCTGAGTACAGGGGCAGAATGACCTCCCTGCTCCTGCTGGCCACAGGCCAGGATGCCACTGGCTTTCTTGGCCACCTGAAGATATTGAAGAGGATGGGGCCCGACACTGATCCTTGGGGGACACCACTAGTGACTGGCTGCCAGCTGGATGTGGCACCATTCACTACCACTCTCTAGGCTCGGCCCTCCAGCCAGTTCCTAACCCAGTGCTGAGTGCTGTTGTCCAAGCCACGGGCTGACAGCTTGGCCAGGAGTTTGCTGTGGGGGACGGTGTCAAAGGCCTTGCTGAAGTCCAGGTAGACCACATCCACAGGCTTCCCCACATCCACCAGGTGGGTCACCTGATCATAGAAGGAAATCAGGTTGGTGAGGCAGGACCTGCCCTTCCTAAATCCATGCTGGCTGGGCCTGATCCCTTGGCCATCCTGCAAGTGCTGTGTGATTGCACTCAAGATGACCTGTTCCATAACCCTGCCTGGCACTGAGCTCAGGCTGACAGGTCTGTGACTCCCTGGCTCATCCAACCGGCCCTTCTTGGGGATGGGCATCACGTTGGCCAGCTTCCAGTCATCTGGGACCTCTCCAGTGAACCAGGACTGATGAAAAATGATGGAGAGTGGTTTGGCCAGCTCATCTGCCAGCTCTCTCAGCACCCTAGGATGGATCCCATCCAGTCCCATGGACTTGTAGGGATCTAAGCGGCTAAGAAGGTCTCCTACTACTTCCTCCTTCCCCACAGGGGAACTATACTGCTCCCTGACTCCATCTGCCAGCTCAGGAGTTCAGTTGTCTGGAAGACAACCTATCTTGCCATTATAAATTGAGGCAAAGAAGGTGTTAAGTACCTCTGCCTTTTCCTCTTCTTTAGTTACTATATTCTCCTCCATGTCCACTAAGGAGTGGAAGTTGTCCTTGCCCATCCTCTTGCTACTAATATATGTGTAGAAGGATTTTTTGTTGTCCTTCACAGCAGTGAAGGACACGTATCTTATTTTCCATTCACCTGTTATTTATTTCCAACAACATACTCACTCATGCTAGTGCATTCTGTCTTTATTCTTAAAAGAGGACGTAATTTTCAGCTGTTTAAGAGTATGATGCAAAATTCATCAAATTTCCAATCCCCATGTAGAAAATTACAGATGCAGGCACCTAATAAGTACATAAATACCCATGTCAAATTCTATCTGACATTAGTCTGACAATAGAGCTACTATTTTCACTGAATTTAGAACAAGCTGGAAATACAAAGTCTATAGCAGCCAAAAACATGGATAAGAGAACCAAATGATAGTTCCAGTAATTTAAATTTTCCGCATTGTGTATATAAAGCCTGAAAAGTATTTGAAAACCCTTAGGTTAAAGATAAGTAATCTTAGGACCAATAACAAAATCACTCTACTCCATGAGATTTGGCATGCTGACCAAAACCGCACAAGCTATATTTGTTTGAGTTCATTTTCCTTTGTTTTCTCTTGCTAGATGAAGTTCCTAAATATTATATATCACAATAACGTCAGAGAAATAGTGACTTGAGGATCATTCTTTACAAAAAAACCAAACAAATAAACAAAACCCCACAAACCACCAACCAACAACAACAGAAAAAAAGCTGATCTCTCAAAGATCTAAATAGGGAGTATTTTCCCCCAAGCAAGTGAGGAAAGCCTTTGGGCTCACCCAAAGAAATCTTCCTCTTGCCTCAAGAAATGCTGAATGTAGTTTCCCACGCTGGCCTAAAGGGGCTGTGCCAGGGAAGCAAGAAGGTGGAGCTGTAAATGAGCAGGAGCAACCTGAGAGTGCCTTCAGCTAACAAGGTTTCAAGTGATTCTCACCGACCTTGTGGATGGATTAACCAGGTGCTGGCTGCCATTGCTCTGTGCTGCAAGTAGTTTTTCACATTCACCCAAAATTCTTCTGTCCATACTAGAGACATGGAGCTGAAGGAGGTCACCTGTGATCACTCAGGAGTGCACAATTTGGCCTTCCAGGTAAGTGTGGTTTACTTTGCTTTGTGGGGAAGAGGAAGGACTTAACAAACAGTGTTTGCTTCGGTCCCTGAAGAAGGGATCGGGGGACAAAAAAGAAAGGCTTTTGTATAAAAAGCTGGGTCACAATTGACACATTCAGGAGCAGGTTCTGCTTATAGCCTTCATCTGCTGCCTGGTATACTGCTGTCTTTGAAAAGGCTCTGCTGCCTTTACCTGAGGATAGGTAATTAACAGTTCTGTTGAAGAGGAGGTCATCATTATGCAACAGGTATATATCTCATCAGGGCCATGTATATTGATAATATGGGGAAAACAGTAATGTAAACTCAGTGGGGCTAATGTCTTCCTGTCTTCTTCACAACGTAAGTGCAATTGTCTTGGTCTACTCCCAGGAAGAGCACAGATAACCAACCCAAAAGTTCTGCGTGATATGGGCATAATATTTATAGCCATTTAAAAATGTAGATTTTAAAAGCAGAAGCATGAAACAAACAAACAAACCTGTTACCCAGTTAGCTATTTTTTTATCTCTCTACTTTCATCAGAATTAGATCAAGAACAAACAGAAATTTGAAAACCCACAGCCAGGCCTGTTCATTAGACTTGTCAGATAAGGTAGGTGGGAAAAGTGGCCCTAAAGAGTGCTGTGTTAGCAGAGTTACTTGCACTTGCTCTCTGCAGTCTGTGGTCCTTATGCTGCCCCAGTGCTCAATTATCAGGAAGGATAGCATGTATTGGGTGTGAATATCAGCCACCACGACTTCAATAACACAAAAAGGTCTTTGTAGATGCTAAGCATGTCGAATATAATGCAACACCACTGATATTCAACCACTCTGTTTATGTATTCATTGGGCTATAGAGACAGACAAGCAATAAATTGATTTGATAATCTGCTGGTCAGGGAATACTTGTGGAATGTAAGGAGGTAGGTTCAAGTCCCTTCTTCAGTAATTAGTTAATAATTCATGCTAAGTGGCACACCTTCAAGACGAGACAGAGATAACGCTTAAAAACACAATATTCCAGTGGCTACAACATTCTCCCGGGTAATTTGAGCCTCCTCAACACATTTGTGCTTCAGAACCCGTAGACAAGCACTTTGAATTTGAGTCTCCCTCAGTTCAAGTGAATGAGATAGAAGAGGACTTCATCCTGGCTGTATTTCCGCACAAAATGTGTACCTAAGATAGTGCAATCAGATTGCACATTCTGTACCTACAAACTCATCAAGGAGAGAAGTCCCTTCCCAGCTGCAGACGTTCAGTGCTAAATGCTTTTGAATGACCTGAAATGCAAATCACCTCTCCCCTCAGTACAGTGCAGTGATTGGATCAATCCTCTGCTTACAAAGCCAGCTCACCTTGGCAGTATGCAGTGAACCCAAGTGTTTCCATTCCCGTCCGTTACAGAGTTTGCAAGAGCATGCAAATCCTCTCTGATCTAAATAACTCAAATGCCAAATCACAAAGACTGTCCAACAATGAAACCCGGGGCCTGAATGAGACTTTCTGAGTACTTTTATTTCCGTGAATACCATAAGGTGTGCACATTCACATTTGCAGTCTGTGTCTCACTCAATACACAAGTCACTATGTAGAAAATAAGACAAAGAAGGAAATAGGTAAACACACACATATAGAAAAATACATCACTTCGTGGATAGAAGCCCCTGAGAAGAAAATACCCTTTTTAAAAATATTTCATTCGATTTTTTTCTCGCACAAAGGGTCAATGCTTTTCTTCCTCCAAGAGAGTGTCTTCTAGTATTAAGCAATCGGTATCTTCCTTAAACCACATAGAAGTGTTCCAGAAAAAGATTTATTTAAGACATTTTAAGTATCAGTGTGGGATTGTAGGTTTCTACAGATGTCCTTGAGTCATTTGATGATTAGCAAACAAAGACACAGGAGGAAAAAAAAAGAAAGGAAACTCGGGTTAAATTTGTTTTATAAAGCAAGTAAAAAAAAAACAACAAAAAACAAACAGCTGTCAGCATAATACAAGGCAGTTCAAGCCTGGCAGGTGGTGGATGAAGGATTTATTATGTTACAAACGACAGGTATTGTGCTTTCTCTTGTGGAGACTAATGGGATTAAAAGGTTGTAATATAGAGCAATCTGCTTTTTGACTAGTCATACAAAAGGTCAAAGGGGCCTAACTTTTTGAGCCCTTCTAAATTTCACATTGTCCATGTTAAATGTCTACCTGTCAATGTGATGCACTCTGTATCTACATCCACAATAATGTCATACATAGTGTGTGTTTTCTGCATTCAGTATGGTTTCTGATGGCACCAACTGGACAATCATGCTCACGGAATTTCCTGCTCAGAAACCCAACGCTAATAGTACCCCTAGCCCTGAAATTGGATTTAGCTAGCTTGTGTTTAGCTATTATTTAAGAGGCAAAGGTTTTTACCTACTCAGTTGCGATGATTCTGATGATGATGATAATATCAAACAACAACTCACGCTTATTCCTCATGGAATAATAACACCCGTCTCATAAAAAGGAACCGCACCTGCGATGAAAAACTCTTTTAAAAGGAGGTAAACATTTTTAAAAGGAGGTAAACATTTTTAAAAGGGAGGCTGGGGGGGTGGGGGCAGTTTAAAAGGGAAGAGAACTGCTAATAAACACTAATTATTTGCTGGTCTCCTCTTGCCAGTGTTAATGATGCGCTAAGTGATCCGTACCTGTCTCTGGAGCAAAACACTGTACTCTTAAGCTGCAATAACATAGTCAGCTTTTGTACTCCATTTTAATCAAACAAGCTTATAGTACATTTTAAAAATGCTGTGTATTTCTGTATTTATTGCCATTCTCCACAGCTTCTAGATAATCTTGTCGGGTTGGTTAATTAAGACTACAGGGACTATTAAGAATTTGTATTTCTTGGTGATTGTTGTTGTACTTTCCCTTGGGAATTATGAAGACAGAACTCTTCTCTATAATTCCATCAGATCCAGACAGGAAATTATGCAGCCCCTTTCCACGTTTTTAAAACTTCCTTTTCAAAGCCAGTTGTTTTTTTTTTTTTTTTTGTTTTTGTTTTAATAAATCTTAATTGTCTCTATAGATACTGCTTCATCAGGAAATAGTGAAATACAGCTATACCTTAAGGCCCTTTTCTTCTCAGGCTAAGTAAATATTCCTTGTGAAAACTATTTTTAGGGTTCTCATCCTTAACATCCTCATTGTGTTCCTACTTGCCATTCACAGGTATTTTGAATGCCATAGTTGCAGGGGTCACTTGCACCTTGTTATCTTCTGAGGAATGTGTCCTCTCCCCCTCTCCCCCTCTCCCCCTCTCCCCCTCTCCCCCTCTCCCCCTCTCCCCCTCTCCCCCTCTCCCCCTCTCCCCCTCTCCCCCTCTCCCCCTCTCCCCCTCCCCCCCCTCCCCCCTCTCCCCCTCTCCCCCCCTCCCCCTCTCCCCCTCTCCCCCTCTCCCCCTCTCCCCCTCTCTCCCTCCCCATCTTTTTTTCTTTATGGACACATTCTATCTCTCTATTTTTTTAACTTCTTTATCCTGCATTTCAGGATACTATACAGCTATCCTACTCAAGACTGAAAATTTCAGCTTTTAGTGAAAACACTAATATATTCACTCAGAGGTGGTTGAACCTAATTTGCAACCCATTATGAAACCCCCATGAACATTCAGCCAGCTGAATTTAAATCCAGCAGTAATTGTTTCTTAACTGCTGTCTCTACAGCTCATTTACCATACACACTAACAATGAATATCTATCCCTCTTGCCCTCTACACTGAATTTTATCATTTGACAGGAATTATTGAATGCTATGGTTATTGACAGAAAAAGAGAAAAAAAATCCTCAATATTTAAACCAGATTTGTAATCCTTCAGAATCATGACGGTCTGGCTAGCAGAAGGTAGTACATGAGGGAAACTTAAATCAGTGCTTGTCAGTTGAAGTGAATATTAAAAGCATTGCAAAATTTTGAACTGTAGATCAAATGGTTTCATTTCAGTTGACTTAATACAATCTGAAATTCATTCAAATCCACCTTTAAACAAGAAACAATTTAAGCAGCCGCCTGGATGCTGAGGTAGTCAGTCCGTTTCCATTGCTAACTGGCAGTAACAGAAAACCAACTACTCTAGAGAGTGTGCGGCTGTTAAAAACACAGCCGATAGAAGTTACGCCCTTTGCAAAACTAATCCTCCTGGGAAAGGCAGGGAGGAGGTGAGAGCGAAGGTCAAAGAATACATATACTAAAAGACTTGGCAGATTAACTGCTCATCTAGAGGGCACAAAACAAACACTGAAAGAGCTTCACTTACAAGATAGCTCCATGCTCTTGCTGTTTAATCAAATATTTTGCAAGCAAAAGTTTCTTTTGCAATGAAAACATATTCAGGGAGATAGAAAAAGGTAATGAGAAAATGAGGTAGAAGCTTTTCTGTCCATGCTGGGTAGGTAGCAATTTGCAACTGCAGGAGATAAGCACAAGCAGATTGGCATTTTGGTGAAGAGTTCCTTTCTTCATGGTGTATGCTTAAATAATGTGCATTTTCACCAAGCCAAATAAGAAAAAATAAAGGGGGGACACAAGATGTAGTGGTTGTACTTGAAGAATCAGCTGTGAAGCATAAGAAACTTACACTGCTTTATGACACTCAGACTGTTTTAGTCAACAGAAGTAGTCTCTTACTGAAGTAAACTTGTTATTGACAGTAATTAACCAGTTTCTACAGATTTTGAAGTATATCAGGAATGTAGTATGTACACATGATGAAATTAATGCTTTTTATGCTTGTGAAAAAAAATAACCCAAATCTATCATTCTACTGTGTGGGCTATTTAGAATTCCAGCAGTCATGTGACGATCTATTTTTCAGTTACATTACTCATACACTCAGATATTTTAATTACTGCATAAATTAACTTCAATGTAATTATTGGAGTTGAGCAGTGGGTTGGATAAAGTGACTTCTAGAGGTTTCTTCCAACACAATTTATTCTGTGCTTCTATTGCTTGTAGACAACATGTTCACTGGTGAACATCCTAAGAAATCTCTGTTTCTTCCTCAGTATCAAACACACTGATCTTCAAGGAAACTGTCCCCAGGGGCATCCGTGTGTCTGTTACACAACTGTATCACTCCAATTGTATCGCTCCAACTTCATTATGTTATCTTGTATAGTATTTTTTTAACTTATTATAGCCTAGAGGTACAGTTAAGCACTGCTTCTTATGGTGTTGGTTTGTTTTCTCACTGTGTGGAGCATTCAGTAGAATCTTTCATTGTTGACTTCCGGGGCAGCAACTGCAGACTCCTAAGACACCTACAGAATTTTTAAAATAAAATAAACAAACAAACAAATGAAAAACACCACCACAAACACCTGGGAAAGGCCCAAAGAGGCCATTTTGCCCTTGGTGGGAGAAGGGCTGGATCTTTGTGTACTTTAAACAGTCGTGAAGCAAAGGTCAGCACTGGGAAGTCATGCAATTTTGGGCCAAGAAAACAGCGTGTAGTTGAGTGCCATCCATGGCAAATCCAGCTTTGTGTAGTAGTGCAGCACCTTGAACACCCAAGGTCTGTACACTGAGTTTTGGACTCCCCATAGTAGCAAAGTAAAACACAGAAACACAGCCATCAGAGTATAAACCAGTTCTTATCACATACAAGACAGGGTTTAGATTTTGATTTGATACAATTTCTGGTCTTATCATGACCCAGAACAACAGAGAAAGTGAGAATGTTCTTTGAGCCAGAGAATCAAGAATTCACAAACTAAGAACACTATGCATACTAACCAGGCATGGGGGTTTTGTGTATTCTGAGTTCGGTGGTGGGTTTTTGTTTGCTTGGGTTTTAATGACTTTATTTAAATTCACAAACCATGCATTCAATGTCGGCAATTGCCTGCGATAATACACCCAAGACAGATATTTGAACAAAACTTGAAACAGGTTGTGAGTTTTAAATCAGTTAGGGAAGCAAGTTTTGTCCTCAGAAAAATGTACATTGAGTAGAAAACACAGACAATTTACAGGATGTAGGATTCAGAACACTGTCTTCTAACATCACAATAGTTTCAATACAAGAAACAAAAGAGCAACGGTGATCACAGGGAATCGTGTAGAATAGTGTAGACAAGGAGTTGATAGAGAAGTGTTTTCTCCTAAAAAAATTTTGAAAAAGGGAAGCTGGAAACATTTGGTTTAGTGGTACAATCTTTCAGTCAGGCAAGGCATACATATTACCTGCTCATCCCTAACAGAGGAAATTTCAGACAAAGACCAGAAGCAACAGTTCTGACATACAACAGACCAGAGAAAAAAGGCAAATACAATACAGATGACTTCGTAATAAACACATTCATTTTGACTGCACAGTTACATAAGTCTATGTACTGAATAGCTATGAAGACACAAGAGTCAGCTTTAAAACAAACCATAAACATTTTGCTATTGTGATGTATTCATAGTTTCACATCCACACTCCCAAAATGATCTGCTACTCTAAGAGTTCTATTAAAAGCTTCTGGTACTTGCGTGTGTTGTAATGAGACCTACTTGCCAAGTTTGATGGTACCTGATGCAGCATGTAAGAAATAGAGGTTTCTTGATGCTGTGGATAATCTTTTCTATTTTCCAGTGGGCTTTGGATATCATCAGAATCAGCAGATGCATGCTAATAAAGAAAAGCCTCTGCTCTGATAGTTGAAGTGATTCCAGACTTACAGTGGTAGGAGAGGATCTTGGATTGTTCTGTTACACACTCCTGGGAAGAAAACAGGGATCTGAGATGCTAGGAGAGGAAGGTGATAGACGGTGTCTATGCTTTCCTCCCAGAAATAGCTAGGGACACACACACACAAAAATTTAACAAAAATATCAAAACAAGGACTTTCAGAATGGATTTAGACTGTTGGAAAATGTATAAAAGTACTGTCAGTCAATGTAAGCTTGATTTTCATCAAAGAAACCAATTTTTCATTGAAAAGTTTCAGCCGAAAATGATCACTCTCTGTTTTGTAAGAGAGTAGTAGAGATACATATAACCACACTGACACTTTCTTGGAAGCACTGTGAGTGGACCAGAAGAGGGTTTTTTTCGAGGCTCTGCAGAGTGTGAACTTTGCTGTGCCCCTGCTAGCAGAAGTCCACAGGTTCCACACGTCCCATAGGTTAGCTTCAGCAAAGGCCAGTGCTCCTAAAGAGCCACATCTGATACCATGTCTGGCCACGGAGAAAAAAAAAAAAAAAAAAAAAAAAGGAGTTCTCCCTTTTCCTTCTATGTCTGTACAGAGTTAGACACAAAGTGGTCTTGGAATTCAGATTTTCTTAACACTTATTATTTTAGATGTAGGAAAGAATTTGTGACAATAAAAAGCAACATAGTAACATACTGAGCATATTTAAATATTTAGACACGGTGAAAAGATGTAGGTTGATGGATTTTATATTGAAATAATCAAAAGGGAAAAAGAGTTTAAGTTCTTAAGACAAACTGTATATTCACAAATTCAAATAGCCAGGCTGTGGGTGATTCCCATGAACTCCTGGTCCAAGGAGAATGATGTGGCAGAAGAAAACAGTGGTGGGAGCACGGTCTGGCCTGTGCAGCACATGAAGTGGAAGGATGAGGGTGGAGGCAGGAGGTGTCGGACATGGACTTTGAGTTGTAACCAGGAGAGAGGACGCTGTGCCATGGGGAGCGCAGCCCCCTGCAAACATGAAAATATAGCTCTTCAACCCAGATTGCTGGACTCTCCTGATTTATAATGCAGGTGCAAAAATCTGTGAGAAGTACTTGCATGCAATGTGCTCCAAACTTAAGCCCAGGAATAAATGATATTTCAATACTATCACCACTTGGTGTCCCTCAGGTAAGATGCCCACCTCCTGCATTCACTGAGTATAGTGCTACCAGTTTCCAAAAATAATTGAGCTTAGCAGGTGGCAGCATCTAAATTTTCCAGGTTTGTTTTATCTCATAGTTAAAGGCCAGAGAGTGTGAACAATTGAGTTTAGTGAAGACGTAGCCATAAGTTATAGTGCAGCTTCACAGAGACACGCAGCTCTCATTCCAGCCCCCTCAAAAACTGCGATCAAGAGGTCTGAGAGATTCCCTACTCATGTCAAGCCAAGGTTTCTCCTAGTAGCATGAATAGTGGCTTCTACACGCGTACTCCTCTGTGCCATTTTAATTGCTGGCTGTGTGTTAATGACAGAGCCAATTAATGTGTGTTAATTTTGCTTTTGAGCTGGTTCATTTAGGAACTAAATGAGGGTCTTCCAGGACTTTTGGTGATGCATGCAGTAGGACAACCAGACAGAAGGGAGGCGCCAGCGTGAGGTCGAGAATCGGCCTTGTGTCACATGGCAGTGTGAGGAATGCGGATAGCGCAAACAGCGACAGGAGAATAAAAACTTACTTGCAGTCTGCCACCTCTCCAAGTAGGCAGAGCGAAATGGCATCTAGAGAGAGGGTAGGACATGATCATCAACTCAGGTAAACACTCTCTGCCTTTGCTGTGGTCCCAGCCTAAAGGTAAGCAGTGAGGCCACCCTAGCACAGTGTTAGAATGCAGAGGTGAGAGCACAGCACAAGGACCAGATGCCGTTAAGCTGCTGCCGTTGAGCCCAACGGTTTCCTGCCCCGGGTTACTGGCCCTTCTGCAGTCTGTGGGACGGGCTCACTCTTCTCTGCCCCTCCAGACTAGGTTGGGGAAGTAATGCAGGGTGGGCATGGCAGCCCCCACAGGTATGCCAAGCAGCTTGGCGGAGGGGCAGAGCTCCCGGCCACTTCAAGAACAGGCCTCAGACACGATGGAGGTTAGGCTATGATTGATTGTTCAAAAACTTTATGCAGCCAGGCTTGTGTGGGTTGAGGGTGCAAAAAGATGTGTTCCTGATTAAAGTGTGCTGTCTGGGTAAAAAAACTGGCTGAATGGCCAGGCCACACCAGGCCAGTTGTGGCAAATGAAGATGAATTCAGTAGTGGGCCAGTTACAGATGGTGTTCTCTAGGGCTCACTATTAGGGCTAATTCTGTTTAGTATCTTAAGCCATTACATGGACAAAGGGATTTACTGTACCCTCTGGAGTTTGTGGTTACCTGAAAGGAGGTTGTGGGGAGGTGGGGGTTGGTCTCTTCTCCCAAGTAACAAATGATAGGACAAAATGAAACTGCTTTGGGCTGCACCAAAGTATGGTTTACTTTGGATATTAGGAAAAAATTCTTCACTAAGAGGGTTGTTGAGCATTGGAACAGGTTGCCCAACGAAGTGGTTGAGCCATTATCCCTATGTATGGGGTCCTTTTCATCTCTGAGTAACACTTGTAATTTTTTCGCATTTCCAAACGGCATGGATGGATTGCAAAAATTCACAGCCACAATCTAACCACTGGGTTTTCCTGATACTGGTGTTATAAATGACCGAGCCAATTAAAGTCAAATGAATATAGTTTTAATTTTAAAAGAGCAATTTTAAAGCAATAAAAGACATGCAAAACAGCGCTGGGTGCTAAAATGCACACTAATCACTTTCTAACTACCCCTTAAATATTCTACCCTTAATACATAGGCATACAAAAGTGGGTTTATTTAAATTAGTTTGTCCTTCTGGTGGTCTTTCAATGATGTAATCCTCTAGTCAGCACGGCCGGTGGGTTGTGTGCCAAGTCCTTGTGATTGTGTCTTTTTCGTTCTGTTGTTACAATTAATGTCCTTTCCCAGCGATGGTCTTCACGTAGGTTCTGTTGATTCTCACAATCGTCCTTTGTGTTCATGTCTTCTGTAGCAACTTCTCTTCCTTTCTCATCCTTAAAGAACTTATTATTTCATAATACTTCAATTGTTAGCTGCTAATTCTTAACATTTCACTAGGGCATTAGTATACATACATTAAAGCAAATAAAATTAAATAACAACAGGTTATAATAAAACCTAAAATCTTACTCTATATTAAACAAATCAAATTAATCATAAGCAACTAATTTTAATGAGGCCTAAAAGGAATCTCACTCTAGTTACATATGTAAGTTCCCAGTGTCTGACCCCTTGTCTCATCATTCATGCTTATGCTTTTATCAAAACCATCTAATTGACACAAATTTTCATTCCATTTATCACACTGGTCACAGCATCGGTGGCAGATGGGAAAGCTGGATCTGTGGACTGGGTGCAGACAGGAAAGTCCTGAGACCGCTTCAGCCACATTCCAATGGAGATCAGTATTTTTGCACCTTCCTTAACAAGGATGCATGCCTCACACAACCTTGCCACTGACCTGTTTTGCAGGAGGACGAATACATCAATATTCAGAGTGATCTGCAGGAAAACAAACGTGACTCAGCAGATGATGAGCAGCCACCTTTGAAAGGGTAATGTCTTTTGGATAAGTAAGCTTTCCACTCACTTAGTCCTGAGTTAAACAGTAAGCTGCCAACATTTCTGTTTCTGAAGTGACAGCTCTGAATTTCGTTGCCATACTTCTATTGCTACACAGACCGATGTATTGCCTATCAATATGTGTCATACAGGAACACACTGTATTTAAAGTTATTATGCCTTTCAAATGACATGTGTAATTGTGAAATTATCTTTCTAGTCTCTTGCAAAGTAAAGGAGCAATAATTTTTTTTTCTTTTTGTACATTAACTGTTTTTCCAATATTTCCGTATGAGCCTTTTTTAAGAAGGTGTCTTATATAGTGATCTCTTCCAAGAAGTTAAAAGATTCTCTATTGTCCTTCAGTTTGCACAGCTACTTACCCTACTGAAAAATATGAACAGAATAGCTATAAAAACAAACCATTCACAGAGCAAAATTTTACATTTTGTAAGCACTGGTGCCAAGTGACCACAGTAAAGACATGTATCTAAATTTTACTTGAGGATTAGAGATTTTACCTTTTTTTTGGGGGGGGGGGGAGGTGGAGAATAGAAGGGTTTTGAAAACCACAAACCCTGCATAAGACATATTAAAAGAAAAAAGGGGGGAAGCAGCGAGATTTGTTAATATGATCAGGTTTACTGATGCCATCATATTAAAATAATGCTTCAAAAATCTAAGGAAAGTGTTTGGAGGTGGATTTTTTTTTATTTCTCCTCTTTATTCTTTTAAAACACTCTTGTTTAAAAAGTTCTTGTCTGGCTAAAACAAAGCTGATGTTCAAGAGTTCAGATATCCAAGTTTGATAAGCCTCTCCGGTGTCATGCATCCAGCATCTTGCCAGAAGTAAGACAATTGCACAGGCAAGTGTTGACATGCAAATGGGTGCATAAGGTTAGTGGTGTCTGTTCTCCCTTATACTTGGGCCCACAGGATTAATTTGAAAAGAGACATCTCTGCAGAGACTTGGATTGAGTTGGCAGAGATGAAGCCTGTACGTTTTTTAATAGTGATTACTTATTTGTACACAGATGGAGATCCAAGAAATAAATAAGGTTTGATTCAAAGGGCTTACTGTTCTAGAGGTCCCCTCATACCTCCACCAGCAGAAGGTACCTTTGCTTCAGACAGTGAATACTCCTTGAAGGTTGAAAGCTGAAGAGCACTTTGCTCTAATCACCGTTAGGCTGTGTGTTGTTCAGTGCTCTCTTTGTACTTTGTCTAGGTTGATTTTTGCATTGAAAACCTAACAAGGGCAATGGTATCTTTACCAAGCTATTTTTTTTAAAACAAGTTCCTAAAAGCAGGTACTAATGTGATCTATTATCTTCTCTCATCTGCTCTAAAGGGACACTCACAAAGCATGCCTCAATTTTGAACGTGTCATTGATTTCTTCCAACAGATAGCTTTGAATTGCCTGTGGTTTGAGGTACAACCCCTTTGAAGGATCAGTTTGTTGATAACAAGGATTGACTACATGAGCAAGGTGTTTATGTTCACTTCTAGAGTACATTCAGATGAGAAAATTTGTGAGTTATAAAGTACAAGAAGAATAGTTTTGGCGTTTATAAATATTTCACAGTAAAGGTCTTCCTTATATGTGCTTAAGCAGTCTTTTCATTTTCCGATATATAGGAACAGCTCTTAGAAAATAATGTTTCTTTAGTATATTAACCAGATTTTGCATGGACTTCTTTTTCCCCACCTTTCAGAACAGACTTGCATATTTATGACATGTTTGCCTAAATGTACACTATTACTGAAGGGATAATCACCTGAAATAATAAAATAACAAGGGAGAGATACATGTTAGAGAGAAGAGATTACAAAGAATTGTAATCTTAAAATAACAATTTTGAAGGACTGATAAGTAGCAGTAACAGGGAGAAGGTAATGCCTTCTCTTCTTTTTGTTTGGGTTTGCTTTGTGCTTGGGGTTTTTTGTTTTGGTTAATGAATGAACTGTAAATTTGATAAAGTAACTCTGTCCTATTAATGTATTTGTCTCTTTTCCCATTTTCTTTCTTTTCTTGTTGTATCTAATCTCTCTGATGAGACAGGATAGATAAGGTAATGTTCTTGCAAGTTATGACAAAAAAAAAAAAAGCTAACAAAAGCTATGACTTAGAGGTAACAGGAATTCCCAGAAATAAAACTGAAAAATCAAAAGCAACTGAGATTTCTTAAAGACCCTGTTACTCATTATACTGGTGAAGGAGTATTTAATTGCTGTGCCGTTCTGTGCTGATTTAATTTAAATTAATAGCAGCTGTCTTTCCTATGTGTGTGTGTCTTGGTTTTGTTTTGTTGTTGGTTTTGTTTTGTGGGTTTTTGTTGGGAGGGGGTTTCTTTGTGTGGCTGGTTGGTTGTCTGTTGGGGGTTTTTGTGCAGAAAATAAGGTTATTCGTGCTGAATTTAAGTGTGCATTTGACACCAGCTGCATGTAGTTTCTAAACAAGTAGTGTATTGATAATTAGCATCACTATGTATAATATTGCTTTTATAGACTGTAGGCATGAAGCACTACTTGAGAGAGAGAGAGCTAAAGCTGCAATTTCTTTTCCAACTTGCACAATACGAGGATGTTTTACTTAGTTACAGCTTGTGTAACTGAAACGTGTCCACATCACCAGCATGCTAAACATCAGAAATCTGTATTAATTCCATTAACAGCTAATTCCCTAAATTTAATCCTCCCTCATGAAATCATTCTGTGTTATCCTTAGTGAGATGAGAAAAGAATGAAAGAGAAGTATGTAATAATTGGAAGAACAGATACTAGAACAACAGATTTAAATATAACAAAACATGTAACCTTCTATGATCTGATGAGTCTTTGATGAAAAATTAATGTAATTGATAATCACATCTTCAAATCTGTGCACCCTATAATAAGGCTTAAGATGGGCATTGCAGTTTTGCACGCACAGACTTAGGCCTTCAAAACTCTATTGCTCCACACAACAGTTCTAGGCTGGCTATGTTAACAGTCTTTGTGCCTCTACCAGAATGTATTGAATCTTTAACTACATACCCAATTTGCACTAACCCTGTTAACAGACCTCACGGAAGAGCTGTAATTCAGAGGCTAGAAGAACTGGCCTGCTAACTTTGACCCATTAGATATCTCCCAGATTTTCCTTTTCCCTTGTCCAAAATCAAACCAAAGAAATACTGCCCAAGAGCTCTGCAGATGTTGGCACAATTTTCTTTGGCATTTTGGGATTAAAATGTAACCTTTACGAGCGGAGAAATTTTTATCAATGTAATCTGATCTTCCTAGTCAAATTACTCTTCTTTTTCCTTTTTTGTTTCATTTTCCCCCTTTCCTTTTTCTTTCTAATCTACAGCTAAAGTTTCTGTTTCTTTGTTACATTTGTCTAGGCCTTTAGAAAAAAAATACGATAAAGTCTGTGGATTTTGCAAGAAACACAGAACCAGGATTTACTATGTCATCTATGGAATTTTAATAACAGGTACAGTATGTTATATTCAGGTTTTATGAAGCTTTATTTATTTACCTATATGAGATTATAGACTGACATAAAAAGTCTGGACTGTCTTAAAATGTATTTGAAAGAAAGTAAAAGTCCCAGAGAAAGCTCCAGATCCCCAAACCCCCAGTCATTCCCAAACTTAACAAAAGCACAGATCTTGCTACACTGTTTCTCTAGCATGTTTCTCAACTCTGACTAACAATTACATCTGGGATAAAATAATAGTTCTTTGTGTCCACTCCATTAGCAGCATCCTCCAATAAGCCAGTTAAATTACATCTCTGAGAACTTTCCCAAAAGCATGAAAACACATTGGAAAGAGTCAGGGACCAACATGAACTGAACTTAATTCAGCAGGCTAGAAATTAGTATTTTCTATTCTGGCCCATATCATTCCATACCTACAACAAATGTTTGCTAGAAGAAATGTTGGCAGGCGCTACCACATCATTCAGCTATTCTTCTTTGTCTATTTCTAATTAGCCAGTAAGCTGGTATGTTTCCTTCCCCTCCACCAGGATTCTTTTTGAGATCATCCTTTTTGGGCCCAGAGAACACGTATGCCTAAAATTTGTTTGTGTGATAGGCGTCAGCATACCATGCAGTGGTTATAAAAGGCCACTTGCATGCTGAATATCTTGACCTCCTAGCATTGACTCGTTTTGGGTGAGTTCTAACAGTATGTCAAGATTTTGTATGTTAATTCCATAAAAACATAAGTAGCAACACTGTCTATGAAAGCACTTCTTTTGGGTTTTTTTCAGAGTTTAGGCCTAGAGACAGAAAAGCACTTAGAAGGTAAATGCAGGCCTGACTTTAATGTAAGATTTTATTCTGGTTTTATAAAGACCATCCTAACTGACATGTATATTCTTGTTTCTATGACAGCATACGTGGTGGTAGTTATTGCAGCCTGCAGCTTGAATTTTCAGAGAGCCTTGCCACTCTTTATCATCACTGCTCTAGTCATCTTCTTCATCTGCTGGGATTTTTTAATAGCTAAGCACAAGCACAGAATTGCTGCATTCTTTTCCTGTGGAGAAAGCTATGTGGAGAAACACTGGTTTTGGCTAAAATGGTAAATGTTTATTATTTCTTTTATGTGCAGAAGGACAAAGCAACAGTTGATTTACCCTCTAGTTTTATTTCACTTTATACCCCCATAAGCACAGGGAGATGTGTCAGTCATGAAAATTGCAATATGATCAAAGAATACATCCAGAATAATTCCATATTTTCCAGTTTATAGATGTCAAACACACTTTTAAGACTGGAATACAACATCTATGCATGAAAAATGTTCACACAAAGCTCCTTAGATCAAGACAGGACAAGTTTGTGGTCGCAAGAGAACTTGTTCACATTAGGTGTATTGTATCCTTCTGCATTCATTCTGCAAGACAGAAAATGCCTTGCTTTCATTTGTTCAGAGAGCTGCAGCCTGGAGTCTAACATATATAGACTGATAAAGACTGAAGTGTGTAATTTAGATACGACTTTTTCTCCTGTCTCCATAGCAGTTTTTCCTTCTGGAAATCAAACATGCCAGCCAAGTTTAGTATCATAAGATCATAAAGCCTTCTTTGGGATGGCAGACAATTCATCTGGTAGATAAAAAGTAGATACTTACATTTGGTCATTACTTATTCCAAGTATTCCTGAACAGTTATCAGGAAAATGTAAGTTATTCCAGGGAAAATGAGCAGCTGAAGGGGCCTTGTAGAACAAAATAAATGACCAAATCTCACCCAAAGGTAAAGCAAACTGTCCATCTGCTTCCTATCACAGCTAGGTCAGCTGTTATCTAAGAGAGAAAGAGCTATAAGAAGCAGTCGTTCTCAGTCCAGAAAAATGTCCCAACAATTCTTAGTATTTTGAAAAGGTTTTGCCACAGGAGCAGGAATTTCAAGGTGCTATACAGATTGTGATTGTTCTGCTCAGGAGCCCCTTTGGAGAGCATGTCACACACAGACCACACATGTTAGACTATCTGGCAGTCTGTTAGGGGAAAGGAGCAAACAGAACAGGAGAGTCTTGATGAGCAGATGGAACAAGCCAGGGACAGTAAGTGCAGTATCACCTAAACTCCACTTCTTAAATTGCACGTATCACAGATTAAGTTCTTAGCTGTAGGTCGCTAATTTGTCCAAGGGACGGAAAGTCTCAAAGGTGTAGGAAATGGCATTGCAGTAGCCAAGCCATTTTGAGCAGTTGGTCTGCAGTATTTTTGATCCAGTTCTAAAAATGGAATTTTGGTATCTATGTACCACACAAATCAGTGGAAGCTAAACAACTCTTAGATACAAGTAACATTAAAGAACTGGGACTAAGTTTAGTATCCCCATTGTAAATGGGGTGATCTATTTCCTTGCCTCTCAGCCTGTTCTTGTGATAATTACCTTCAATAAACAAGCTGGACATTATTCTGTGATAGTGGAAGCTATAAAAAACACTGTACACAGATGTAGAGGTGGTTTTTATTTTTGCTTCTGAGATAAACTTGTTGTGATTAAAATTAATTTTTCTGAAGAGATTGCAACCAGTTGCAGAGAAGTAAACAGTTTATAACCTGCTTCTTAATAACATGTTTCATAGGCCCACTGATAAAACTGCACAGTGCAATTCAGAAAAATCACAGCTTGTGTTGCCCTGAGCCAAGAGCAGATTCAATAAAGATAACCACAAATGAAAAGGAGGATGAAGCGAGAAAGGAGAGTATTTTCTCACACTTCATTTAATAGAAATAACACCCAGACAAGAGTCATTCAAGATTTATTTGGTTTCCCCCACACTTTGTCTTTGGGAACAAGGTTGGAGAACATTTCTTCTGGATACCACCAAGGGATGATGTTATCAGAGCTGTGTCAGAAAAGGCAAATTCCTGCTTCTGTAGAGATACATGTTTCAGCTTAATAGGTTGCTCAGAGAGTTCCTTCTCAGAGATATAAATATTGTGGTGAGGGAAAGAGGAAGAAATATCTAGTCATCCTCAGGGTGTCATTCCTGACAATATATTTTTTCCCCCTCCTAGGGTGTTGTGGGCAGCTGTTATTCTAGCTGTTATCTTCTGGCTCATCTTTGACACAGCAAAACAGGGATCCCGTCAGCTGATCTCCTTTTTGGGGCTTGTGTTCTATGTTTTCTTGATGTTTGTCTTTTCCAAACATCCAACCAGAGTGAGTACTTAGTCCATGTTGTATCTTTTTGGGTTTTCTAGTTCAAAATCTTGAAAAGTTATTCCCCTATCTCAGAACCAGTATCAGTAAAGGTGAAGTAAAATCCATCAACATCAAAATTTATGCCTCCCAAAATTGAGGAATTTATTAATTTCTGAAGAAAACAATTTTGCTCTGACAACTTGGGAAGCATGTGCTGGGCTGTATCAGCATCTTGCTTTCACTATTTCAGAAGGCCACTGCCCATCCTGTGTTTTGGCTTTGATGCAGGTTGGGATTTGCTCCTAGACTATCAGTGAAAGCTGAGACAGGCCTGCTCCATGCTTTCCAGCCACGGGAGGTTTACCACAATCCTCAGGATGTCACAGACACTTATTTGTGGACAGTCACCACTTCAGCAAAAATCTCAGGGAACTGGACACATGCTTCCCTCATATGTCTCTTAATCCCTCATGGGTTTAATCCCACTGCAAATGGGCAGTGGGCTGATCTGAGACCCTCAATTTTCATGAACCCGCTCCCATAAGCTATTTACTTTAATTTCCCAGCTGAAGTGTCTACTTCATACTGCTGTGATATTGCAAAGTAGTTATTTCAGCCACCAGAATTCACCTCAACATTTACCCCAGTGTGCATGCCTAATGTGTAGCACATGATTTCATCAGTCATTTCAGGAACTCCTGCACCAGTGCTGAGATTTTCTTAACAGAAAAATTCCCTTCAGCAAGGCTAATGGACCTGTCACTCCCTGTACTTTGCAGCTGTTGCTGTCGCCAGCTGAGGTGAAAACTCATGTACTCCAAATGCTTTGTGTTTTTCCATGGGTCCTTATTACACCTAATTGGCTTGTGTTGCTCAAATATCATGATAATAAATTAGAGTGCTATCTCATCTCTTTACCCTGTAAATAATCAGATTCAATTTTCACAAAACAAAGATGTTTTATGAGGCAGCAGAGCAGAAATCTGCAGTGTAGTGAAGAAAGACTGGTCACAAGCAGCCACAGTTCTTCCTACAACTGCCTTTATGTCATATGAATTGCAATACCTAACTTTGAGTAGTTCTCAAGTGTCAAAGTTCTTTAAAGCTTGGGAACAGAAAAGAATTGAGGGTATCAGAAAAGTCCTTGTTCCTAGTCCAGATATGTGAAGAATCTTCATGCTTGGTTGCATTTTTTTTATAATGTTTTCATTCCTGTTACTAAAAATAAATCAATTAAAAAATAATTGAGAGAGAAGAATCATATTATCTGTTTCATCTATAAGCCATAGCACAGCACGAACAGTCTCTCTTCTCAACTTGATTACTTGCAGTCTGTGATGGTGAAATGGGCAGGCATGTCCATATTTATCTAGACAGGCTTTGAGCAGCAGCTCGGATGGAGACATCACAGAGCTTTCAAATTAAGGGAAATGATTCATGCTCCAAGATCCCTACAACCTGTTTTGGCAGCTGTTCTTATCCTTCAGTATAGTCACACAGTCCAGTCCCCTCACATTATTTTAACAATCATCTAAAGCAAATTATTATTTATTTAAATAACAAATGGTTTGTTTATTTTTCTGCCCATCTAGGTTGCTTGGAGACCAGTATTTTCAGGAATAGTGGTGCAGTTTATTCTGGGGCTTCTTATTCTGAGGACCAAAGTGGGATTTGATGCATTTAACTGGCTAGGCATTCAGATCCAGGTAAGTTACTAGGAAATTTTTATTTTTTTTAATATGTTAAGACTCTTACATAACAGACAGGCAGTTCAAAGGCCCATTTGCCCCTGGATTTTTCCATTCTTGAAAATAAATGGGTTCTTTCAAAGGTAATTGACTACCTGAATTCAACCTTCTAATTTTCTTTTTTGTCCAGTTAATAAAAGAACATGTGGGATAGTCTGAGGAGTAATGACTAGAGTGACCCTGTTTCTTTATAGCTTTGCCATCCCTGGGCTAAAATTGTAACTTGCAGCCTTCAAACACGAAACTGCTATTCTGCCAGGACACTTAGAAACTCAGATCTGGCCCAACTCCAAAACATCCTTGCAATAAAACTGTTATGTTCAAAGGCCTTGGGATTTAGCAAGGAAGAACCATCGCTGTCTTCAGAATTGCTACAATTCTGGCCTCAGGGGCATTTCGAAGTTCTCACAACACAGAAGAAAATTAATTCAACTACAGGTGGCAAAATCAGCAGCTGTGAGCAGCACAGGATGACCAGAGAGGGGATACAATCCATTTGTAGGTGGCCCTTCAGGAAGTCTGCAGACTTAAAAGTCCATTAATATTGCAAAGTAGTAAATAAGAGAAATCAAATATGTAGATCAGAGAGTACCAGCTGAAGGATGTTCAGACTTTCCACCCCAGGGATACTAATCACACAGCTGTTCTTCACAGTGCAGATAATAAACCATATTTAATACAAGACAGTGCAGAATGTACTGTCTCTGCACGGACCCGAAGACACAGGTCTGACGTCTGTTTGGTTGCTAATCTGCAAGCAATAGGAGTAATCTGTGTTTTGTCACCAGGTTCTCCATTTCCCTTTCATCTCCAAATGAAGCAGACCTAGTTCCCCCTTTTGTTAGCTCCATATGACTCATGGTCACTCCTAACGTAACTTGTTTCCTAGCTATTACATTTTCATTTTAAGTAGTATCATTAATTACATAGGTTGGCATCAGAAGTATCAAAATGAGCACCAGATCAGAATAAAGAATAAAAAAGCTGATTTTTTTAAGGCTAGTTTTTGGCTACTCCTTTAAAACTTCAGGCTTCAAAAAGTTTCCAAATTCAGCCATTGCAACTGTACTGCATGAGAGAGAGGTTAGAAATCCACCTCACTATCAAGATTTGATACTGCAATAAAATGTGCCCTATGCCCTTACTGTTGCTCTTCAAGATCTGAAGCAGCTTGAACTCTTAGCAGAGCAGGTCTGAAACACTTGGTTCAGTCTGGCACAATCAGCAAAGCATACAGCCATGCAGAGCAGAGCCCAAGCTCCTTCACTAGATATCTGAAAGCCAGCTAGCAATATTTGCTTAATTCTTGTCAGGGACCTTAAGTTTATGGCTAACTTTCTTTACTTTTTGTCCTTAGACTTTTCTGGAATACTCTGACACAGGTGCTAAGTTTGTGTTTGGCAACAAATATACAGATCATTTCTTTGCTTTTAAGGTAAGACAAGTTTTGTGTATTGTGGTGGGTTGAAGTTTCCCATTCACATTAACTAAGCAAGACTAACTCAGTTGGAAGCAAACGGACACTGTATTTATGAGCAAAAACTACACTGTACAATGGAATGCAATGGATATATACAAAATACACAGTATTTGCAATATGATACAGGTATTTACAATTAGAAAATAACACTTCTGGTTCTCCAGAGAGCAGGGAAGCTGCTCTGCTCCACCCCCAAAATTTCCTCTCCCCACTGTAACAGAAGAAAAGAGGAGCTGAGTGGAAGGGATGTTAGCTTAGAGAGCAGTGTTAGTGTTCTTACCTTTTCTCAAGGCCAGCCAGAAGCAGTTATTTATCTCCCCAAGTGAAGCAGAACAGCCAAGACCACAGGAGCAAAGAAAAGGAATGGGAATGGAAGTGAAAATGTGAAAGATGTTTATGGTACAGCTGCCCAATGATTTTAGAATAATCTTGTTTTCCTTTTTACACCCAATAGTGAATTACCTATATTCTACTTTTATGCTCAAAATCTGCAGCTAAATTTTAAAGGCATAGCTTAAAACTGCCACATGTATATTATATGTGACAGATAGAAGACAGAAAAAGAAATTACATGGCTGTGAAATAAATTCATTGTATGTCTTGTGATACCAGTGCAGTGAACAGAGAAAGCAGCTAAGAGGCAAATTATTCCTTACTGTGTGACACTCAGAACATTTAGGAACTCTACATAATGCCCTTCATTTACTGCCATACCCTGAGTTAGGATACACTTATTTAGTCTAATTATAACAACATATATTACTAGTAGAACTTTCTAAAAGAAAAAGGTCCAAAATTTCCTATCTGGTCACTGAAAGAAATACCACCTCCAGACTATGTTTCCTACCTTTCCACAAGCATTGGTGCTGTCTCATGTTACTCTATTCCATCCTAAAGTGCTGTGGAAACCACTGCACCACAGATGTTGCCCTTAGAAGTGGAAAGCCTAGATATATATTTACACCAAGTAAAAGAGGTAGAAGCTGTCGATGCATAAACATATCAATGCATAAGTATGAAGAATTACATCATTACTACACTAAGATCCTAGGGATCCTTGCTGGGAAGCTGCTGAAATACAGCTTATTCTGGTCTGTAGTCTCTAATCTGCACTAGTACCCTATCTGGTTTTGCTCCCACACATAGCCCATGTCAGAATCACAGACTGTTAGAGGTTAGAAGGGACCATTAGAGATCATCATGCCCAACCCTGCTACCATAGCAGGATCAGCTAGGGCAGGGCACATAGGAACACAGCCAGGTTAGCTTTGAAAAACTCCAGGGAAGGAGACTCCACAACCTCTCTGGACAGCCTGTTCCAGTGCTCTGTCACCCTCACAATAAAGAAGTTTTTCCTCATGTTGGGGTGGAACTTCCTGTGTTCTACCTTATATCCATCATTCCTTGTCTTATTACTGGGTGCCACTGAAAAGAGCCTGTCCCCTTCCACTCAACACCTACCCCTCAGATATTTATAGGCATTAATAAGATCCACTCTCAGCCTTCTCTCCTCCAGACCAAACAATCTCAGTTCTCTCAGTCTTTCTTTATAGGAGAGATGTTCCAGTCCCTTAACTCCCCTCATAACTCCTCATTGGACTCTGTCCAGTAGATCCCTGTCTTTCTTGAACTGGGGAGCCCAAAACTGAGCACAGTATTCCAGATGTGGTCTCAGCAGAGCAGAGTAGAGGGGGAGGAGATCTTCCCTAGACCTGCCAGATACTCTTTTACTGGTGCACCCCAGGATACCATTGGCCTTCTTGGCCATAAGGGCATATTAGAATAGAATAAACCAGGTTGGAAGAGACCTTCAAGATCATCACGTCCAACCTATCAACTAATCCAACCCACCTAAACAACTAAACCATGGCACCAAGAACCCTATCAAGTCTCCTTCTGGACACCTCCAATGATGGTGACTCCACCACCTCCCCGGACAGTCCATTCCAATGGGCAATCACTCTCTCTGTATAGAACTTCTTCCTAACATCCAGCCTAAACCTCCCCTGGCGCAGCCTGAGACTGTGTCCTCTTGTTCTAGTGCTGGTTGCCTGGGAGAGGAGACCAACCTCCTCCTGTCTACAACCTCCCTGCAGGTAGTTGTAGAGAGCAATAGGGTCACCCCTAAGTCTCCTCTTCTCCAGGCTAAGCAACCCCAGCTCCCTCAGTCTCTCCTCACAGGGCTTGTGTTCCAAACCCCTCACCAACTTCACTGCCCTTCTCTGGACATGTTACAGCAAGTCAACATCCTTCCTAAACTGAGGGGCCCAGAACTGGATGCAGGACTCGAGGAGTGGCCTAACCAGTGCAGTGTACAGGGGCAGAATGACCTCCCTGCTCCTGCTGGCCACACTGTTCCTGATGCAGGCCAGGATGCCATTGGCCCTCTTGGCTGCCTGGGCACACTGCAGGCTCATGTTCAGCCTACAATCAACCAGTACCCCCAGGTCCCTCTCTGCCTGGCTGCTCTCCAGCCACTCTGACCCCAGCCTATAGCACTGCATGGGGTTGTGACCAATGTGCAGAACCCGGCACTTGGATGTGTTAAATCTCATGCCGTTGGACTCTGCCCATCTGTCGAGCCTGTCGAGGTCCCTCTGCAAAGCCTCTCTACCCTCCAGCAGATCAACTCCTGCCCCCAGCTTGGTGTCATCTGCAAATTTACTGATGATGGACTCAATGCCCTCATCCAGATCATCAATAAAGATGTTGAAGAGCATGGGGCCCAGCACTGATCCTTGGGGCACACCACTAGTGACAGGCTGCCAGCTGGATGTGGCACCATTCACCACCACTCTCTGGGCTCAGCCCTCCAGCCAGTTCCTAATCCAATACAGTATGATCCTGTCCAAGCCATGGGCTGATAGCTTGGCCAGGAGTTTGCTGTGGGGGACGGTGTCAAAGGCCTTGCTGAGGTCCAGGTACACTACATCCACAGGCCTCCCCACATCCACCAGGTGGGTCACCTGATTATAGAAGGAGATCAGGTTGGTGAGGCAGGACCTGCCCTTCCTAAATCCATGCTGGCTAGGCCTGATCCCTTGGCCATCCTGCAAGTGCTGTGTGATTGCACTCAAGAGGACTTGTTCCATAATCTTGCCTGGCACTGAGGTCAGGCAGACAGGCCTATAATTCCCTGGCTGGTCCAACCGGCCCTTCTTGTGGATGGCCACCATGTTGGCCAGCTTCCAGTCTTCTGGGACCTCTCCAGTGAGCCAGGACTGCTGAAAAATGATGGAGAGTGGCTTGGCCAGCTCATCTGTCAGCTCTCTCAGCACCCTAGGATGGATCCCATCTGGTCCCATGGCCTTGTGGGGATCCAAGTGGCTGTCCCATATAACTTAATGTCCACTAGGACTTCAAAGTCTTTGTCTTTGGATCTGCTTTTCAGCAGGATGACCCCTAATCTGTACTGGTACCTGGTGATGTTTCTACGCAGGTGCAGGACTCTATGCTTGTCCTTGCTGCACTTCATGAGGTTCAATAATACCTGCTTAGGTTGGAGTCAAGAGCATATAAAGCAAAAAACCCCACAAAACCAACCATGAGAAATGTATCAGGACTTTCTCAGACATCACTCTTCGGTTTTTTCAGATGCCTGACTGTGGGCTTACACATAATTCAATTTTATTTTTCTTTTTGGGGGTGGTGAAATTGCACCAAACTGGATATTCTTCACACTTTCTGTCACTACTTCAGAAAGAAGATGCTACCTGCAAAACATGCTGCTACTAAGAACAGTCAGAACATCCTGGGGGGAGCTGGTGTGGGAGGGGGTGGAGGGAAGTGAAACATTTCAGTGCGTAATGGATTTTATATTTTAATGGTAGTATTTGTGTACTCTTTGTTTTACCTTCCCATTTACTCTAATTAGCATTCAAATTGTAATTTACATTCATTACTGCATATTTTGGGGGCAAAATAGTTTAATTCCCACCTTCTATGTGTTTTTTTCATGTGTTTTTCTCAAATACCTTATGATTATGTTTTTTTCAAAGTGATTTTTTTTAATGCCTCTGTGATGCAAAATACTGAGTGATGCTGACTAAAGCCATAACTGGGGACCAGATGTCAAAATGTTTGCTTGTGTACACATTCATCAGTATTATGCTATAGCATAGGCTAGATGAAGTCACAACATTTCTAGAAAAGAATAACAGGAACAAATAGGTCATTTTCACAATGAACAAGTAGGTCATTTTCACAATGAAAAACAAGAGAGTAAAACCCATAAGTTGATTTTCAGAGCTGAATATGTCTTCGGGGAGAGAGAGATAATAGGAATATATATAATCAGAGTGGCAGACAAGTGCACAGAACCACCACAACATGTTCCATCTGTTTCTCCTGTAGAAAGAGATTTTTCTATTTCAAAACCAGTGTCAGCCAGCCTCTTATCTCTTGAGACACTTGCTGTTTATTTAGAGATTAAGATGATGAAAAGTGCTTTTTTTTGTCTCTTTCAGATATTTTAAGAGGTTGTCATGTAGCATTGAGCTTTCCAAATCTCACCACAAAATATTTCAAAGTGCCCTCCAAAAGAGAAACATCTAGATTTCAGCTTAGATCTTAAAACAGAGTAGACATGTGAAAGCTTTGCAGGAAACTGTAAGAGCCCAGCTGTATTCATACAGCATCCTTAGCAGTATGCAGGGGCATTTCAGTTGTCTGCTAACTTAGATGGACAGAGCAGACACATCTTTTGCATACTAGAGCAGACACATTCTTTGCGTGCACCCACTGTGTATTGTGACCAGTCACATAATGGCCTTTGAAGTCATAGTCTTGAAGATACTAATTAGTCATAAATATATGCATTTGCATGCATAAACTGGCTTATTTTAAATACAATTTGTGTATGCATAGGTAGCGTTTTTAGAGTTCTGGAAAAAAAAAGTCATTTGCCAACATAAACAAGCACACCCAGGTTTGCGGCGAATAAGCAGGAAATTAGACTTCTGTTATATGAGTAGCTTCCTTTCCATGCAAGGACGATTATGGCTTGCTGAGAAAGACTCTGCTTTGAAGGTCAAACTGTGTCTGAAACCGGGTTGTTGCTTAAACATCAATAGTAACTTCTACTTTAAAGGAATATAAGGAAAAAACTGAACATCAAGCCACAAATGGGAGAAGAGTTGCGAGCAGCCAGCAATTTCAAATCCCTGCTCTGAATGTAGCATGGTCAAGAACCATAATCCAGAAAGCAGCTCTTTAGTAAAGTCAAAACATATTGCAGAACTGATAATAAATATGAAATAACCCAGTTTATGAAAATACCAATGAAATTATTTGTTATGTTAAAGGTTATTCTGGGAAACATTAACTGCACCTTCTGCAGGATACATAGATGTAATTCTAGAGAGCTATTTGATACCAATTATCAATTAAAATGTTGCAGGATTTTTCAGGGAGCTCATTAATTTTATTCTTTAGTTAAAACTTGACTACTGAAGTTATGTAGGAGTTATCAGGAAATATACATATTGGTGACTAGATTTCCACACAAGTTTGTCCACAAAGAAAAATTAATAGTTTAGCCATGTAGGTGTAATATACTGCAGGACCTATCCACTCACCCTGTATGGAAACATGGTAGCCCTTTTTGAGGAGCAGGCTTCAGCTACAGCTGAGGTACTTCTGACTTTCTTGTCATATTTCCTATTGCAGTTCTGTCCCAACTTTTCTCAGAGCTGAAAACTCTCAATCTATAAGCTGTAATGGTATGTGTATATTGAAATGAAACTGATTATATTTTAATAGCAGAAGCAAATTTGTCATTTCCCTGTTCAGAGTACTTATATCTTTAAGGCATGCTCACACTCACAGAAGGGCATTACAACAGAAGGAGAAAATGGGAAATCCGTGAGACAGAAGAATAATTTTGAAGAGTTTTTCTTTCCTAAAAAGCAATTTCATCTAATTAGTGTGTGTTTTGGGGAAGGGGGAAATACATTTCACATTTAACCAATAAAGGAAACACTGCCAGTTATAGTTGATGACCTCTCTCCTGTGCAGATATTCCTACATGTACATGGAGTGGAACAAACTGGTAATTACAAAAGAAAGCTGTTCTCAGACTCACTGGATCACACCCTGTGCCTCCTTTTTTTCCTACCAGTCCTGTTTCCACATACATATTCCTGTCCACAGGATATCTTAGGCCTCCAGTCCTATCTTTCAATACAGAGATTTGCATGGTTTCTTCTCCTCCTGAACTCCCTACATACTGTACCCGCAGCACCAGAAAGGCTGGGCTGCTTTCACACTCCCCTGACCTGCTCCTACCCTGGGCTTTCTTCACCTGCTGGGTGCTTCACCAGGTGCCTGTCACTGTAGCACCACTAGAGCTTTCCCCTCCCTCTCCCATTCCCTTGCACAGTTCTTCACCATCCAAGGCATTGTCCCGACTTAACATACCCTGGTACCCAAACCTGAAGACTCTCAGAGGGCGCACTATAATGTTATTGACCCAGTGCCACCTACTTTACTGGTTTCGGTGCTGCAAAGAGGGAGAAGACGGAGAGTGGTAGAAGCTGCTTCTGTATCAGATTTTCCACTCTTGCCCCCACCTACAAATTGTTGCCCCAGCTGGGCCCAGCATGAAGGTGAAAATCCACTCAGGGCTGTTAGAGAAGAGGTGGTTGCTCCACCTAGGCATCTGACAGAAGGCGTTTTCCTGAGGCTGTGCTCTCTCCCAAGTTTCAAAACCACTAACTTAACACCATGGGAAGCCTTTCTGCAAGTGTTCTGGCTTTTTCAGTTGAGCTAGTTATATCGCATCATGTGCTTTTCATTGCACTTATCTCTACAGGTAACACAACTTAAAACCTACTGCAATGCAGTGTGTTGCAAGCATCTTAATAACTTTCTATTTTGTCTTATGCCTTAGGAAAAAAGAGCTAGGCTGGACATAAGAAATTATTACAATTGCTTACTTATTAAGTGGTTGCTATGATTTTATGTTGAAAATAGAACATAGTAGCTGCCACATTAAGTTACTGGAGATACACACAGAATGGTTTACTTCTAAAATACTTCCTGACTTCTTAATGTACTTGAAGCATAAATGATCACAATTGGAAAAAAAGAAATTAAAAAAAAATAAATCCCTGTTTTAGAACAACAAATGCTTCATGCAGAATACCTGCAACTGCAACTATGTAAAAGCAGGTTTTAAAGTTATGTACACTTTTTTTCAGAGGAATATGCACAGGACACAGGCCAAAGGGCCTAGGCAGGACATTGTTGTCTTCTTCAGCTACAATAAAATTACAGCTATCAAATGTGAGAGTTCTTTGGAGTGAAACATGTTTACAGTTTACAGTTTTTAGCATCCAGTACAGATAGCCTCCCTGCATATTGCCTTTACAATACAATACAATACAATACAATACAATACAATACAATACAATACAATACAATACACCAGGTTGGAAGAGACCTTCAAGATCATCATGTCCAACCCATCAACCAATCCAACCCACCCAACAACTAAACCATGCAGCCAAGCACCCCATCAAGTCTTCTCCTGAATACCTCCAATGAAGGTGGCTCCACCACCTCCACGGGTAGCTGATTCCAATAGGCAATCACTCTCTCTGTGTAGAACTTCTTCCTAACATCCAGCCTAAACCTGCCCTGGTGCAGCCTGAGACTGTGTCCTCTTGTTCTAGTGCTGGTTGCCTGGGAGAGGAGACCAACCTCCTCCTGTCTACAACCTCCCTGCAGGTAGTTGTAGAGAGCAATAGGGTCACCCCTAAGTCTCCTCTTCTCCAGGCTAAGCAACCCCAGCTCCCTCAGCCTTTCCTTGTAGGGCTTGTGTTCCAAACCCCTCACCAACTTCGTTGCCCTTCCCTGGACACGTTCCAGCAAGACAACATCCTTCCTAAACTGAGGGGCCCAGAACTGGACACAGTACTCAAGGTGCGGCCTAACCAGTGCCGTGTACAGGGGCAGAATGACCTCCCTGCTCCTGCTGGCCACACTGTTCCTGATGCAGGCCAGGATGCCATTGGCCTTCTTGGCTGCCTGGGCACACTGCAGGCTCATGTTCAGCCTACAATCAACCAGTACCCCCAGGTCCCTCTCTGCCTGGCCACTCTCCAGCCACTCTGACCCCAGCCTGTAGCACTGCATGGGGTTGCTGTGGCCAATGTGCAGAACCCGGCACTTGGATGTGTTCAATCTCATGCCATTGGACTCTGCCCATCTGTCGAGCCTGTCGAGGTCCCTCTGCAAAGCCTCTCTGCCCTCCAGCAAATCAACTGCTGCCCCCAGCTTGGTGTCGTCTGCAAATTTACTGATGATGGACTCAATGCCCTCATCCAGATCATCAATAAAGATGTTGAAGTGCATGGGGCCTAGTACTGATCCTTGGGGCACACCACTAGTGACAGGCCACCAGATGGATGTGGCACCATTCACCACCACTCTCTGGGCTCAGCCCTCCAGCCAGTTCCTAACCCAACACAGTGTGCTCCTGTCCAAGCCATGGGCTGATAGGTTGGCCAGGAATTTGCTGTGGGGGACAGTGTCAAAGGCCTTGCTGAGGTCCAGGTACACTACATCCACAGGCCTCCCCACATCCACCAGGTGGGTCACCTGATTATAGAAGGAGATCAGGTTGGTGAGGCAGGACCTGCCCTTCCTAAATCCATGCTGGCTAGGCCTGATCCCTTGGCCATCCTGTAAGTGCTGTGTGATTGCACTCAAGATGACCTGTTCCATAATCTTGCCTGGCACTGAGCTCAGGCTGACAGGCCTATAATTCCCTGGCTGGTCCAACCGGCCCTTCTTGTGGATGGGCACCATGAAGAAAATTAGGGAGGCAAAAGCCCATTTAGAACTTAGACTGGCCTCTGCTGTGAAGGACAACAAAAAGTCCTTCTATAAATACATCAATAGCAAGAAGAAGGGCAAGGACAACCTCCACTCCTTGGTTGACACGGAGGGGAACGTTGTAACAAAGGATGAGGAAAAGGCAGAGGTACTTAACACCTTCTTTGCCTCAGTCTTCACTAGCAGGGCAGAACGTCTTCCAGACAGCTGGCCTGCAGAGCTGGCAGAAGGAGCCAGAGAGCTGCATAGTTTCCCACTGCTCCAAGTTAGAGATCTACTGAGCCGCTTGGACCCCCACAAGGCCATGGGACCGGATGGGATCCATCCTAGGGTGCTGAGATTGCTGACAGATGAGCTGTCCAAGCCACTTTCCATCATTTTTCAGCAGTCCTGGCTCACTGGAGAGGTCCCAGAAGACTGGAAGCTGGCTAACGTGGTGCCCATCCACAAGAAGGGCTGGTTGGATGAGCCAGGGAATTATAGGCCTGTCAGCCTGACCTCAGTGCCAGGCAAGATTATGGAACGGGTCATCTCGAGTGCGATCACACAGCACTTACAGGATGGCCAGGGGCTCAGGCCTAGCCAGCATGGATTTAGGAGGGGCAGGTCCTGCCTGAACAACCTGATCTCCTTCTATGATCAGGTGACCCGCCTGGTGGATGTGGGGAGGCCTGTGGATGTGGTCTACCTGGGCCTCAGCAAGGCCTTTGACACCGTCCCCCACAGCAAACTCCTGGCCAAGCTATCAGCCCATGGCTTGGACAGGAGCACACTGCATTGGGTTAGGAACTGGCTGGAGGGCCGAGCCCAGAGAGTAATGGTGAATGGCACCGCATCCAGCTGGCGGCCTGTCACTAGTGGTGTGCCCCAGGGATCAGTGCTGGGCCCCATGCTCTTTAACATCTTTATTGATGATCTGGATGAGGGCATTGAGTCCATCATCAGTAAATTTGCAGATGACACCAAGCTGGGGGCAGGAGTTGATCTGCTGGAGGGCAGAGAGGCTTTGCAGAGAGACCTCGACAGGCTGGACAGATGGGCAGAGTCCAATGGCATGAGATTTAACACATCCAAGTGCCGGGTTCTGCACGTTGGCCACAACAACCCCATGCAGTGCTACAGGCTGGGGTCAGAGTGGCTGGAGAGTGGCCAGGCAGAGAGGGACCTGGGGGTACTGGTTGATTGTAGGCTGAACATGAGCCTGCAGTGTGCCCAGGCAGCCAAGAAGGCCAATGGCATCCTGGCTTGCATCAGGAACAGTGTGGCCAGCAGGAGCAGGGAGGTCATTCTCCCCTGTACACTGCACTGGTTAGGCCGCACCTTGAGTACTGTGTCCAGTTCTGGGCCCCTCAGTTTAGGAAGGATGTTGACTTGCTGGAACGTGTCCAGAGAAGGGCAACAAAGCTGGTGAGGGGTTTGGAACACAAGCCCTACAAGGAAAGGCTGAGGGAGCTGGGGTTGCTTAGCCTGGAAAAGAGGAGACTGAGGGGTGACCTTCTTGCTCTCTACAACTACCTGAAAGGAGGTTGTAGCCAGGCAGAGGTTGGCCTCTTCTCCCAGGCAGCCAGCACCAGAACAAGAGGACACAGTCTCAGGCTGCGCCAGGGCAGGTTTCGGCTGGATGTTAGGAAGAAGTTCTACACGGAGAGAGTGATTGGCCATTGGAATCGGCTACCCGTGGAGGTGGTGGAGTCACCTTCACTGGAGGTGTTCAGGAGAAGACTTGATGGGGTGCTTGGCTGTATGGTCTAGTTGTTGGGTGGGTTGGATTGTTTGATGGGTTGGACGCGATGATCTTGAAGGTCTCTTCCAACCTGGTGTATTGTATTATTATTATTATTATTGGCCAGCTTCCAGTCTTCTGGGACCTCTCCAGTGAGCCAGGACTGCTGAAAAATGATGGAGAGTGGCTTGGCCAGCTCATCTGCCAGCTCTCTCAGCACCCTAGGATGGCTCGCATCCGGTCCCATGGCCTTGTGGGGGTCCAAGCTGCATCAAAAGAAGTGTGGTCAGCTGCTTGAGTGAGGTGATTCTTCCCCTCTACTCTGCTCTTCTGAGGCTCTGCCTGGAGTATTGTGTCCCATTCAGGTGCCCTCAGAAGATCTCTAACTGCCTCCTGGAACAGCGGGAAACTGCAGCTCTCTGGCTCCTTCTGCCAGCTCTGCAGGCCAGCTCTCTGGAAGACGTTCTGCCCTGCTAGTGAAAATTGTGGCAAAGAAGGTGTTAAGTACCTCTGCCTTTTCCTCATCCTGTGTTACAACATTCCCCTCCGTGTCAACCAAGGAGTGGAGGTTGTCCTTGCCCTTCTTCTTGCTATTGATGTATTTATAGAAGGACTTTTTGTTGTCCTTCACAGCAGAGGCCAGTCTTAAGTTCTAAAAGGGCTTTTGCCTCCCTAATTTTCTTCCTACATGTCCTTGCAACATCCCTAAACACTCCATAGGTTGCCTCCCCTTTCTTCCAAAGATGATACACCCTCTTTTTTTCCCTTAGTTCTATTAAAAGTTCATTACCCATCCAGGCTGGCCGTCTGCCCCGGCAGCTCATCTTCCGGCACACTGGCACAGCCTGTTCCTGCACCTTCAAGAGTTCTTCCTTGAAGTAGGTCCAGCTCTCCTGGACCCCTTTGTTTTTAAGGGCTGTATCCCAAGGAACCTTCTGAGTTAGTTCCTTGAGTAACCTGAAGTCTGCCCTCCTGAAGTCCAGAGTGGAGGTCTTCTTGCTCCCCCTCTTGGCTTGGATGAATACCGAAAACTCAATTATCTCGTGATCACTGGTGCCTAAACACCCTCCGACCACCACATCACCCACCAGCCCTTCCCTGTTGGTGAAGAGGAGCCCATTTCCCAACAGGCATCATGGTGGTCCATACTTGTGTCATTGTATGGAGTTGGAAGTGTCCTGTTCTTTTTCATTCTTTTCCTTGCTTTTATTTATAAATTCTCATGCCCTCAACTGAACATACATGAAGGCTTCCTAATATTAGTGGTACTATTTTGACTGTAATCTGTATGCCTAATTTTGGACCTTTTGCAGCTATTTTTCTTCCTGTTGTATACTAGCGTAGAAGTGCTGAGATTCTGTGTATTTAACATACTTGAAAATCAAGTGGCATTCATTTTATTCATGATGGAAAAACAACATGTTTAATAATCCATCAGAGAGTGGGTTAGGCATCCATGCAATTCTTTTAAGTCATATGTTGAAGGAAAACATTCTTCCTTCAGTCCACTGAAAGAGAATTATATTCACTTTTTGTATTTAGTAAGTAGTCACGTGAATTTGCTTTTAAGAAGATTCTATCCCTGCATGTAGATACAGAGCTCTTGGGTACTCCATATTGGTATTATAATCAGTGCTATAAATAGAGCTGAATTAAACTGTTTTTCTATAGCACATTATTAAAAAGCAGATACATAGTACAGGCTTTCTAAGGAAGCTGTCCTTGACTCTGTGAAATCAAGTCAGCTACCATTCCAACTAAAATCTCTTCGACTTCTGTCTGTATAGAAATCTAAACTGTGGGATTTTAAACACAGACACAGAGAAGCTGAGCTCTGAATTCTGTATCACAGTCCCGTTACATGTACTTCTGTTCATGGGGTTTCAAGTTGACATATATATATATACAAGTCTTTGTAGACACCATTGCCCTGTAAATCTTTGAGTTGACTTAACACATAGCTGTAAAGTATTGCATGGCATGTTAAACCAAATATTTTCAGAATTATTGCAGTCCTCTTACAAAACATATGTAGAAACTTGAAAAATAGTTAATTCCAGCACAAACACAAATGGGTCTAGAAGGGTAAAATTTTTATAGTGTAAGTGTAAACCTAATGATGAGGTTTTAATATCTTTAAATGTGTTTCTAAAATCATGAACCTCTATTTCAAAAATTAAGTGGCCTACAAATCAAAGAAAGGAAAACCAGTCTAGAAGTGTTAATGAATTTGTGTCCCCAAATCAGGTCCTGCCACTTGTGGTTTTCTTCAGCACAGTAATGTCTATGCTTTACCACCTTGGATTCATGCAATGGCTCACTGGAAAGGTAAAAATTTTTGTCAGTATCTACTTATTTGCCCAGCACAGAACAATTTCTGAATACATGCAGCCTGATTGTAGCATTGGACATGACCAAACTCCTGAGGGGTAGACACATGAAAAATAGTTGATTATTTTTAACCTGAAAATAGTTTCAGATGTTACCACTGCAAAATCCGAACTGGTATTGTGTAGCACCCTTTCCTACCTTCAGTATGGTTTCATAGCTGACATCATAGTAAGTGTCAGTTAGGTTTAGTATTCCTCAGTTGCCATACTCACTTAAATCTTCCTTTCTCCCATCCTCCAAAATGCAGAATAGAGGTCTGCAGACAGTGGATGTCTGCTTTCCATTAAGTATTGCAGCAGCAATTGCATGTACTTCCCTGTCACAGATCCCCAGAATAAAATCAGTCTGGTTCCTCATCTCATGTTCTGAGTGTCCACTTTGCTCGATCCTATGTCTAGCACCAGCATCCACTAAGATAACAGCAAATCCACAGAAAATCTATTTCCTGCCCTGTCTGCCCAGTTAATTTTTTATGAAGGAAAAGATCTTCCTGTGTCATGATAGTTAAACCTTATTTGAAGATACTCTTAAAAAATTGTCCTTACTATTCACAGGGTTGTTACATAAGCACCACAAACTTCACCTAGCTGAAATAGTGTGCTAAACATTTATAAAGAGTATATTTGGCCTTAATCTAAATTTCACAGGTTTTTCTTCACATGATCCCAGTCCCTTTAGATAGACATGCAATTAATAAGGGCACATCAAAATAACTGTTTTGATTAATTTAGTTTAGCAATTTAGCACCCAGGAGGACCCTGAAGTACTCTCAATTCTGTTAATTTATTCCTACTCTGCTCTATATCAACGTGCTACTGTTAAAGAGCCATATCTTGAAGCTGAAACCAGGAATATTATTTTTAAAATCTCATTTCAAGAAGGACGTGGAGTAGGCAGGAGGCCCAATGTGCTTTGGTGTGTCTGTCTGTTTATTGTTTGCTTGGTTTATTTTAAAATCATTTTAGGTTGGCTGGGCAATGCAGATCTCCATGGGGACAACTCCTGTTGAGTCTCTGGTAGCCGCGGGCAACATATTTGTGGGACAGGTGAGTTGGCAGTTAGAAAACCAGGAGTGCACAGGAGCGCAGCCTTGGCTTGAGCTGGAAAACTGCTCTGGACAGAAAGTGCTTCACCCCAGAAGAGTAAAACAAAAACACTTGTGCAGAATTGGAGGTTAAATAGAAATACTATTTACATAAATATACAAAAACTCAGAAGGTATTCAGGGAAAAGGCTATACATAAACAATCAGCTTCTCAGCTGAGCCCATCAGGCCACAACCAGGCCAAGACCTCCCCCCAAGAGCAGGCCTCAGGAGGCCGACAGTAGGCCAATTTGCCACCCCCATCAAGACCGGCCTAGGAGGCCCCAGTGCCCACCCCCAGGACTCACTTCACCCCTACACACCAGGCCCAGCTGTGCAGCAAGAAAGTACCTTGCCAAGAAGGTACCCCCACAAACCAGAGAGAGCAGCCAAAGCATGCTCCAGGAGCAGAGAGGAGGCAGAGCAGAGACAGAACAGGCTGTGAGGTCTGCTTATGGAGGGATTGTAGGACTATGGGATGGAACAGCAAATTGCAATTGCCTGCATCTGCCCTCTGGGAGAGGCTGTCCACCCCTTGGACTCTGTCTTCTGGAGGAATTTATCTGTATGGTAAGATGCTTAGGCCTTAACCACTAACACGTAGGATGACAGAACACTGTGAAATGCAGCTGCTCAGTGAGCATGTGGGTATATAAAAAATAATTATTTCAGATGAAGTTAGGACTCCAGCCCAGCAGGACTGGAGGCTGATTCACAGAATTCCAGTACATTCATATGCCAACAGTGATGCCAGGTTGAGTGGGGTTTGAGACCCATACATTTTCCCAACGGGGAGTCAAGTGTAACTGTAGGTGATAGCTCTCCCTTAAAATTAATAACAGACTACTCCCAGGCTGTGAAAAAATAACAGTGTCAGGGCTTTTTTTTTGCTTTTTTTTTCCCCAATTTTTTAGGCAAAAATCAGAGGAAAAGAGAGCACATGAGACAGGCAAGGCCAGGACACAGTACAGAAAACTAAGATCCGGACCTGGCTGTGCAAGGGCATAGTCACAAAAGCATGCAATACCATCTAGCAAGTCCATTTTAATGGGAAATCCATTGAATCCACATCTTAACGGCATCTGTTCCAGGTTCCAAAGTAATGTGGGAAGATCACCAAGTAGAATCCAACCCCAAAAGTTACATTAGCTTATCACTTATTTAGCATGGATGCATCACTGTATCATACTGTTTCAAGATTTAAACTAGTAGCTCTGCTCCAGGATGTGCTCATGCACATGCCAAAGGGGCTGGGAGCTTTAAGTTGCTCGTAGTGGCTTATGTGCATTCCACTTGATGTGCGACCTTACTTGTTGTTCAGCCTTACCTGACTGTCCCTAACTTACTCAGAATTGGGTTAGGATTTCTTAGCTTACTTAGCTTACTTCAATTTCATAGGAACTGTGGGAGAGGTGGCAAACCAAATAGAATTGTCCTCAGACAACAAGGGGTTTGGCACAATTTTTCTTCTTGAGGTAACCCCCCCCCCAAACCTATTAAGAGCATGCATTAGCACTAAGATTAACTAGCCAAAAACATAGATTCATAGAATGGTTTGGGTTGGAAGGGACCTTAATGATCACCTAGTTCCAATGCCTCTGCCATGGGCAGGGACTCCCCACACTATACTAGACTGCTCCAGGCCTCATCAAGCCTCTCCTTGAACACCTCCAGGGAGAAGGCATCCATGACCTTTCTGAGCAACTGTTCCAGTATCTCACCACCCTTATTTTCTAATATTTTACCTAAATCTGCCCTCCTTGAGCTTCAATCCATTCCCTCTCATCCCATCACAAGAAGACCCTTGTAAAAAGTCCCTTTCTGGCTTTCTTGGAGGGTCCCTTCAGGTATTGGAAGGCAGTTGCTATAATGTCTCTCCAGAGCCTTCTCTTCTCCAGGCTGAACAGCCCCAGCTCCCCCAGACTGACCCCACAGGGGAGGTGCTCCAGCCCTCTGATCATCTTCATGGCCCTTGTCTGGACATGCTTCAGCAGTTCAATGTCCCTCTTATGCTAAGGGCACCTGAATGGGACACAATACTCCAGGCAGAGCCTCAGAAGAGCAGAGTAGAGGGGAAGAATCACCTCACTCAAGCAGCTGACCACACTTCTTTTGATGCAGCCGAGGATGTATTTGGCTTTCTGGACTGCAAGTGCACATTGCCAGCCCATGTTGAGGCACACATCTAAGAAAGGGTGATGCAGCCACTCATTTTCATTTGGTGATAAAATAAACCTCCAAATTCAGGATTTATTAGTAAGTTCTTAATTTGGCAGTTGTTTTGCAATTTCAGACAGAGTCTCCTCTCCTGGTGCGGCCCTACTTGCCTTACCTCACCAGATCTGAGCTCCACGCAGTCATGACAGCAGGATTCGCAACAATTGCTGGAAGTGTCTTAGGAGCATATATTTCTTTGGGGGTAAGATGGGGAAAGAGAACTGGAAATATGCTGATTATCTGAAATAATGTAAGTATGAAGCCTAGCTAAAATGCTTTAGAAGCACATCTGAGGTTTGGGGTTTGCTTTGGTTTTGTTTGTTCTTTCGGTTGGTTGGTTTGGTTTTGGTTTTTTAATTAAAGACAAAAATTCCCTGCCTTCTGACAGTGAAAAGAATACCAAGATTTGACCTTGAATATATTGTTAATTGGCACAAACCTCTGCATAAGTAGTACAAAGAGGTTTCCCACTATACATGCAAGGAAATTACTTTGTATACTATATGAATTTGTGTACTTTGCTACAGTCTAGGTTAGGTGATGTATGGAATATACTCTCAATCTTCCCACTTCTCTGGCAGTGACATAGACTCTTTCAGGAACTGTTCCTAGCTGTATGAGCCTAAAGAATTTACTTGTGACTGAGGTTCTAGTGATGCTGTACAAACACAAGTAGGAAATATCTTGTCTGCTAAAGACTTGGCAGCACAAAGCCAGAAAAACAGGGTGGAAGGTATGGTTCATGATCAGAGTCACTGAGGGATGTTGATAAACATGCTAGTTCCATATTTGAATAAAATACTTTGGAGAGGCAGAAGCAAGGAGTATTGGCTAAAAAGATCAAGAGAGTAAGAGAAGAAAAAGAAAGATGCAAATACTGCAGGAGTTACTAAAGAAATTATTTTGTGTAGAAATTTGTGTAAGGTGTGAAAGGGAAATAGAACAATTTACATTAGGCCATGTAAACTACTTTTTTAAAACACAGCTTCAAGGGACAAAATCAATTTTCTGCTACTGCTAGGCATACAGTTTGTGTCTCTCTCGTCTGCTTTACTATTGATACATCCATCTGTACTCAATGGACCTGGGTTTTCTTACTTGTTTTGCATTCTGTCTTGCCACTAGAGCAGAGTGAAACACCTTGTCTCTTGGAAAGATTACTTCAATACTTTTAGTTGCTTAGACTTTTCTTGTCTCCAGTTGACTTTCTCATGTACAGCTCACTCTCTTCTTTTTCATATGTGGAGTGTGAACATTTCAATAAGCCCCTGAAGAAAATCATCCAATCACCTAAAAATCTTTAATTGTTTTCCTCTGTGTTTGTACATGATACTGTTATCACAGCATTTTGTCACCTGTTTCCAGATTTCTGCCTCCCATCTACTGACTGCTTCTGTCATGTCAGCACCAGCATCATTAGCCATATCCAAACTATTCTGGCCTGAAACTGAACAGCCTGAAGTAACTCTGACAAGGGGCCTACAAATGGCAAAGAGGTAAAATTGTCAAGGCTACAATTAAGAGTACTACACATGCAAAAATGAGATTCCAATGAACAATTCCTCATATACAAAATTTAAGGGGTAATACACAGTAGATATGCAACCAATAAATTAATTGTGCACCAATAGACCACAAATGAATAGTTTGTGAATTCAGATGCAGCATGCCTCATTACAGTGTATGGAGGTGTCACTGCCTACTGGGACAGGCACAGGAATGTCACAGACCTGGGTCAGACAGTAAAATCTTGAAATAAAGAGGAAAATACGTACCTGAGGTGAGCCAGCACGAGGTTTTCTCATTTGCTCTGTTGCTGTCTTTGCTTTGTAACACAGCTGTAAATGCAGACATACAAAAGCAAAGATGGAGCAAACATTTCAACATGACAGCAGCAAACTTTTTGCACATCTGCAGGGAAACTCACTTTGGTGAACAACAGGCAAAGCAAAAAAGATTGGAAGGAGGTGTTCCTAAACAGCCTGCAAGGGCTCCCTGGGAGAAAAGCAGCGCCCACTCCTTCATGCCAGCTGTGCCACGGGCAGTCACTATTCTGAGAACTTATTCAGATCTTGGGCAATGCCAACTCTGCCAGAATTCACCCTCAAGGCACCAAAAGCACACCCTCCCAGTATTACAGTATCACAGTATTGCTAAGGTTGGAAGAGACCTTGAAGATCATCCAGTCCAACCTGTCACCACAGACCCCACGACTAGACCATGGCACCAAGTGCCAAGTCCAGTCCCCTCTTGAAACCTCCAGGGACGGCGACTCCACCACCTCCCCGGGCAGCCCATTCCAATGGTGAATGACTCTCTCGATGAAGAACTTTCTCCTCACCTCCAGCCTAAACTTCCCCTGGTGCAGCTTGAGACTGTGTCCCCTTGTTTTGGTGCTGGTTGCTAGAGAGAAGAGGCCAACCCCTTCCTGGCTACAACCACCCTTCAGGTAGTTGTAGAGAGCAATGAGGTCGCCCCTGAGCCTCCTCTTCTCCAGGCTAAACAATCCCAGCTCCCTCAGCCTCTCCTCATAGGGCTTGTGCTCAAGGCCTCTCACCAGCCTTGTTGCCCTTCTCTGGACACGTTCAAGTGTCTTGATGTCCTTCTTAAACTGAGGGGCCCAGAACTGGACGCAGTACTCAAGGTGCGGCCTAACCAAAGCAGAGTACAGGGGCACAATGACCTCCCTGCCCCTGCTGGCCACACTATTCCTAATGCAGGCCAGGATGCTGTTGGCCTTCTTGGCCACCTGGGCACACTGCAGTAGTTCCTATGAAGATCAAGAGTAAAAACCTCATTTGCTTTATCATTTTTTTTTTCTGTGACTGAGCTCTGGCAGTAGTTGTCTCATCAAATCCATGTAACTTTTAGTTCTGTGTTGTTCTTGAATTTAAAAATACATTCTGATTTTCGTTTTATTAATGAAGTGACTCAAAGAACCTGCTGGAAGCAGCTAGTCAAGGTGCTTCTACCTCCATCCCACTGGTAGCAAACATTGCTGTGAATCTGATCGCCTTCCTTTCCCTGCTGGCTTTTGTTGACTCAGCCCTCTCTTGGATGGGCAACCTGTTTGACTATCCAGAGCTGAGCTTTGAGGTATGGTTTCCAGGTCGTTCATGCAGCTTATATACATGCATATTTTGTCTTTCTCAAATTAAGTTTCTGTGTGGCTTTTGGGGGAATTGTTTTGGTTTGGTTTATATGTTCTTAAAGTGTTTATTTTTGTATGCCTGTTCTTGAAAAATGTCTTTGCAGCCAAAAGAAAAGTGTTGCTATGCAAATATTTCTGTGTCCATCAGTCCATATATAGCTTCCTTGTGATGTTTTTGCTTACCAACAGAGTAAGTTTACAGATTATTTTATGCTAATGCCTATCTCTGACTTGGCACTGCAGCAGATCTCTCTGTTACACACTTGCCAAGCCATTACCATCTCCTCTGGGAAAACATTAAAGTGGCTTCAGCTTCATAAAGCCCCATCAGTATCTTAATGCTCACTAGCTTCACACAGATAAGGGTCAAGGTCCCATATTTGCACCTTGCCTGAAACCATGCTTACTCAGCACTTCTTAGTTCTTAACACAGTTAAATTGTAAAACTGCACCCCAATCACTGAGCTGAGCCAACAAGTTTTAAACAGCATTTCTTTTTTTAACTTGGGTCAATACATAATTTTTGACCCAATGTGGCAGTCTTGCCTCAGTGCTTTTGGGCGTTTTCATTTGCAAGTTCCTAACAAAATCTTGTGTGAAACAAGGGTCTAACATGGTGATAAAGGTGCTGCCATAGTGAATACACATAGCGTATGTAGCTTTGGCAGTATTAAGATGTACCCTGCAGTTTCCACAGATTGTCCCACTATACAGACGCCCACGGCAAGGATACAGGTATGCAGCCACACTCATGCAAGGGCTGGTACTTTAATAACTGCTTGCTAGCAAAAGATTGAGACAGAGAAAGAACCCACAAGGAACTGAGACCCACAAGCACATTGTAGTCAGCTATCTATCCCATTCAGTATAAACTTCTTGTGGACAGAGAAACCCATAGTGAATAGTAACTGTTTGGATACCTCCATTACCTTCTCTAAGGACAATCTGACCAAACTGTTTCACAGCTGGATCTGTTTTCTCTCTAACACGAAAATAGGCTTTACTGTGATACAGTGTTTTTTGCTTTGTTTTTAATCTGCATGTATGGCTTTAATCATGTCGGATGCACAGCTTCTATGCAGTGACAAGTGTTTCATTTACACCACCTGGGAGTCCAATAACATGGCAATTAAGCACATTCATTAACAGACTTGATTGAATCATCAGGAGAACTATGTTTCTCAATTCACTTACCAGCTCTTTGAAGTTAGCCTTCCTTTGCTTCAAACATTATGACCAGTCTGAAGCCCTTTCAGGGTAATATAAAAAAAAAAAAAAGAAAGACAAAAAGGCACAAAATTGTTCTGCCTCAGGTGAAAAGTTACAGCCATATCTAATTGCTTTGCTATACCTAGATTTTGGGTTAGTCTTTTAAAAATTACTCAGGCAGTCCTTACTATTAAAAATCCTTAGTTTCCCATATGTGTTAGCAGTAAGTATTCAAAGCCAGTTTTCCTCTGCTGAAATAAATCTGTCCTCGTTTCAAGTTTAGAGAATTTATGACCTGCTTCATCTTAATATTTTGCAGACCATTTGTGCGTATATCTTCATGCCGCTCTCTTTCATGATGGGTGTAGACTGGGAAGACAGTTTTACTGTTGGTGGTCTACTAGGTTACAAAACTTTCTTCAATGAATTTTTGGCTTACGAGCGCCTCTCAGAACTGATTCACAACCGAGAAAAGGGTGGGAGCATGTACATTAATGGTGTGAAGCAGTATATGACTGTAAGTACCATTTTTTATTCTACAGAACTATTTGATCTGTACATTTCTGCAGAAACTTACTTTTTAATATGAGCCTAAAAGGTGTAATGGTGGCATATTACTCTAAAGTGTGCCTTTATGCCTGCACTGACCTTTGTCCTCAAATCAAGCAAAGCGTCAGGTGGAGGAGCCTCAAATATGAAGCATCCTTTTGTACAGCATTCATTATCTGGTGGGATGTTGTGGATACTTGTCTTACATACAAACCAAGAAACATGTTCTGACCACTTGCATCCCTTATTACAAGAACATACTTCACAAGTGAAGGCAGAAAGCCCGGTGGTCTGGTGAAATATTCACATGCTTGCTTAAGCATCCATTATTACTGCTCCAGGAATTTCCAGAAGTAGCATCCTGGACCAGGCATACCTTTGATCTGCCTTGATACAGTCATGATGTGTTCTACAAGAGGAATATGGCTCTGAATTCCTGAATGAGTGAATACGTTGGGTTTTAAAATCCAAAACTGAGTCTTGCAATGCAGTGTTTGTTGGTAGGGTTTTGGGATTGATTTTTTAATTGTTGTTTGTTTGTCTGTTTGTGGTTGGTTTGGTTTTGTTTGGGGCTATTTGGTAGCTTCCTTTGTTTTGTTTTGGCTGATTGTTTTTAAGTAATATATCATGTAGAACTTTCATGTTAATTTCTAATACCTATAAAGTTTAGCTTCCTTTGTTAAAACTCTGATAGAGAAATAATTTGATTTATATCACTAGTGAAAATTGCCAGCAACCATTTTAATTATGGCACAACAGTTCAGGTGAGAGTGTGTTTGACCTCCACTTTTAAATTCTCTTTGGCTTCGGAACTCTATAATACGTTCAGGTATGGATATTCAGTCAGAGCAAGCAAACAAGTGGTCTTCTGAACTCCCTCACTTGGGTCAGCAATAACAAAGCTTCCTGTTTTCAGAGCTAGGAAACTGCAAATGAAAGCAGGTAAATCACAGTACACAAAGCCCTTACCGGGAAAAGCAGGTGGATCTGGCACTTGAAAAGCGTTTTCCTGCTTATGTGCAGAGTGATTGAAAATATCTACAAATTCATTTTCATAAAACAGAAATGGAAACAGGAAACCTACTAGAACACTGACTCAGGCATCTTCACCTTGGACACAAAACACAGTAAATAGGAATTCAGAGCTGCCAGAGAGACAAAAATCCATTTTCTATGTTTGCTGTTTTCAAAACTATGTTTGAACTATATTTGTCTGAAGGTTTCTATGCTGGTATCACCCAAAGCGATTTTGTCTTTTATGAGGGATAGAATAGAATAGAATAGAATAGAATAGAATAGAATAGAATAGAATAGAATAGAATAGAATTAACCAGGTTGGAAAAGACCTTCGAGATCATCAAGTCCAACCCATCACCCAACACCATCTAAGCAACTAAACCATGGCACCAAGCACCTCATTCAGTCTCCTCTTAAACACCTGCAGTGACAGTGACTCCACCACCTCCCTGGGCAGCCCATTCCAATGGCCAATCACTCTTTCTGTGAAGAACTTCTTCCTAACATCCAGCCTAAACCTCCCCTGGCACAGCTTGGGACTGTGTCCTCTTGTTCTGTCACAGGTTGCCTGAGACAAGAGACAAACCCCCACCTGGCTACAACCTCCCTTCAGGCTGAGCAACCCCAGCTCCCTCACAGGGCTGGTGCTCCAAACCCCTCACCACCTTTGTTGCCCTGCTCTGGACATGTTCCAGCAACTCAACATCTTTCCTCAACTGAGGGGCCCAGAACTGGACACAGGACTCAAGCCGTGGCCTAACCAGTGCAGAGTGCAGGGGCAGAATGACTTCCCTGCTCCTGCTGGCCACACTATTGCTGATATAGGCCAGGATGTCATTGGTCGTCTTGGCCACCTGGGCACACTGCTGGCTAATGTTCAGCCTACCATCAACCAGCACCCCCAGGTCCCTCTCTGCATGGCCACTCTCCAGCCACTCTGACCCCAGCCTGTAGCACTGCATGGGGTTGTTGTGGCCAATGTGCAGAACCCGGCACTTGGATGTGTTCAATCTCATGCCCTTGGATTCTGCCCATCTGTCCAGCCAGTCGAGGTCCCTCTGCAAAGCCTCTCTACCCTCCAGCAGATCAACTCCTGCCCCCAGCTTGGTGTTGTCCACAAATTTACTGATGATGGACTCAATGCCCTTATCTAGATCATCAATAAAGATATTGATTGAGCAGGATGGGGCCCAGCACTGATCCTTGGGGCACACCACTAGTGACTGGCCGCCAGCTGGATGTGGCACCATTCACCACCACTCTCTGGGATCGGCCCTCCAGCCAGTTCCTAATCCAACACAGTATGATCCTGTCCAAGCCATGGGCTGATAGCTTGGCCAGGAGTTTGCTGTGGGGGACGGTGTCAAAGGCCTTGCTGAGGTCCAGGTACACTACATCCACAGGCCTCCCCACATCCACCAGGTGGGTCACCTGATCATAGAAGGAGATCAGGTTGGTCAGGCAGGACCTGCCCTTCCTAAATCCATGCTGGCTGGGCCTGATCCCTTGGCCATCCTGTAAGTGCTGTGTGATTGCACTCAAGATGACCTGTTCCATAATCTTGCCTGGCACTGAGGTCAGGCAGACAGGCCTATAATTCCCTGGCTGGTCCAACCGGCCCTTCCTGTGGATGGGCACCACGTTGGCCAGCTTCCAGTCATCTGGGACCTCTCTGGTGGGCCAGAACAGTTGAAAAATGATGGAGAGTGGCTTGGCCAGCTCATCTGTCAGCTCTCTCAGCACCCCAGGATGGATCCCATCCGGTCCCATGGACTTGTGGGCATCCAAGTGGCTGAGCAGGTCTCTAACTACTTCCTCCTGCATGACAGGTGAACTATACTGCTCCCTGACTCCATCTGCCAGCTCAGGAGGTCAGTTGTCTGGAAGACAACCTATCCTGCTATTAAAAATGGAGGCAAAGAAAGTGTTAAGAACCTCTGCCTTTTCCTCATCTTTTGTTACTATATTCCCCTCCATGTCTACCAAGGAATGGAGGTTGTCCTTGCCTCTCCTCTTGCCATTAATATATTTGTAGAAGGATTTTTTGTTGTTCTTCACAGCAGAGGCCAGTCTAAGTTCTAAAAGGGCTTTTGCCTCTCTAATGTTTTTCCTACATGACCTAGCAACATCCTTAAACATTTCATGGGTAATTTCTCCTTCCTTCCAAAGATGATACACCCTCTTTTTTCCCCTTAATTCACTCAGAAGCTCATTGCCCATCCAGGCTGGCCATCTGCCCCTGTGGCTCATCTTCTGGCACATTGGCACAGCCTGTTCCTGAGCCTTCAAGAATTCTTTCTTGAAGTAGGTTCAGCCCTTCTGGACCCCTTTGTTTTTAAGGGCTGTTTCCCAAGGAACCTTCTGAGTTATTTCCTTGAATAACCTGAAGTCTGCCCTCCAGAAGTCCAGAGTGGAGGTTTTGTTGCTGCCCCTCTTAGCTTGACTGCATATTGAAAACTCAATTATCTCATGGTCACTGGACCCCAGGCAGCCTCCAACCACCACATGTCCCTCCAGCCCTTCTCTGTTTGTAAAAAGAAGGTCAAGCAAAGCCTCACTCCTGGTAGGCTCACTCAGCAGCTGGGATAAGAAGCTATCCTCCATGCACTCTTAAGAACCTTCTAGACTGCCTCCTCCCTGCTGTGTTAAGTTCCCAGCAGATATCAGGCAGGCTAAAGTCACCCATAAGAACAAGGTCTGGTGATCTTGAGACAACCTGTAGCTGCTTACAGAATAATTCATCAACCTCTTCATCCTGGTTGGGTGGTCTATAACAGACTCCAACCAGGATGTCAGCCCTGTTGGCCTTCCCTCTAATTCTCACCCACAGGCACTCAACTTGATCATCCTTAATCTCTAGTTCCATGGCCTCTAGAGCCTCCCTGATGTACAGGGCCACCCCTCCACCCCTTCTCCCTCGCCTGTCTCTCCTGAAGAGCCTGTAGCCATTCATTACAGTGCTCCAGTCATGTGAGTCATCCCACCACATAAAAATAATATTCAGGGGAGAGCGTGAATGCAGTCCCCCACTACCACAAATTACATAGTCGAGTTTCCCGCATTCGGGGAAATCGCAGGGGTCAGCACACCTGGAGTGCAAAGGATGAGCCTCACCCTGGCAAAACAACCCACCTGATCATGGTGTCTCCCGGCCAGGTAAATATGGGGAAAAGGGCCAGCCCAACCTTGACCCTGCTCTGAAGTCCAAACTGAGTGGATGTTGCACAAGAGTAAGAAGGTGGCTGAAGTCAGGAAGTAAATAAACTTCTAATGGGGATCCCAACAATCATAATATCCCTCTGCCTGTTATGACATCAAAGCACATACACTCTAGATGATCATTTGTGTCTTCTGAGCACAGCATGGAGCACACAGAGAGCAGCTTTGTACATGAAGCCTTCTGTTTGTTAAGGGATAAACAAGTCAGGGACACATAGCAAAACTTGAGATTTCAATATAGTGTTGCAGTTAGGAACAAGAAACTCAGTTGACGGTCTCTGGCTCGTGCCTTCAGAAAATAGGCAAATTAACACTAGTGAGATAAGAATTATTGTTTGTTTAATCACTAGTCCTGGATACTTCAACAAAGCTTAGCAATACACATGAAAAACAGAACCATCACATGATTTATGAATCCTTAGGCAGTGCGTATGAAAAGCAGCAGCTTTCAGCAAGAAGATGAGCCTACCATGCTGAGAGCCACACACTGAAGCAGCAATCAAGCAAATTGGAGTTATTTCAATTCTTGGAACCCTGAGACATGTTTTCAGACCTCTAAATCAACACTGGCTGTCTCAAGCCACTCAAAATGGCATCTGTTTGTTTTCTAGGTTCGCTCTGAAGTCATTGCCACTTACGCTCTTTGTGGATTTGCCAACTTTGGCTCCCTGGGACTGGTTGTAGGAGGCCTGAGTAAGGACATTTCTCGTAGACAATTTCTTTATCAAGCAAATTGCCAAGAGAATTCACAAAGCAACAGGCTGTGAATGAAGTTCAGCAGCTGTTCTGCTGAGACCTACCACCCAACTGCATGAAAGAACTCCCAATGTTTTCAGGCTTTGGTATAGAGGTCCTGGGAAAGGGGCTGAAGGTAACATGAGGAAAACAGACTCTGCTCATAGGTTTCCCTATCTAGCCCTCAGTCTGCAAACCTGAGCTACTACAGCCCTCAGGCTTCAGGAGGAGCAAATTCTATAGACTGCTGTTTTGAAAGACAAAGTTGGCTATTTCCTGTAAAAATGTCACATATATTCAGGAGATTTCTAGGGAATAGGGGTAAAAAAATCACCATCTGGATTCTTCACTAGGTGGAGAGCTACAGTCTGGAGCCCAGGTGGGCTCTGCAATGGCAGCATTGGGTCAGCATGGAGGAACAAGATGCAGCCATGAGGCCAGACACCAGTGCTGTGCCTGGGGTTTGTTTCTGAAAGCTGCTGTTGGCTGGCATGGATGAACAAACTGGCAAAGAAATCAGAGATTGCTGTTTTATATGCAGATTACCTTCTTAACAGAAAGAGCACTAGGCCTTCAAATGACATGCTAGAAATGTCTGTTTCCCTCCTTTCTCCTGGTTTGAATTGCAGGGTGTCTATTTCTGCTTGTGGTGGGAGAGCTGGCTGGTTCGTTTTCTGTATATGTATTTATGTTTGACACACACTTTAATTTTCTTCCTAGCATGTATTGCTCCCTCAAAAAAAAAAGGAGATAGCTGGTGGCGCTTTCAGAGCAATGATTGCAGGAACTGTTGCCTGTTTTATGACAGCCTGTGTTGCAGGTACAGTACCGCTTGGTATCTCTTTAAGTTTGTGACCACAGGGTGGCAGTGCGCAGGTACTGTAGACACAGCTAGGCAGTCCCGGTCACTTAATATTTTCGAATTGGGAGGGATTAAAAGTCAATATGCTGAACAACATTTTGTCTTAATGTTAAACTGACATCTTGGATTGTTAGTATTTGCAGTAAGCATTTAAGTTAATGAAGCTGTCCTAAAGTGGGTATCAACAACAAATCCTTATTTTCGTAGTTTTACCTTCAAGTTGAATAAAGAGTCACAAAGCAACAACAATTTTAGGGAGGAAATTTTTTTAAAGCGTAGTATTAATTAGTAAAAGGATTGAGCAATTGACCAGATTCAGCTGGCAAAAGTTATTCCCAGCATTTAACAATCCCTTTACCAGCTTTCTTTTCTGAGTGTGACACATACAACTGCCTGATGAAAGTTAAAGAATTCATATTCCTCCAGTGAAGATCTTGAAGCTTTATGTAGCTAAAACCAGTATGTCTGTTTCTACCACAGCTTCCTTAACTCTTTGCTGCAGCAAGAGAAATATATGCATTTGAAGGATTAGACTCTACTCCTTTCTGAAGGTCATAGAACTAGTTCAAGTGAAACTTCATTAATCTCACAACACTTCCCAGTGTTTTGATACATGACACTGTTCTGCATAAATGAGGAATTACAAAGCCTTACTCAAATGTGCCATTTCACAATCTTTGCCTTAAGAATAAAATTGTGAACAGGCACTGGTAAATCTTTCCAAAACAATAAAATCTGCTTTGGAAAGAAAATTGTATTTCATTCACTCCTGCCACAGCAAATGCTTTCCTTAGGCCTGGAAGAAGGTAAAAGAGGCAAGCACTTCCTACTGTATCAGTAAGATATGAACATACTCAAAATATGTCTGGGTTCCACAACACTACCTACAAGAAGGAGCTGTCACTTCCACATTTTTTGTGTGCACCACTGCAATGAATGCTAACATTACTATTTATATGAAGTGCTGGAAAACATCTAGCAAAACAAATATAAAGAAACCTTAACTATCTCCATTTAAAACAAAATAACTGTTCTTGTATTTATTTGAACTGCTATAAATGCAGCATATCTCCATTTTATCTAACGAAAGCACACTGTCCCAGAAGTGAAAAAGCTTTGGGTATCACAGTATCACAGTATCACAGTATTACCAAGGTTGGAAGAGACCTCGAAGATCATCGAGTCCAACCTGTAACCACAAACCTCACGACTAGACCATGGCACCAAGTGCCACATCCAGTCCCCTCTTGAACGCCTCCAGGGACGGCGACTCAACCACCTCCCCGGGCAGCCCATTCCAATGACGAATCACTCTCTCCGTGAAGAACTTTCTCCTCACCTCGAGCCTAAACTTCCCCTGTTGCAGGGGAAGAGAGGGAGGAATAACTAAAATGGTCCAAGTGCAGCAGGTTACTATAATTTCTACATAAACAATAATTTTTAAAATGGTTGCTCTCTTTAATACATTAAAAAAAATTTAAAAAATCAAAGGTTTCAATCCTGCACCATTACAGAAGTATCTCAGAGAGTGATACTGTATCAGCCAGAACATTTCAGATGATCATATATATTCCAATGATTGGCATCCCAAAGTCTCACCTTCCTCTTCATTATTCATTAATATAATTGCTACTTACTTGACAGGAATGTTGACTGGCCCTGGTCTAGATGTTCCTTGCCATGTCATACTAGGAAATGCCTTCAGCTCTACAGATTTCCCTGCTAACAGCACACAGTTAGTTGAATGTTGCCAGCAGCTCTTCTCCAGGTATTGAACAACTCTTCATCCTTCCATCAGCATGACTTAGGGAGATCACATATTCTCTAAAAGCCTAATTTTATTAAGTGTATTTGGCTTTTTTTCTTAGGCAGCTGATTTCCATGAGCTTCCATTTGTAAAGAAAAAATACTTTAATGCTGCTGAACTGGGCATTCTCTGTTACACATTCTTTGTGTGTAGTGGAGAGGTATCGTGCTACATCTTAGTATCAAGATGTGGCAACTTGAAATTTCTCATGATGTTTAATTCTTTACATTAGGAGTAAAATTTCCTGCTCTAACTTCAGGTGTTTGTTTTGTTTTATTTTCTATCATATTCTTTTGACATATATATTTATGTCTTCCATGCCTTGGCATAAAATGTAGATCTAAATATGGTCATATACAATATGTAAGGTGGCCTTATTTTCATGGTAATAAGTTTAGATTTCAACTATTCAATAAAATAAAAATCATTTTGATATTCAGATCACCATCTTCTGCCTGGATATGAGCACTTCTGTAGACTGCAGGAAGTTCCTGTTCTCGCAACCTCATGTTCCAAATGAGTTAATCATAATATTGAAACAGCTCCAAAAAAAACCAACACCAAACCTGTCTTATTTTGTACATTCCTTTGTTCATATTTCTTCATCACACCAAATTTTTCCTCATCACAATAATTTTAGTTCTATCAAGTTGCTGCAAAGACAAGAACTTGCTCTATTATCATCAGAATCAATGTTGAGCAAGTGTTTTGGACATAAAATACCTGAGGAAGCTATATCTGAGACAAAATTACTTTATACAGAAAACCAGGCACCAGCCACATGAAAAGGAGAACATCTGGTCATGGGATATGGCTGATGTTTGGAAAATCTTCCTTCTGTTTCACTCCTGAAAATTTTAACACATTTGAAGTTGCTTTGGAGAAAGTGTGTGTGTGTGTGTGTGTGTGTGTGTGTGTGTGTGTGTGTGTGTGTGTGTGTGTGTGTGCATACATGTACTATCTACACATGGGTGAGGGAATGAGAGAGATTGCCACAAACAAAATCTTATTTCTGCTTTTATCTTCTTCCCCAGTGTAAATCACTCACAAGAGATTTTCCCTGGAGGGAACTACAGCTTGAGTTTCTGGAAAGGATGTTGCCAAATACTGCATCAACCTGCTTTGCACTGCACTTGGATGAAGCCTTAAATTTTTGAGGGGATAGATCATAAACAAGAGCTGTGTTCCTTGGTAGAAAGTTAATAAAAATTTCCACAAGTGTGAACTATCCCCCACCCCCATTTCTTTTCTGTCTCTTACCCAATCAATTCCATTGAATTGTTTGGAATTAGTCATAAATAAAACTACCATAAACACAAGATGCTTCTTGCTGCAAATCTTTTGTCTCATTATAGATCAGAAGAGAAGAATATTTTTGAAACTGATTTGCCTGATTTAATTTCTACCTTGATTAATGTGTACAACTAAACTGCTGTAGGGAAGAAGAAATTTATATTAGGAGGATTTCACTGCCACTTACAGAAAGCTATAAATAAGAAATAATATTAAGAATTGGTATATATTCATAATAGAATTCGTGCTTTTTTGATATCAAAGAAGTGTTTTTACTGCTCAGACTAAATGATTCTGACAAAACTCTGCTATGGCTATGGCTACATATGAATTTTGCTGCTGACATACGGTGCACCTCACCAGCTTGGTTACTGAAGCAGCCACTGTTTGCCGCTGTCCCACATAGGTATCCAGGCCATATCTTGATGCAAGAGGTGGGTTTGTAAGTTACACATCTGAATGGAAATGTCTTAACTCCGAAGAAAGTTTCCCATATCAATTCTTCTCAATCTGTGTTGTAACAGCAGTGAAAATTGACCCTAGAATCTCCAGCCAGGAACTCAGAGTAGTTTTCCTATTAAAATCATAAAATCGTAGAACCATAGACTGATAGAATCATAAAACAGTCTGGGTTGGGAGGAAACTCCAAAGGTCATCCATTCCAACCCCCTATGCAGTAAGCAGGAGCATCTTCAACTAGATGGAGTTGCCCAGAGCTCTGTTGAGCCTCACCTTGAATATTCATCTCTAGGGATGGGTCCCCAAACACCTCTCTGGGTAACCTGTTCCAGGACCCTCATGGTAAAGAACTTGAAGCCACTGCTCCTTGTCCTATCACTAGAGGCCTTTGTAAACAGTCTCTCTCCAACCTTGTAGTCCCCCTTCAGGTACTGGAAGGTTGCTATTAGGTCTCCCCAGAGCCTTCTCCAGGCTGAACAACCCCAGCTCACTCAGCCTGTCCTTGTGGCAGAGGTGTTTCAACCCCAGATCATTTTCACCACCCTTCTGTGGATCTGCTCCATCCTTGTCCTTCCTATTGTGATGGGTTGGGATTACCCCCAACTAATTGGAAATCACCCCCAGAATAAATTAAAAAACAAACAAAACCCAAAAAAACCCCAAAACCTCAGATCTTGGAAGCAAAATGAAAGTTATATTTACAAAATCTAAGCTAAAATCTAGATGTATAACATGCAGTGACCATGTACAAAATATATTTACATATATTTAAAATTCAGAAAAACAAATACAAGGATTCCCTTGCACAGAACTACACCCACCCCAGCTTGGACAGCCCAGGGGCTGCTTGCAGCCTTCTTTACCAACCCACTCCGTTCCCTGGTATCTTCAGAAACACTATACAAGTCAGTTCAGCCAGCAGGAAAAAGACAAGGGAGCAAGCAATGCAAAAGCAGCAGAAAGTAACAAGTGAAAAGGAAACAGAACAATCTGTGCAAGAAACGTTATCCTATTCAGCAGCCCAGAGGAGTGATACAGACATAGCATTATTGTTCTTCCATATCCAATGGCTAACTTTATTTCCCTATTACTATTTTCTACTCAAAGTCTCTGCAATTTTCCTATTCTTGTTTATAATTAAGACACTAGGCTAAATCATCAGCCTCAGACTATAACACTGGTATTGAGAGCTTCAGACGTGGATGCAGTACTCAAGGTGGGGTCTCACCACAGCAGAATGTTAGGGGTTGGTAGGGACCTCCAGAGATCATTGAGTCCAACCCCTCCTGCCAAAGCAGGATCACCTAGGGCAAGTCACACAGGAATGCATCCAGACAGGTCTTGATAGTGTTTTATCCAGCAGAGCGTGTGCTCATCCAAGCCATGAGCAGACAGCTTTTTTCATGGGAATTCCATGGGAAATAGCAACAAAGGCTTTACAGAAATCCAGGTAAACAATATCCACAGCCTTTCAATGGCACTTTGGATGACCTGTTCCCTGACCTTACCCAGCACTGAGGTTAGTCTGACAGGTCTGTAGTTTGCCAGATCTTACTGTCAGCTAATGAGAAGAAATACTTGATTTAATCAAATGCTTGCTAGCAATGGTGACAGGTTGGTCCTGGCTGGATGCTAACTGCCTGACAAAGCCACTCTAGCACTCCCTTCCTCAGCATGAAGAGAAAATATAACAAAAGGCTCATAGATGAACAAGCACAGGAAAGAGGAGAGAGTAACTCATGCTGTGGAAGCTCCTCTTTACAATGACCTTTCTGATGATGAAAAGAAATATGCTTTGTTCACAGACGGTTCCTGTTGTCTTGTCGGGAACAAGCGAAGGTGGAAGTCTGCAGTGTGGAGTCCAACACACCGAGATGCAGAGGCAAAGGATGGAGGAGAATCCAGTGAATTTGCAGAGGTAAAAGCTGTCCAGCTAGCTCTCAACATAGCTGAATGTGAGATCTGTCCAAAGCTTTATCTCTACACCAACTCATGGATGGTAGCCAATGCTCTGTGGGGTTGGCTAAAGGACTGGAAAAAGAATGGTTGGCAGAGAAGAGGAAAGCCTACTTGGGCAGCTGATCTGTGGCAGGACATTGCTGATAAAATCGAGAGGATTCCAGTGAAGGTGAGACACATTGATGCTCACATTCCTAAGAGCAAAGCTACGGAGGAACCACAACACAACCATCAGGCAGATCTAGCTGCAAGAGTTTCTCAAGACTCTGATCTTGATCTCGACTGGAAACACCGAGGTGAGATATTCTTAGCTCGGTGGGCTTACGATTCGTCAGGACATCAAGGCAGAGATGCAACCTACCAGTGGGCTTGTGACAGATCCATAGACATTTCCAGGGATGCTATCACATAAGTCATCCATGACTGTGACATTTGTGCTGCTATTAAGCAGGTAAAGTGAATTAAGCCCTTGTGGTATGATGACCGATGGTCCAAGTACAAGTATGGTGAAGCCTGGTAGATTGATTATATCACTCTACCTCATTCTCAATCTGGTAAGCAGTATGTGCTTACTACAGTAGAGGCAAACACTGAATGGTTGGAAACTTATCCAGTCCCACATGCAACTGCACGCAACACCATTCTTGGTCTAGAGAGACAAATCCTGTGGAGACACGGAACTCCAGAGGGGATTGAGTCAGACAATGGAACTCACTTCAAAAACAATCTTGTGAAGAACTGGGCCAAAGAGCATGGCATTGAGTGGATATTCCACATCCCCTACTATGCACCAGCTGCAGGGAAGATTGAACACTACAACAGTTTGCTGAACACCACTCTTGGAGCCATGGGGGGTGGATCTTTCACAAACTAGGAGAAACATCTAGCACAAGCAACCTGGCTGGTAAATAGTAGAGGTTCAGTGAGTTGAGCTGGACCTGCACACTCAGATTTGCAACAAAAAGTGGAAGGTGATAGAGCTCCTGTTGTTAGAGAAAAGAATCTGTTGGACAAAACTGTTTGGGTATTTTCTCCTTCAGGAGAAGCCAAACCTATCCGAGGGTGGTTTCTGCTGAAGGTTCTGGTCACACTTACTGGGAAATGCAAGAGAATGGTGAAATTCATTGTATTCTACAAAGAAATCTAACTGTAGCTGAGAGAGTTTAACTTCAGAGTGTTGTACAGATGCAACATCACACCCAAAGGAAGAATCCATGAGGAAACTACGGTGCATGAACCCTGAGAAACCTGAGAGCCGTGAGTCAACTGAGAGTCCCTGATTCCTTTTCTTTTCTTCATTTGTGGAGAGACAAACTGTTTTCTGCTTTTTTTCTTGTTTCCTGGTTTTATTGGACTTCTGAATCATCTACACTTGAGGACAGCCAGAATGGACTGTGAGCTTTATTTACAAATTGTAGATATTGTTTTAGGTTAGATGGACAGTACTAACAGCCAATGAAATTGTTTAGAAGGGGTGGATTGTGACAGTTTCAGGCTGTGCCTTTAAAAAGATAGCTACAGGAGAGTTAAGAAGTACAAACAAATGCACAGTTGGGTGTAAAAAGGAAAACAAGAGATTGTTCTAATTTCATTGGTCAGATGTGTGGTTAGTATCCTAGCAATATCTCACATTTCTGTTCATTCCATCTTTTCTCTGCTGGCATGCATGTCTGCTTCGCTGAAGAGACCCTTGTCAGCTAACTTGGAGATAAGCATTGCTGACTTTTAACGATTCTTTGAGCTAATTGAACTCTAACATTCTTTTTTTCTCTTTTCTTCTAATTAACCAGGAGGAAAAGGGGAGGGAGAAGTTAGGGGGCAAGCAAGGCAATGCCCCGTGGACAAGAAGATTTCCATGCTTTTTTCCCCCTCTTTGTAAATACCTGCATAATACTGTAAATACTGTATATGCATAATACTGTAAATACTGTATATTTGTATATATTCATTGCATTCCATTGTAGAGTGTAGTGTTGCTTGTATATACAGCTTTACATTTGCTTCCCCAACTGAGTTTTTGTTAATGTGGGTGGGTTAAGCCATCACAGCCACTAAAAATCATGGATAATCATTCCAGGAAATGTTGTGCACAGTTCAGTGTACAAGAGTTCCAGGAAACACACAATGTAGCCTTTATTGTGCTCAGAGCTTATACAATAAGAAAACCACCAAACAACAACACCTCTATTTAATGTATGACAAGTTCTCTCTGAACTGAGAGGCTGCTAAGTAGGTAGAATATTTCTATCTTAATTTCCTAGGAGGCAGTTGGAAAAAACAAGTGAACTTTTAGAAACAAACTCTTTTTCCAGTTCTATATACCACAGCAGCACTTGCAACCTATCATCTTTATGAACATGTGAATAATTGACTATATGAAAAAGGCAAGTCACATACAGCAAGTTATGGAGCCAAATAGGTGTTCTCCAAAGCAGATACCACCTCTTTCTCACAAAAGACATGAGTACAGAGAGAGGTGCTAAAGATAGAAAATATGAATAACAATTCTTTTCTTCTGCAGCCTGAAGTAGTTGTTACTATGCACAAGTCAGACTGCTTCCCAGTATGCAGGGTCATAAATCACGGTTCACAATTTTTAGGAGTTTGTGGATCACTCACAGACCTACAATTTTCAAGTGTATCTAGGTATATACTCCTCCAAGGTCAATTAATCATGCTGCTCAGCAGTGCCTTAGAGCTGGGAAGGTAGCTCCGAACTTCATGCACACCAGTAGTGGTAGAAGTAAAATCCAATGCATTGATGCAGGGCAAGGAAGTTCTCTGCCCTTGTGAAGTACATGTCACAGGGAGAAAATAGCCTATCTTGGCAGCAGGCAGCATCAGTGTATGTGGCCTGGAGGCAGATGGTGTGAGGCCCTTTGTTTGGAGTTTGTGGCACAGATCATCCTTGTGGCACCATCCCAACTCTGCAAGAAGGCCCATAGGATAAGTAGACTTGCTGCTATCCTAAGGGGTTGTCTAATATCAAACATTAAAGCAAGTGTTAGCTTATAGAACTTCCTAGAAGTCTGAGAGGCTGCATCTACTTCCCTTCTCATTTGCATCAGTCTTGATTTCAACAACCTTAATGAAGTTAGAGTTACCACACACTGACAACAGTATACATCAGACCACAGTTTGTTTCATTTGAATTGAATCTGGCTTCAACTTGGTTTTAAAGTTGTTCTTTCCACAGAAGCTGATGGAAGTACTTCAATCTATACGATATCATGTAACATTCTGTGTAACTGTGCACAAGCATTGTTTTGTCTTGTGGAGCCCTGAATTTGAAACCTGAGAATATTCAGAAAAACAGACTGATGAAAACCAGTTTACCCTTTAGCTCAGAACTACTCCATTATGGTTTTATGGAGGAAACAAATCAGATCATTTTCTTGTTGCTATGGTGTTCTGCAGCACAGGGATTTGCTATAGCAACCAATGCACTGCTTCAAAAGGCATTGATCAGAATGTGTGGGCTGCCATGGTTGCCATAATGAAAGCAGATATTTTGGTTTTGCTCTATTGATTGGTAATTTTGGTGTCAAGTGGCTACAAATGTCTGGGAGATGTGAGCACAGTACACCAGATTGCTGTATGTTCTGTGGTGACAGGTATAGATGACAGTTCAGGACTATGTCTGCCTAGATGAAATAAGAAAATTTTATGTTCAAAATCTTGCATGTTACCAGGATTAAATATTTGTAAGGAATGTACTTGTGTCTTGTTGCTATGCTTGTTCTCCAACTGCTAGCAAAGGGCTCCTACCTCAGTGGCAATTGCATTGCTAGGTTTGGAGTCCCCAAGCTAAGTATTTGTGTCTAGTTGTGAGATTTGCCACAGATTCTAAGTGTGCCTGAGAAAATGTCTTAGCTCTGTGATGTCTGTGTTCCTGGTCTTTAATATGGAGCAGTAGCCTCGGATACTCTCATAACAGTATTATTTCCCCTCTCCAAAGAAACCTTGCTGCACTGCTGTAACATCTGAGCTCAAATAACAACACAAACAAAAATCTTGTTGCCCACACCAAATGACCGACGTTACATTGTACCCTCCCAGCCACCTTCAATAGCTGCTACATGTTGTCTCTATGGCCCCAAACATTCTGGATGTCCTGAACTGTGGACTGAAGTTGTCATACAAAAGTCTTGTTTGACATTAGTTGGCTCTTTGGCTGTGTTAAATCAAATTTTTTGTTTGTTTTGGGTGGGTTTTTTTGTTTGGTTGTTTTTTGTTTGTTTGGGCTTGGGTGGGTGGTGGTTTTGGGTTTTTTTTTGGGGGGAGGGGTTTGCTTTGGTTTGATTTTTTTTTGGTTACAGGTACTTCATTATTCCTTCCCAGATGCAGGACTCTGCATCCTTGTTGAACCTCATTAGGTTCCTTTCTGTCCAGGTCTCACTGAACTGCTGCACAGCCTTCAGGTGTCTCAGCCAAGCCTCTCAGTTTGGTATCGTCAGCAAACTTGCTGAGCAGACACTCTGTCACTCTGTCCCCTCATCATTGTCATTGATGAAGATGTTGAACAGGACTGGAGCCAGCACTGATCCTTGGGGGACTCCACTAGTTACAGGTCTTCAGATGGATTTGGCACTGTTGACCACCACTCTTTGGACTCTATTTTGTAACCAATTCCTAATCCATCTCACTATCTGTTCTTCTATTGCACAGTTCCTGAGCTTGCTCACAAGGATATTATGGGAGACAGTGTCAAAATTCTTGCTAAGTGCAAGGTAGACTAATCACAGAATGTTAGGGACTGGAAAGCACCTCAAAAGATCATCTAGTCCAACCCCCCTGCCAGAGTAGGATCACCTATACCAGTTCACACATGAATGTGTCCAGGCAAGTTTTGAACATCTCCAGAGAAGGAATCTCCACAACCTCCCTGGGCAGCCCATTCCAGTGTTTTGTCACCCACACAGTGAAAATGTTTTTCCTTATGTTGACATGGAACCTTCTACTCTCCCACTTGCACCCATTGCCCCTTGTCCTGTCATTGGACATCACTGAGAAGAGCCTGTCTCCATCCTCCTGACACTTGCTCTTCACATCTTTACAAACATTAATGAGGTCACCTCTAAATCTTCTCCAGGCTAAAGAGACCCAGGTCCCTCAGCCTTTCCTCATAAGGAAGATGTTCCATTCCCTTAACAACCTTTTACATACTTCTAATTCACAAATAGCATGTAAAAGACATCCATCCCCAACAGATTATGTCAAGGAAAAGGAAAAGGAGAAGGAGAAGGAGAAGGAGAAGGAGAAGGAGAAGGAGAAGGAGAAGGAGAAGGAGAAGGAGAAGGAGAAGGAGAAGGAGAAGGAGAAGGAGAAGGAGAAGGAGAAGGAGAAGGAGAAGGAGAAGGAGAAGGAGAAGGAGAAGGAGAAGGAGAAGGAGAAGGAGAAGGAGAAGGAGAAGGAGAAGGAGAAGGAGAAGGAGAAGGAGAAGGAGAAGGAGAAGGAGAAGGAGAAGGAGAAGGAGAAGGAGAAGGAGAAGGAGAAGGAGAAGGAGAAGGAGAAGGAGAAGGAGAAGGAGAAGGAGAAGGAGAAGGAGAAGGAGGAGGAGAAGGAGAAGAAGGAGAAGAAGGAGAAGGAGGAGAAGAAGGAGAAGAAGGAGAAGAAGGAGAAGGGAGAAGAAGGAGAAGGGAGAAGAAGGAGAAGAAGGAAGGAAGGGGAAGGGGAAGGGGAGGGGAAGGGGAAGGGGGAAGGGGAAGGGGAAGGGGAAGGGGAAAGGGAAAGGGGAAGGGGAAGGGGAAGGGGAAGGGGAAGGGGAAGGGGAAGGGAAGGGAAGGGAAGGGAAAGGGAAAGGGAAAGGGAAAGGGAAAGGGAAAGGGAAAGGAAAGGGAAAGGGAAAGGGAAAGGGAAAGGGAAAGGGAAAGGGAAAGGGAAAGGGAAAGGGAAAGGGAAAGGGAAAGGAAAGGGAAAGGGAAAGGGAAAGGGAAAGGGAAAGGGAAAGGAAAGGAAAGGAAAGGAAAGGAAAGGAAAGGAAAGGAAAGGAAAGGAAAGGAAAGGAAAGGAAAGGAAAGGAAAGGAAAGGAAAGGAAAGGAAAGGAAAGGAAAGGAAAGGAAAGGAAAGGAAAGGAATAAGGGAATTTGTCCTTGCAGTTACATGCTGGTTTTGAAAACAGCTCCTATGAAGTCAATGCAGGTACTCTCTGTACTAGACTCATCTTTAATAAGTAATCACAGTATCTGGCTTGTCCTGAAACTACCTAGGAAAACTTTCAGAACTCTTTCTCCTTGGCAGATGTAATAAAACCCTGTCAGAGCCCAGACTGAGTTTTCAGGTAGTCTTTCATTTACTAGGTAACTATTGTATTCCCAAGCTTCTTGCTTACCTCCTTTCTGCTTCTGAGCACTCCATGGCTTTACAATTGCACTGTTCACATCTTCATTTCTGTATCTACTGCTTTTAGTCTTTTTTGATGCCTCACATCACCACAGAGGTGCTAGAACTTTTGCTTTTGTGGATCACTAGGTGGCAGAAAACAATCAGTGAAAGCTCTTCCTAAGAAAACGTGTAAGGAAGCAAATATCTAGCATATACATCCTCGCATATATATCCTCCTTGGGGTATTTGTTGCTGTGCTTAGGCTTGTGAGTTGTGGTAGACTCTGCAATCAGTCAAGGTATTTTTCAAATGTACTTCTTTTTCCAGTGTTCTTCTGCTTAAAAATGCCGTAAAAGTTACTTCAAATTACCAGTGCATTGGAATTGTATGATTACTTCATAGTAATATGTCATGAAAGAAAACAATTCTAAAGACCAGCAAAAGTCCGCCAAGATGGCATGCATTATATAGGATTGAATGAGGGACATTCCCTGGGGTGAAAGGTCCATGAAACTGCTTTCTCCCTCTCATCTATCAATAATGAAGACCTCTAAAAGAGTACTGTCTGCTCCTCTGGATTTCATATCTAGTAGGGGACAAAGCAGCAACTGACAGGATTTCTGAAGGGAACACAGAGCTTCTTTGATGATGGTTATGGGATACTTTCTAGAGACAAATGTTGTAAGTGGAAAGAAAAAAAAAAAAAAAAGAAGGTGTAGAGTCTCCAGGCTGAAGGATCCTAATCATGAGTACCTCACATACATGCTTTTAAGCTGTTTCTAGTCATTCACTACAAAGACCTGAAAAATGTCCCCCATCCCTTTTGCATTGTGATATCGTAATGATCCATTCAGTACTGGTGACAAACTGAGATATGTTGTGTCATATGTTGTGAAAACATATGAGTCAGTCTTTCCCTAGAGAGTAAGAGGATAGAGAGGTGTGGAAGAACCTGCATCTCCAGGTACCACACCTGCCCTCTCCTCTTGAGTATTTGCATTTCTGGAAGAAGTTTCTTTGTGTTTGTGGCATATTTTTGAGATGTTCAGACCTTTTTTGCTGCCCTTCTGCTTTGCTCCTATCCTTTTGTGAAAGGTCTTGCTAAGGTTACTGTAGCTCCCCACAGCCTGGATTGATGGATTTGCTTCTCTCTCCAGGGGTGGAGACTTCCTTCTTCCTGGCTCTGTTCTCCCACAAATACTTACTTGTCTCCTTTCTATTTTATCTGCTGAACATTCTTCGGTCTCCTTGTCCCCCTTTTTGAGGTCAAGAATCTGCTTTCCCTTTGGCGAACAAGGAAGTGGGAAAAGAAGTGTATCAAGGAGGGAGGGGGTGTTAAAAAAAATTGCTGAGGATGGATGAAGCCTTTGTCCGCACACAGAGCACCAAAATTCAAGGCTATCTTCACAAAACAAGGCCCTAAATGCACCCCTGCAAGGTGAGGATTGTCATGCTCAAAAAACTATTTTCAGTTTCCTTTTGGGCATACATGGTAGCATCTGCAATTTCTCACCAGCCCAGAAATAAAAGATGAAAACACTTTAAGAAGCTTGGAAAGAGGACCTGAAATACAAACTGCAAAACAGTGGGCAGTTAAACCTTTTTAGAGTTGCTTTTGCAATTACTGTGTGACTGTTATTTTATCAAAATAGCTTTTCAGAACACACTTCAGTTTTCCACATGAGCTCAGTCTGTGAATCTCATTTATTTTTAGTGTTTTGTGTTTATAGTTCCTAACATCAAGAAATATCACACATCAGGCACATAAGAAGTTCATTATTGTTCATTTACAAATTCCATTTGTTTAAAGTTAGACTTTTTCATAAGGCAAAAGGAAGGAAAGTCTTAATTTAAAAATCAGCTTGTGGACAATGTTTTAGCAACAGACGTCCTCAGAAAATGTATTATGATTTGCATTAATGTTAAAAACTTAATTGCGCCATCTGTCACAGTGAATCTCTCATAGATGTATATATTTAATTTTGCTGACCAATGTTCTGTCTAGCTCTAGTGCCATTTGGTTTCCAAAACATCATGTTTCACAGGAAAAACAAAGAGAGGTGGCTGTGAATGTTATTCAGAGGTGGAATTAATTTTTCCTCTGTAAACTATTTTACTTTACAGATTTTTGGGGGGATTCTGTTTACCACAGCATCTTTTTGCATGGCTGGAGTTCACCCACTGTGATGAGGAATACCCTAGGAAATCTTGTGACTGGTTTGTATCTGTAGGCCAACTGCTCTGCGGGAGTGATCTCATTCTGCACATCCTGCTATTTCATTGTCAGTTTCCCAAAATTAGGTTTTCAAATCATCAGGGAATTGACAAACACAATATTGGAGAGAAGATGGTAGAACATTAAGTGCACTCACTTTTCATCAAGTATGTTTTCTGCACTAATTGTTCTTGAACCTAAAACAGCTTATTACAGAAATCATGTATCTCTAGAAAAATTTTGGCTTTGATGTGACAACTAAATAGTCATTCCAACTTTTGTCTCAGCCTTTGCAGAGGCATGCTTGCTTTATTGTTACTTCGTCATCTCTGATTGAAAATGCATCTCCATTCGCTTCACTCTATGGTAATGATGGGAAATTCACTTGCTTTCTCAAACAATGTTTTTTAACTCATTGTCTCTTCATCTCCTTTCCCTAGTTTCAAGCTGCTGTTGTTCCACTCAAGAACCACTGACTCAGCTTTGTTCTATTTCTGTGGTTCCCTACTTTTAAAAACACTTTCTGAATGCCATTTGCTACACTGCTGTGATGAAGAGATTGTTAATTTATGCATATGAAATATTAATTATAGAAATTTTATCATTAAAATTGTCAATAACCGATAAATCCCTATTTTATATACATATTCTAGAGCACAATTGTGAAATACATCCCATAAGTGGTTTGGTATTTATAATTTGGACCCAAGTGGAATATTTACAGAATTAATGTCTATTAATATAACAAAGGGTGTAATTCCGCCGCTTGTCCACCAGGTGGCGACTCGACGTTGCTGGCTGCTTAACTGTATACAGAATATTACAATGTGCCAGAAGCTTGAACTGGAAATGCTATGCTGCTGGACGCGGGTGCTTTGAACTGAATGTTAGTGGGTGGAAAGCACGTGGAAGGTACACTGTGTCTTTTGTTCATAGCAAGGTTAGATCCCATCAGACTGCTGTCGCTGAGCTGGCTCCTGGCTGGTCTAGACGGTGACGGTGGGGGCAACCTTCTCCCTTCCGTGGCAGCAGAGAGGGGACGGAACGTAGGCTAGCTGATAGGCAGGTTACCTTGGGAGGACTCAAGTGGATCCCTCCGGACGGCAGGGAGCGGTCCTGCGGCGTCAGTCCGGCAGGGCCGGTAGGGCTGGTCCTAATATGGGTTCGGCCCTGCGACAACGGGCTTCGGGGCTGGCGTGGATGGCCTGGGGAAGAAGCGAGGCTGTGCAAAGCGGCGGCTTCCCCTTTGCTTGGCTCGAAGGAGTGGGCGGTACCCTCTCAGGAGTCGTCCTGGCTGTGGAGCACAGGGCACGAATGGTGCTCTAGATTTCCCTGGGGTTCACAGGGCACAGAGCGGTGAAAGTGGCAACTCCTTCTCTCCTGCAATGGCGGGGTCATGCAGGCATGCGGCTAAGGTGATGGTCCTGCTTTCTGAGCTGACGCACAGGGTTGTGCAGCTCATTAGTCTGCTACTTAAGGCTTTAGCAGACGTTTGGACTGCGAGAACCAGCTAGTCCCTTCCCCATCAACTGGGCAGTCTTACCCTCAGGGATCCAGTCCCCTTGAAGGCTCTTCCAACTGCTGAGACTAGCAGTACAACGCTGTAGCTTCGCAGGCTCTCAGCGAAGGTCCCCCTCTAGAGATACACTCAGGGCTGAGGCTCAACGGGCCTGGCTTCTCCTCATCTTGCAAAGGCTACTAGTTTGCTTGCTTGTAGGAGGGAGAGAGGACTTAATAGCAATGAGCTTAATAGCAAAGGCTACAGCACAAGCTTAGCAGCTTGGGCAAGGAGAGAGGACAAAGACAAACAGGGCAACTTGTTTACAACTTGGGCTAGTACTCATAAGTTTCTTAAGGCTGGATTTGACCAATGGGCACTCTCATAAACAGCTGGCTTCAGACTATACAAAGCATGAAGCTAGAATTGTGCCCATACTTGGTATTAGCACAAGCATCCCATGCGATGGGTGCATGTAGTTCTTTGTGCTGCCTGGCTAATGCCTTGGCCTTTGTTCCCCATCATGAAAGGAGGGGAATGTGTCCACACACTGGGACAAGTTTCAATATCTGGGGCATAATTCTGGGCATAATGTGACAGCACCACAACTGCCTTCTATTTTCTACTCCCATCTCACAGACCTGTTTGAGAGTTCATATTTTCAGACAATTAAGCATACATTAAGACCATTCAGCCACACTTGTCCCTTGGTTAAGGGCTTTCCCCAGCCCACTGCAGATTTTCCTCCTTCTCCTGTTTTTCTAGTCTTAAACTCAGAGTGCCTTTAACAGAGAGTATCTGTAAACATAGGATTAAATGTCCATGTAATTAATATCTACTGATAAAAGGAGGACTGGACCATGCCAAGCACTAGGATATTCTCCAGTCTACTGCCCTGTCAGAGAGTGGCAGCAATACAGAGCCTATTTTAAAGACAAAGTCAGAAAAGCATGTGAATGGGAGAAGTGTAATGTATGTAGGTTCTTGCTACATCACTGTCCGGGAAAACTGGCAGCAAGAGGCTTGTAAATAACAGGCACATTGTAGGCTTAGATGCTGAACATAACCTTCCCAAAGTCTCTCTGAAGAGGGATTTAAAATACCAACAGTAAATATGTTACACAGGACTAAGCAACTAACATACTCTGTTAAGTGATGTATGACTCAGTTATTGAATAAAAATTTTGATTTCCCTCTTTTTCCCTTTTGAAACTCAGAGAATGACATCAAAGTCTGAAGAATGGACTGGAGTAAGGAATCCTCTTACATCTTCCCGGTGGCAGATAGGATTTTACTGAAGGAGAGAAATCATTACTGGGAGCAGTAGCAGTGCAAAAGCATATGGAATTGATGACACAAGTGTCTTGCCATAATATAATCTTGAGAGGCTGAACAAATCTCACTACCCTCATTGGCAGTGTGCTTTATAGATTGATGGCTTTATGACTGAAGAGAAAAATATTCCTTTGCCTTCTAATGTGAGCTGTAAACATAATTCCTACAGGCTAATTCGTTCTTGTTGCTGTAGTTTGCTTTTGTTGTTTCTGCTTTTATTTTTAATTCTGTTGTCCAAGGAATCAAAGAGACCAGCTCTCATTTAGGCAAGGATCAGAAAACTACTGTATATAGTATCTATGATGCTTTTGACTGTAGAAAACCCCCCGACATTTCAACAGAATCTTCCTTCCAGATTTATCAGTAAAAATAAAGTTAATAATCTTGATACAAATACTTTCCTTTGGGCAACAGACCTCTCAAACACAGTAGCACCTGTAGTGTCTGTTTCAAGTTATCTGCTGGCACAGGTTGACCTTGCTGCGCTGGCTGCATTCAGTAGGTATTTAGAAGACTTTCCTCATAATCACAAGGATTATACAAGTTTTATGCAAGCTTTGGGTCAAAAGTAGTAAAAACTCTGGGTAATATTAAATGGAAATCAGTACCAATAGCATGTGAAACATACAGGTACTTGTCACTTTGATAGCTTATTTTTGCTCCTCTTGTTATACACTAATAATGAGGGGAAAGAGGGGAAGGAGATAAGAAAATGTCAACAAATGGGATGACTGTCTGTCATTAATGGAATTGAACCTGCTGCTGTTGTTCATACCACACTGCAGTCATGCCAGCTGCAAAAATGAAAAGTGCTAACTGGAGCAAAGTATTGTGGGGCTTGAAGTTCAGATTGCGACATGGGAGGCTTCTTGTTCTGGTTGCTGCTTCTGGGTTCCGACTGCTTGGGTATGGTCTCTTTTCTGCAGACGTGGGGGTGGAAAGAGTGGGAGTCAGGTAGCTGCTGAGTTTAGCTTTCTGTTTAATGCTGTCCTTCCCCTCTCCTTCTCCCTCCTTCCCCCCCCCTCCCCTTCCCCCAATTCATTGTGTTTCTCCTGCAAATAGGCTAAGTTAAGGTAATCATGCTATGTATTTTTAGATTAATTAGATTATTAGCTGAGGTAATTACCTATTGTGCTTATGCTATCTTATGTTACATTAAACTCTAATCTCTTTATCTCAGCCCTGAGTTTTGTGTGTCACTCTTCCCCTCACTTTTGTGCTGGGGGAATAGGCCCTTGCACTAAAACATTATGCTGTCATTCAGATTTCTACCTTTCTAAGAGAGAAAAATAGATGAGGGTGTGGGGCAGAATAGTACTCCATGTGAGCTGAAGCATAAGGAAAGAGGTATAGAACTGGAGGATAGGGAAAGAAATACAAATAGAAGTGAAAAGTGAGAACTCAAAAAAGAGAATACTGAGAGCGAGAAGTACAAAGTGGTAAAAGAAATTAAGGGAGATAGAGTAAGTGGGGAGTGGGAATGGAGAAAGACAGACATGAGTGGAAGAAACAAGTGTTTTGAATGACAGGAATGTTGAAGAATGAGTAAGAGAACTAAACTGACAGGACCAGAATGATGCAGTAGAAATTGAAATCAGAGAAGAAACTATAAGGGAATTAAATAATTCAGAACCCCAGCAAAAGAAACACAAGATCCAATTACATAAATGGAGACATTTATTTTTTCCCCCCTATGCATTAACCCTCTTGCTGTGGTAATATTTCCCTGTGAGGAAAAACAAAACACACAAACAAAACAAACGCAAAACAAAACAAAGAACAAGAGGAAGATAAGAGGATAGCAGATGGTCCAGACTAAGAAAACCCTGACCTATAAAAAGGTTGGATGGGCCTTTGAGAAATCTAATCCAGCAGATTAACAGCCTGGACCTGTTGTTTGTCAACCAAGAAGGACTTGTAGGTGCTATCTTTTTCACAGCAATCATGAAATTGGGAGAAATGTCTTCAATGTCTTGCTATGAACTGTTTCTTAGTCCTTGTAACAAGTCCAGTAGGACCTGCTTGTCTCATAGTATCAGGGGCATCTTTCTGAATGGGTAACTGGGAAATACAGTGAAACGATTCAGCTTGGATACTCTGCATTTCATGCAGGGGAGAACTTGTTTGGGACCACTTAAAGCAATTTTTTTCTTTCATGCTTCATCCTACTAAAACTGCCAATGTAACTGTCCTGTATTTTGCACATTAGTGAAAAATATTAGATTGTGCAATTTGAACAGGCTGCGACACTTTTCCAAGCATTATTTTCTAGCTCAGAAAATTGTTGAAAGAAATACTTTCATACAAAGCGTTTTGTTTTGAGAAACTAGCATTTTACAGGAGGAAAATTGTGCTTTGACTAATTCCTGGCTCTGTTTTACTTAAGGAACAATATTTGCTCTAAAAAATCTAATGTGACTTGCTGATGTAGATGTCTCCTATTATCACTGTTTAAAAGCTAAAGCAATACAATACTATACTATACACCAGGTTGGCATTACTATCAAATCCTTTTTCTACTTCAAGATTAATGATTCTTGTTACTTACTCTAAAAATAAATTTATTAATAATAAAATAATCTCAGTTAAGAAAGTTTACCTAATTGTGACTTTAAGTAATGAGAACTATATATTTAAGCCCTTTGGAAATGCCTTTCCAGACAGAGGAAACAGTGCTGGATATGTGCAGCTTCAAACAGAATCACTCCGAAGGCCTTTTCTCATCAGCACCTTCAAAGGCCATTCTGAATGTTACGTAGGAAATGGACCTCCAAGTTTCTTTAAAGACTTTATAGAATTTATATGGGAAATCATCCAATCCAGTTGTTTTCATGTTATATAGTGAATTAAAGGTTTCCTCAACTAACATTTTTTCTAAGGTATCCCTTTGTGTATGGTGGCATGTGGGCATTTGGAAGCTCTTAAGGAGTCTATTAATTTTTTTTCATGTACATCAGAGTAGTCACTTTCCAATTGTATGTCATCACAGACCTGCATACAGGCTTCATCTTTTTGTTTGTTCAAAGTTACTTCCCTTTATCTTGAATTTAAATGGAACTTATTTTATTATTGTTGCTTCATTTTCTAAGTATAGATTCCAGATATTTTTCCATTCATGTTCTCCATTTTCCAGTGCTGTTCCATTAAATGCAAATATACAGCATACTCCTCATTAGGGCTGAAGACCATTCCTATCTGTAAAAGCGAAGATTCATCCCTCCAATACAATAATGCATCCTGAGGTTTTATTTTTCACAAACTGCAGTTTGAAATGGATCAATAATTGTTGACATTTCTATAACAGCATTTCGGGAATGAAAAGCACTTTAAAAAAAATTACCAGAGCTTGAGAGTGCTCTGTATAATTTTAGCAATTCTATAGTATGATATTTCTTACACTTTCTAGGCTACACAAAAGTAATCCTTTGGAACAGACAGTACCACTAACAGCTTCTCATACTTTGGCTGCGGTACTAGGACCGAAGCAGAAGACACTGACGTAGTTGTCTAAGGTCCATGCACAACACCCGAGAAGGGGATTCAAAAGGCTCAGTGGTTGGACTTACGGGGAAAAGGGTCTGTCAATAGCAGATGAAGGAGCTGAGGAATTTGGATCAAGGTTATTACACAGAAGAGTAAGGGAAAACAGTTGTAGGAAAAAAAGCGTGCAATTTAGTAGAACGTTATTATTTCAGCACAATCCTTAAAGCTTCCTCATCATATTTATAGTATGCTAACACAATATCTATGCTGTTTTCTGATGCCCAGTTCCTGTTGCTTATTTTCTTTAGATAGAACTCTGTTACTTGATACCTGTAATCAGCTACTTGATCTCCAAAGATTATTTTGACTTACTGTATGAAGAATCACTGCAAAAGGTCTCACTTGGAGCTTACAAGTGAGAACTGATCCGCTGAAAAAAAGGGCATGTCAAAAAAAAAAAAAAAAAAAAAAAAAAAAAAAAAAAAAAAAAAAAAAAGGAACAGGGAGGGTGGGGAAGGGAAAGAAAGGTGGGTTTTTTCCTTGCTTGTGGATATTTTTAGGGGGTGGGGGATGGGGGGGTGTTTCGTTTAACAGCTGCTGAAAATAAAAGTAGCTGGACCCACCAAACCCAAAAACAAAAGTGCTTTTTTGAGGGGCTGAGGCGCTTGGGAGTACTTCATTCTTTCATGAGCAGACTTCTTTACCCTGAAGAGTTTCACAGAAAGGGAGTAGAAAACAGTTGAAGAGCAATGTCACCTTTGTGTATTGCAAATGAAAGATAAGAAGTGGCCTTGAAAACAGGAGTGATTGCATCCTGAAATGGGTGTGCTGGCAACAGTTTAATTACTGTGAAGAACTTGTTCATAACGTCCAGCCTAAACCTCCCCCGGTGCAGCTTGAGACTGTGTCCTCTTGTTCTGTCACAGATTGCCTGGGAGAAGAGACCAGTCCCCACCTGTCTAGAATCTCCTTCAGATAGTTGTAGATAACAATAAGTTCTTCTCTGAGCCTCAGGAAAAATTCACTTTCTGGTCCCTCTTTATCCAATTAAATCCATTTAATAACTAGCTGGACAATAATTTCTTTGTATGTCTTGGCTACCTATTCCAAACGGCCTTGCTGAGAGTGGGGTCCGTCTTATATTCCAGCACAGAGAAAGAGAGCAAAAGCATCAGCAGGATGCAGGGGATCAGAGAATTGAATACCATTTAGAGTACAGCCTGTATTTTCTGTGCTGAGAGGGAGCACAAGAAGTACAAAAACATGATTTGGTTGGTAACCAGCTTTTGTTCAACAGGCTCTTTTTAAGCTCAAAAGATGTGCTTGTTTACAGCTGTTTATTTAAAGCTTGTTAAATAAGGGCTTTAAAAATTCCAATATGTACCAAACTGTTCCTGAAGACAAGTGGAAGAGAAGGATCTTACAGATCTTTTTGGTGTGGGACTATGGCATCCAAGATTAATTTGTGCTATGTGTTAGCCCCATGTTTGCTCTTTTCGCAGTACCAGACTTCAACACAATGTGCTTGTAATTCTTCACATTTATTGATCTGTTGTACTTTCCAAGTTTATTTTTCTTTAACTGACAGTAGCAAAACTTCGCACCAGATGGTATGCCTCCACATGTGTTTAGTATAGAGTTAATAAGTTTTGCTTTATTACACACTTGACATAAATCTTCCAGGTCACCAGCTAAAACTTCACCCAGCCTCGCTGTGGCTCTCAAGCTGCCAGCTTTCTGTCTGGTATAGATTCTTAAGCTCTGAGCCAGTTTTTGAGCTTGGCTTTGTAAGTTAGCAGCTGTGCAGTGCAGCTGCAGCTGGTGTCAGTCATCTGTGGATATGTCTTCTTTCATGTGTCTCTCATTTCATGTGTCTCCCATTTCATGTGTCTCCCATTTCATGTGCCTGCCATTTCATGTGCCTCCCATTTCATGTCCAAAGAAGAAACATGGAATTTTATCTAAGAGTCATCACAGAGGAATCACACAATGGTAGAAGTTGGAAGGAACCTCTGAAGAACATCGAGTCCAAGCCCCGTTGTCAGAGCAGGATCACCTAAAGCAGATCACATGTTCAGCCAGGCCTCAAAATTCTCCAGAGACTGACAGCCACCTCTCTGAGCAGCCTGTTCCAGTGCTCTGCCACCCTTAAAGTAAAGAAAGTCCTACTCACGTTTAGATGGAACTTCCAGCTTTCAAGTTTATACCCGTTACCTCTTGTCCTGTCACTGGGGACCACTGAGAAGAGTCTGGCCCCATTTTGCTGACATGTGGGTGTCAGTGTGGGCTTTATATATTTGTAAGCATTAATAAGATTCCCTCTCACTCTCCTCTTTTCTAAGACACCGCTCTCTCAGCCTTTCCTCATATGACAGATGTTCCCCTCCCCTGATCAATGGCCCTGTGCCAAACATTCTCCACTAGTTCTTCCACCTGGAGTGCCCAGAACTGGAGACAGTAGTCTAGAAGTCATTGCACAAGTCCTGCTTCAGTAGTCACAGGACTAAGCCCTTACACAGTAAAATCTATCCCATACTGCTTACGGCTACTAACAGTACTACAGAAAGTGAAGGGCAGGAGTGCACAGAATGAACCTTCAGCTGGTCCTACTCAGATCAAAACAATCAAACTGAAATGTGCTTTTTGCTGGTAATTTTTCCTCCAGATTCAGAAAGCACCATGTCATTGCTTGGAGGAGGCAGACTCTTACTTAAGGCAGGCTTTGCTGAACAGTCTCTAAATAAGCTGTAGGCTGTAGATAAATTTATGTTCTGTTTAACCTGGTATCTTTTTTTGAGATGACCCCAAGCTTCTGAAGTCAGCATACTTTGTCAATGTTATCTCCATAGCTGCTTTCCCAGCAAGGCAAAACCAAGGAACAGTTGCTGACTGGAATGCTTGGACAGCCATGGATAGAAGCCCATGCTGAAACATGGTAATGTTTCCCATGGGGACCAGTGGATAAGAATGGTGATGTGAACTCTTCAGGGGTTCTGGAAAGCCATTCCAGGATGGAAATTCTTGTATCAATATATCCTCACTATAATTCTCACAAGTCAAACTGGTGATCCACAGGAAATACTCATGTAGCTTATGCCCTGATATGCGTGGCAGTTTCAATTCACTTGTTCTTTTGAGAGTCAGTGTAGCTAGAAGTGTTTGTCTAATTTTGTTTATTGTCTTTTCACATAAAATTGTGTTAATTTTAGTGGCAAGTGGACAATCTGGAGAGTTTGTGGAATTAAAACTATATTACAGATGGTACTAATAATAAAGCCTCCTCAGCCACTGAAGCAATGCAGTACAGGAGAACTCAAGCTCTAGAAATGCATGCTGGAGTAGTGAATAATAGTAGCAATAATAATTGCAGTTCAAGAACTTTTGACTTGTCTTAAGCACATTTTAAGTACAGTTTGATTTATGCATCTGCATGAATTAACAGGACATAAATCTATTAGCAGCAAAATTTTCAATTCAAATTGTTGTATTTGAATACATATGTTGCATTGAAAGAGGTACAGGACAATAAAGGGAAAAAATTGCAAAACAAATTGCTAACATTAACTCTGCCAAATGTATAAATGGTTTCAGGTGCTGGAAATTACGATGCTGTATGGGGCTTCAACATGGCAGAAGGGTTTAGCCACAATAACTTGCATTAAATTCAAAGATAGCCAAAAGAATAGATGCCTTACTTAACTCTATAAAAGTGTTGCTTATAAAGCAATGCTTGATACTAACTAGTATTTGATCTTGGCTCAGGTTTTGTTGTAGGTGTTTCAAATCAGCAAGGGAAGATATTAGTGCTTAACTTTCTGTTCAATTACTTTGCTTCTCCTCAGCTGCCCTTTTCTATATATGCCAATAAACAAACTCCCAATAATAGCCTTTAAAGCATGGTCATGTTTCCAAGAACCAAAGTGAAGCTTGTTTGAGTTTACTTAGTAAGATCCTTTTTGTTTGGGAGCACATGTATGTGCTGCTTAATTGTGAAACCCAGTTATCAAAAGAAAGATCCAGAAACCAAACAAGTAAGCAGCAGTAGTCTATACATTCTGTTTAGTCCCAATTAGTAACACAGGCAACAACAGTGTGTTATGGTTTTGTCTTCTATTGCATGTATTAACAGCTACAAATGCAAAATAAATTCCCCTTTGTGGAAATGAATTATGTAAATGTAATTTATAGCATTAATCTGGACTTGTAAAATTAATCCACTCAAACATAAAAAGGCTTTCATGCACTGAATATTCCTGTGGCATTTTAAGATGTTTAAAATAAACATTGAGCAGCTGACATAAAAACAGGTACTCCATAGTGCTAAAGCTGTTTCAAAACAGTTATTTAAGTGCTTAATGAATATTTACTTCCAGGGGCTTAAACTTCTAAGTCAATTTTCTCCCTAAAATATTAGTTGTCTAGCCTATACAGATGGCAGATATTAATGGGGATAGATTGTCAATGGGCAAGGCAAAGGTTCTTTGTAAATGTTGCTACATTCAAAAATGCTTGTCCTGAAATAAGGACAGTTGATACAAAAGAGAATTCAAGTTTCAAGTCTATGGCATATGAAGTGACTTTTCTACCAATTCCTAAATTTCCTGAAAGTAAAGGTACTATAATAATAAAAACACCTTTTATTTTAAAGGATTTATAGGAGTAATAGACCCTAAAATGCTTGCTCACCTGAACAGAATTGCAGTCAGGCTCAGCCCCAAGCAGAGCAGTGAAGTTGCTTCACTGTAGTTGCAGGGCTATCCTGTACTTCCCTTGTTCTTTGAAGGGTAGCTACTCCAGTTTTTCAATACATCTGTTCCTCAGAACTTCTTAGACTTTAACAGATGAAAGTGGTTGATTTTTCCTTTTAGAAAAGGAATAAAGAAATCTGACTGGATGAAAAAAAAAATTTTATATATATATGTATATATATACACCACATTAAAATGGTACCAGCTTGCTTTTTTAGCTTTTGGGAACAGAGAGAAGAAAGAAAAATATCTCTGTAAGCAAGAGTTCTCTATGACTTCTCTCTCTGAAGTGCATCTTTAGGCATCTGTCTTAGGGACTATAAAAAGCTCTTTTGCAATTATTAATTTTGCCTTGCTTTGGCTGAATCTTCGTTATCCTCAGTAATGGATTAATTTGCATTTAGACTACAAACAAAAATCTCATGTTACTTTTCTCAGCACTATCTTTATTTTAAAATGCATTATGCACCGTCATCTCCATGCAAATCTATCAATCAATGGTATTAAAGTTTGCTGTGTGTCCAGTTAACTGGAGGCAAGCCTCAGGAAATCAAACCTCTCACCAGATACGTGAGATTCAGGCTTGACAAAACTAAACAAAGCTACTGATGGGAGAACTTTCATAAGCTGATGAGAGCTTTTTAAAGGTTGAAGGTGGTGGGTCTGCTCATAAACAATGTTGATTTATATGAACTCAAGGTTCTGTTCTGATTGCCGAAAAAAGGAAAATATAAAGAGCTCTTGCAGATGGTCTGTTAGCTTTTTGACTACTGGGCATTTGTGTACACAAGTGGCAGGGCTTGAAGAGGGTGAAGCAATGCTTTGGAACCACTTTTGATCTGACGGAGCAGTGCTCAGGGACAGCAGTGTAGCAGCATCAGTTTGTCTGTATTTAATTACATGTTCAGCATTTCAAGCCAGGTTGTGCAAAAGGAGTGTGGTATACAATGCCAAAAGACAAGAGAGTCCTTATGCTACCAGGGTATTGATTAGCAGCCTGGCAGTCAATCACTATCAAGTGGAGAGAGCTGAGGAAGGCAGACAGTGGCTTTTACTTAAATATTTTAGTTACTTATATACAACATATTAAACCAAACTTGAATGAATTTATATTCCATATTATACAGTCAAATAATGGAGAGTGCATGTGGTAAGTTCATTTTAAGGGGCAATCATTCATAGACTTTTTATTTCTCTTCTTTATAAAGAAAGACAACCCCCACCCTGCAGATGATAATAGTACATTGGTGGTACATTCATATCATTTGCATGCATAGGAAGAGAGTTGCTGTTTCTCTATTTAAAAGTTTAAACCTTTTGTGGGTTTTGTTTGTTTGTTGTTGGGGGGATGAGGGGGTTTTGTTTGGTTTTTGTTTGTTTGTTTGTTTGTTGGGGGGGTGGTGTTTTGGTTTGGTTTTGTAGACACTGAAGTTAAATAAGTAAACTGTAATGACACACTGCCTTATTGGTATTTATCTTGTAACACACACAAATCCAGTCCTGGAAATTCTGTAATCTGTGAAAAAGAAAATCAGGAAAAAAAAACTGATTAGTTTTAACTCAGGGCTATTTCTCATGTTTCACTGAAATGATTTAAGGATTATGAAATCACTCTTCTGCTAAAATTAAAGCATGTTAAGTGTTTGGACAAGAGCTATAATGGGGTTTGGAAGAATCTTCATGTGCTTCAGCAGCTAATTGATTCAGAAATAATTTTAGAATAGGGATCTGCATGGTGTTCCTGACTTTTCTGAACGACTCTTGGCCATCTTTCAAATGGAGTTCGTACAGCCATATTGTATATTGTATAGCTCACTTTAGCAAAACTGTGAGAATTATAGCAGAGAGTAATTTCAAAGAATTCAAAGACTTTTAAAGTTTATTATCTCTAAGCATTTTTGTGTTTCCAAATAATGTTGTGATAGTGGTGTACTTCCTCTGTACAGCCTGTAGCAGGACTGTAGCATGGAGGACAGCTTCTTATCCCAGGTGCTGCATGAACCTACCAGGGGTGAGGCTATGCTTGACCTCCTCTTCACCAACAGGGAAGGGCTGGTGGGTGATGTGGTGGTTAGAGGGTGTTTAGGCACCAGTGACCACGAGATAATTGAGTTTTCAGTATTCATTCAAGCTAAATGGGGCAGCAAGAAGACCTCCACTCTGGACTTCAGAAGAGCAGACTTCAGGTTACTCAAGGAACTAACTCAGAAGGTTTCTTGGGATACAGCCCTTAAAAACAAAGTGGTCCAGAAGGGCTGAACCTACTTCAAGAAAGAATTCTTGAAGGCTCAGGAACAGGCTGTGCCAATGTGCCGGAAGATGAGCCGCAGGGGCAGACGGCCAGCCTGGATGGGTAATGAACATCTAAAGGAACTAAGGGAAAAAAAGAGGGTGTATCATCTTCGGAAAAAAGGGGAGGCAACCTACGGAATGTTTAGGGATGTTGCTAGGACATGTAGGAAGAAAATTAGGGAGGCAAAAGCCCTTTTAGAACTTAGACTGGCCTCTGCTGTGAAGGACAACAAAAAGTCCTTCTATAAATACATCAATAGCAAGATGAAGGGCAAGGACAACCTCCACTCCTTGGTTGACATGGAGGGGAACGTTGTAACAAAGGATGAGGAAAAGGCAGAGGTACTTAACACCTTCTTTGCCTCAATTTTCACTAGGAGGGCAGAACATCTTCCAGACAGCTGGCCTGCAGAGCTGGCAGAAGGAGCCAGGCAGCAGCATACTTTCCCACTGCTCCTGGAGGCAGTTAGAGATCTTCTGAGCTGCTTGGACCCCCACAAGGCCATGGGACTGGATGCGAGCCATCCTAGGGTGCTGAGAGAGCTGGCAGATGAGCTGGTGTGGTGAAGGCACATTCTGCCCAGATACTAGATCTGGCCCCCAGCATGTGGATAGGTCCCCCTCCTTTAGGAGGAGGACCATTACCAAGTATGGGCGTAATTCCAGCTTCACGCTTTCTATAGGCTGAAGCCAGTTGTCTATCAGAGTGCCCATTGGTCAAACCCAGCCTCGAGGAATCTATAAATATTACCCCTGTTGGTAAATGAGTTGCCTCCTCTTCACTTTGCCTCTGTACTTGCTCGGGAGAGCAGCTATCGAGCCACCGCCTCTGCCTTTGAGCTTGTTTTTAGCTTCTATCATACATGCACGCATACTGAAGCCTCTGCATCGTGAGAAGCACTTTGATCGTGAGGATCAGCCCAGAGGAGGACCTTCGCTGAGCCCTAGAAGCCAGCGTCGCTATAGCCGGTCATATCTCCAGGGGAGCCCCTCATGCTACCGGAGGACTGGACCAGCCCCGAGGGTAAGATCTGCCCAGTTGTCGGGGAGAGGGGACTATCTCAGGCGTCGCGCTGTTCCTTTAAGCCCAGGAACGGAGAAGCCGCATTACCCTCTCTAAGGCCGTTTGCCACGAGGCTGACGCCATAGCTATTGTCCGACCGGGAACCTCTGAGCCCGCCTATCGGCAATCGTCACCTCGCCCTGCGGTGCGAGCCGACTCCCAGGGCCGACCCCACGGACCGAACGCGATCAGGAACCAGTCCAGCGGCAGTAGCCAGCCGGACCCCCACCTTGCTACAAACATCAGCTACGGAATATCTTCTACGTGCTTTCCACCCACTAGCACTCAGTTCAAAGTATCCGCGTGTGGCAGAGTCATCGCTGACGCACAGAAAGATTGTAATATCGCTGTATATTTAGCCAGAAGCCGCCCGCGTTCCGCCGAGTCGCCATCTAGTGGCCAAGCGGCGGAACTGCACCCCTGGTTATATAAAACACAGAGATAGTCTGTAGATAGTTTAATTAAGCTCTGATCATAATACTAAGCCATTTATGGAATGTATTTCACGAACGTGCACTAGAACATGTATATAAGTTGTTGATTCATCAGTTATTAATAAAATTTCATATTTTCATAATTCATATTTCATATTAATAAATTTAATAACCTCTTCACAACAGCTGGCCAAGCCACTCTCCATCATTTTCAACAGTCCTGGCTCACTGGAGAGGTCCCAGAAGACTGAAAGCTGGCCAACGTGGTGCCCATCCACAAGAAGGGCTGGTTGGATGAGCCAGGGAATTATAGGCCTGTCAGCCTGACCTCAGTGCCGGGCAAGATTATGGAACAGGTCATCTTGAGTGCAATCACACAGCACTTACAGGATGGCCAAGGGATCTGGCCCAGCCAGCATGGATTTAGGAAGGGCAGGTCCTGCCTCACCAACCTGATCTCCTATGATCAGGTGACCCACCTGGTGGATGTGGGGAGGTCTGTGGATGTGGTCTACCTGGACCTCAGCAAGGCCTTTGACACTGTCCCCCGCAGCAAACTCCTGGCCAAGCTGTCAGCCCGTGGCTTGGACAGGATCACACTGTGTTGGGTTAGGAACTGGCTGGAGGGCTGAGCCCAGAGAGTGGTGGTGAATGGTGCCACATCCAGCTGGCAGCCTGTCACTAGTGGTGTGCCCCAAGGATCAGTGCTGGGCCCCATGCTCTTCAACATCTTTATTGATGATCTTGATGAGGGCGTTGAGTCCATCATCAGTAAATTTGTGGACGACACCAAGCTGGGGGCAGGAGTTGATCTGCTGGAGAGTAGAGAGGCTTTGCAGAGGGACCTCGACAGGCTGGACAGATGGGCAGAATCCAACGGCATGAGATTGAACACATCCAAGTGCTGGGTTCTGCACATTGGCCACAACAACCCCAGGCAGCGCTACAGGCTGGGGTCAGAGTGGCTGGAGAGTGGCCAGGCAGAGAGGGACCTGGGGGTACTGGTTGATTGTAGGCTGAACATGAGCCTGCAGTGTGCCCAGGCAGCCAAGAAGGCCAATGGCATCTGTGACCAGTTTAGGCTGTGCCTTTAAGAAATGGACACTTTCTAAACACTCTGGCTGAATGTTTTGGGATTATAACAGAAAACAAAGATATGCTAAACCAATTTCATTGGTAGAATCCAGCTGTAACTTTAGCTTAGTCTGTCAGTCTGGGCAGTTTTCTTCTTCTCTGTCCTGCGAGCTGGACTGTTTTCTCTCTCGGAAGCAACAGCTTGCATGCCAGGAATGACCTTGGATTAACAGAGCTAAGCAGATAAGAAAACTAACGCTTTTGAGCTTAACAGAGTTTTACCCTTTTAATTACCTTCCTTTCTCTTTCTCTCTAACCCTTTTGGGAAAAAGGGGAGGTAGGGAGGGAGAAGGGGGAACAGGCCGAACCCCCCTGGCCGCAGGGGGGTTGGGGAAAGGTCTCCTGTATTACATACCTTGCTGTATATTTCTATATATATTGTAAATATTGTATGTTTTTGTACATATTCATTGCATTCCATTTTCTGCTTGTAAATATAGCTTTCATCTGCTTCTCCGGCTGAGTTAGCTGTGGATTCTTTTGTGTGTGTGTGTGGGGGGAACCTTCCTACCCCACCACAGCATCCTGGCCAGCAGGAGCAGGGAGGTCATTCTCCCCCTGTACACTGCACTGGTTAGGCCGCACCTTGAGTACTGTGTCCAGTTCTGGGCCCCTCAGTTTAGGAAGGATGTTGACTTGCTGGAACGTGTCCAGAGAAGGGCAACAAAGCTGGTGAGGGGTTTGGAACACAAGCCCTACAAGGAAAGGCTGGGGGAGCTGGGGTTGCTTAGCCTGGAGAAGAGGAGACTCAAGGGTGACCTTATTGCTCTCTACAACTACCTGAAGGGAGGTTGTAGCCAGGCAGAGGTTGGTCTCTTCTCCCAGGCAGCCAGCACCAGAACAAGAGGACACAATCTCAGGCTGCGCCAGGGCAGGTTTAGGCTGGATGTTAGGAAGAAGTTCTATACAGAGAGAGTGATTGCCCATTGGAATCGGCTGCCCATGGAGGTGGTGGAGTCACCTTCATTGGAGGTGTTCAAGAAGAGACTTGATGGGGTGCTTGGCTGAATGGTTTAGTTGTTGGGTGGGTTGGATTGGTTGATGGGTTGGACGCGATGATCTTGAAGGTCTCTTCCAACCTGGTGCATTGTATTGTATTGTACTGTATGGGGAAAATGGGGGAAATTAATTATAGCAAAGTAGATTTGTTTAGATTATTCAGCACATCATATTGCACTGATGCAAAAAGAAATTGTAATAATACAGTGGTAGACAAGTTTATTGAAGCACAACACAGTGAAAGTTGCCAGCGACTCTTGCAAGAGTAAGTTCTCCAGCTCTTTCTCTGCTGTGACCTCTAAGTCAATTTTTTACTAACAAGGGTATATGATGTAACTCATCAATATTTGTCATCTCTCACAGGATGTTAAGGGTAGGAAGGAACCTCTGGAGATCTTCGAGTCCAACCTGCTGCCAGAGCAGGATCACAGAATCTAGTGCAGGTCACAGAGGAACGCATCTAGACAGATCTCTGGGGAGCCTGTTTCAGTGCTCTGTGGCCCTTACAGTAAAGAACTCCTTCCTCATGTTGAGATGGACTCTCCTGTGCTGTAGTTTATATCCATTGCCCCTTGTCCTATTACAGGGCACAAGTGAGAAGAGGCTGTCCCTTCCTTTCTGACACCCAGTCCTCATATATTCATAAACATTTATTAAATCCCTTCTCAGTCTTCTCTTCTACAGACTAAAAAGCCCCAGCCTCTCCTCACAGGGAATAGAATAGAATAGAATAGAATAGAATAGAATAGAATAGAATAGAATAGAATAGAATAGAATAGAATAGAATAGAATAACCAAGGTTGGAAGAGACCTTGAAGATCATCGAGTCCAACCTGTAACCATAACCTCACAACTAGACCATGGCACCAAGTGCCACATCCAGTCCCCTCCTGAACGCCTCCAGGGATGGAGACTCAACCACCTCCCCGGGCAGCCCATTCCAATGACGAATCACTCTCTCGGTGAAGAACTTTCTCCTCACCTCCAGCCTAAACTTCCCCTGGTGCAGCTTGAGACTGTGTCCCCTTGTTCCGGTGCTGGTTGCTAGGGAGAAGAGGCCAACCCCTTCCTGTCTACAACCACCCTTCAGGTAGTTGTAGAGAGCAATGAGGTCTCCCCTGAGCCTCCTCCTCTCCAGGCTAAACAGCCCCAGCTCCCTCAGCCTCTCCTCATAGGGCTTGTGCTCAAGGCCTCTCACCAGCCTTGTTGCCCTTCTCTGGACCCATTCAAGTGTCTCGATGTCCTTCTTAAACTGAGGGGCCCAGAACTGGACACAGTACTCAAGGTGCGGCCTAACCAAAGCAGAGTACAGGGGCACAATGACCTCCCTACTCCTGCTGGCCATACTATTCCTAATGCAGGCCAGGATGCGGTTGGCCCTCTTGGCTGCCTGGGCACACTGCTGGCTCATGTTCAGCTTCCCATCAACCAGCACCCCCAGGTCCCTCTCTGCCTGGCCGCTCTCCAGCCACTCTGACCCCAGCCTGTAGCGCTGCCTGGGGTTGTTATGGCCAATGTGCAGCACCCGGCACTTGGATGTGTTAAATCTCATGCCATTGGACTCTGCCCATCTGTCCAGCCTGTCGAGGTCTCTCTGCAAAGCCTCTCTGCCCTCCAGCAGATCAACTCCTGCCCCCAGCTTGGTGTCATCTGCAAATTTACTGATGATGGACTCAATGCCCTCATCCAGATCATCAATAAAGATGTTGAAAAGCATGGGGCCCAGCACTGATCCTTGGGGCACACCACTAGTGACAGGCTACCAGCTGGATGTGGCACCATTCACTACCACTCTCTGGGCTCGGCCCTCCAGCCAGTTCCTAACCCAACGCAGTGTGCTCCTGTCCAAGCCATGGGCTGATAGCTTGGCCAGGAGTTTGCTGTGGGGGACTGTGTCAAAGGCCTTGCTGAGGTCCAGGTAGACCACATCCACAGGCCTCCCCACGTCCACCAGGCGGGTCACCTGATCATAGAAGGAGATCAGGTTGGTCAGGCAGGACCTGCCCCTCCTAAATCCATGCTGGCTAGGCCTGAGCCCCTGGCCATCCTGAAAGTGCTGTGTGATTGCACTCAAGATGACCCGTTCCATAATCTTGCCTGGCACTGAGGTCAGGCTGAAAGGCCTATAATTCCCCGGCTCTTCCAACTGGCCCTTCTTATGGATGGGCACCACGCTGGCCAGCTTCCAGTCTTCTGGGACCTCTCCAGTGAGCCAGGACTGCTGAAAAATGATGGAGAGCGGCCTGGACAGCTCATCCGCCAGCTCCCTCAGCACCCTAGGATGGATCCCATCCGGTCCCATGGACTTGTGGGGGTCCAAGCGGCTGAGAAGATCTCTAACTATCCCATCCTGGAACAGGGGAAAACTATGCTGCTCCCTGGCTCCTTCTGCCAGCTCTGCAGGCCAGCTGTCTGGAAGCCGTTCTGTCCTGCTAGTAAAAATTGAGGTAAAGAAGGTGTTAAGCACCTCTGCCTTTTCCTCATCCTTTGTTACAATATTCCCCTCCATGCCCACCAAGGAGTGGAGCTTCTCCTTGCCCTTCCTCTTGCTATTAATAGATTTATAGAAGGACTTTTTGTTGTCCTTCACAGCAGAGGCCAGTCTGAGCTCCAAATGTGCTTTTGCCTCCCTAATTTTCTTCCTACAAGACCTAGCAACATCCCTAAACATTCCATGGGTTGCCTCCCCTTTTTTCCAAAGATAATACACCCTCTTTTTTTTTCCCTTAGTTCCTTTAGAAGTTCATTGCCCATCCAGGCTGGCCGTCTGCCCCGGCGGCTCATCTTCCGGCACACTGGCACAGCCTGTTCCTGCGCCTTCAAGAGTTCATTCTTGAAGTAGGTCCAGCTCTCCTGGACCCCTTTGTTTTTAAGGGCTGTTTCCCAAGGAACCTTCTGAGTTAATTCCTTGAGTAGCCTGAAGTCCACCCTCCGGAAGTCCAGAGTGGAGGTCTTCTTGTTCCCCCTCTTGGCTTGGCTGAATACTGAAAACTCAATTATCCTGTGGTCACTGGTGCCTAATCACCCTCCGACCACCACATCACCCACCAGCCCTTCCCTGTTGGTGAAGAGGAGGTCAAGCATAGCCTTACCCCTGGTAGGCTCGCGCAGCACCTGGGATAAGAAGCTGTCCTCCATGCACTCTAAGAACCTCCTAGACTGCCTCCTCTCTGCTATGTTGTGATCCCAGCAGATATCAGGCAGGTTGAAGTCTCCCACGAGAACAAGGTTAGGCGATCTTGAGACAGCCTTAAGCTGCCTATAGAATGCTTCATCAAGATCATCCTCCTGGTTGGGTGGTCTATAACAGACTCCAACCAGCATGTCTGCCCTGCTGGTCTTCCCTCTGATTCTTACCCACACGCACTCAACCCGATCATCCCTGATCTCTAGCTCAATGGCATCAAGAGCCTCCCTGATGTACAGGGCCACCCCTCCACCCCTTCTTCCCTGCCTGTCTCTCCTGAATAGCCTGTAGCCGTCAATTGCAGCGCTCCAGTCATGCGAGTCATCCCACCATGTCTCCGTGATGGCAACTACATCATATCTTTCGTGCTGCAACAAGGCTTCCAGCTCCTCATGTTTGTTGCCCATACTTCGTGCATTAGTGTACATGCACTTCAGCTGGGCTGCTGGTTTTGCCCCTGACTCCAGCTTACCACCCTCAGACTCCTGTCTGGGGGGACTGGTTTCAGCCCCTTCCCCCTGGGCACATGCTCCAGTCCCTTAATCATCCTGGTAGTTCTCTGTTGGACTCTTTCAAGCAGATCCCCGTCTCTCTTGAACTGGTGAGCCCAGAACTGGATGTGATATTCCAGGTGGGGCCTCACTGGGGCAGAGTAGAGGGGGATGTGAAGGAATATTGTTTAATTTATAAACTATATGGCAAATGTGGATATTAATAAAAATATTAGTAACCTTTTATTAATATGAAAAATTGCCCAAAACATGTTAAATAGGTTTGATGTATGGTTAGAATATATATTTACAATGGGAATGTGCAGTAATTAGGCAACTATAACCATTTTAACAATTTTATGCAAACTGGTAGGACTATCAGAAAGAGAGAATCCCTGGGGAACAAAATGGTGCTCAGCCACAGGGGAGGAGACTTGATAAGAACTGTTAAGCCAAAGAGGCAATGATTTAATTACTCACAGCTGGTTCCAGCCAAGTGGGGAGTGCTGCTGCTGTGTATTAGATGTTGAGGCCTTGAGGTGCTCTCATGTGGCACTGGAACGGCTGGTTGCCAGCAGCAAAGGCCATGTGGTCCTGGAGCTGGGCTGGTTTCAGCAGGATGGCAGGTGTTTTTCAACATGTTCTTCACAATGGGTACTTGCTTGGTCCAGGGTAAACTGAGGCACGGCAAAATTCTAGTTGCAAGGGGAAGCAAGGCTTGGCTCCGGCTCCAAGGTTCGTGGCTTCTCTAGCTTGCAGTGTATAGGCTCATGCCTTTATCCCAGGCTCTGGACTGGGCATTTGAGGTGAAGCAAGTAAAGACAACTTTGAGCAGGATAGGCTCAAGCAAGACAAAGCAAAGGTGACTAGAGATTGGCCTGTATATATATCTTGCCCAAGATTCAATTGGGCCAATAGGGCAACTGAAGTTATCACATAGTTACCCAATGAAAAGGGGTTCCCCCAGGTTATGGCCATAAAAGGCAGACACATAGGCCTAGTCAGGCAGGAACAGTAGCCAGTGCATGTGCCTTTACCCCAAAAGCAGGGTTGTTCACCAGACACACAGGGTCCTGTCCCCTTTTTAACTTTTCCCATGTTACCCCAACTTTCTGCAGGAAGAAGGGGGGAGAGGGGGACCATGTCTAGACATATCAGGCTCTGTCTGCATTTGTGCTGGGGCCATTTGGCCCTACCATGACAGGGAGGAGAACCTCCCTTGATCTGCTGGACATACTCTTCTTAATGCACCCCAGGATATCACTGACCTTCTGGGTCACAAGGGCACATTGCTGACCCATTGATAACTTCTTGTCCACCAGGACTCCCAGGTCCTTCTTCACAGGGCTGCTTTCTAGCAGATCTCCTAACCTGTACTGGTGCAGTTTATTATTCCTTCCCAGATGCAGGACTCTGCACTTACCCTTGTTGAACCTCATTATGTTCCCCTCTGCCCAGCTCTCCAGTCTGTCCAGGTCTCACTGAATGGCTGCACAGCCTTCAGGTGTCTCAACCAAGCCTCCCAGTTTGGTATCGTCAGCAAACTTGCTGGGCAGACACTCTGTCACTCTGTCCACTCATCATTGTCATTGATGAAGATGTTGAATAGGACTGGAGCCAACACTGATCCCTGGGGGACTCCACCAGTTACAGGTCTCCAGATGGACTTGGCACCATTGACTGCCACTCTTTGGACTCTATTTTGCAACCAATTCCTAATCCATCTCATTGTCTGTTCTTCTATCACACAGTTCCTGAGATTGCTAACAAGGATGCTATGGGAGACAGTGTCAATATCCTTGCTAAGTTCAAAGCAGACTAACCCCAGAATCACAGAATGCTAGAGGCTGGAAGGCACCTCAAAAGATCATCCAGTCCAACCCCGCTGCCAGTGCACAGTAGAGAAGGAGAACCTCTCTCAACCTACTGAGCACACCCCTTCTAATACAACTCAGGATACTATTGGCCGCCTTAGCCACAAGAGCGCATTGCTGGCTCGTGGTCAACCTTCCATCCACTAGGACCCCCAGGTCCTCTTCCCCTTCACTGCTCTCCAGCAGGTCAGTCCCCAACCTATACTGACCCATGAGGTTGATCTTTCCCATGTGCAAGACTCTACACTTCTAAACTTCATTAAATTTCTCCTTGCCCAACTCTCCAGCCTGGCCAAGTCTTGCTGAGGGGCAGCACAACCCTGATGTGTCAGCCACTCCACCCAGTTTTGTGTTATCAGCAAACTAGCTGATAGTGCTCTCTGTGCCCTCATCCAGGTGGTTGAAGAATACATTGAGTAGCACTGGTCCCAGTGCTGACCCCTGAGGGACTCCACTAAACACAGGCCTCCCAAGTAGACTCTGTCCCATTGGCCACAACTCTCTGACTTCCTCCCTTCAACCAGTTCTCAATCCACCTCACTACCTGATCATCCAGACTGCACTGCCTCAGCTTAGCTGCAAGGATGCAGTGACAGACAGTGTCAAATGTTTTACTGAAATCCAGACAAACCACAAAGACTGCTCTACCATCATCTATCCACCTGGTTATGTCCACATAAAAGGCTATCAGGTAGATCAAACATGACTTTCCCTTGGTAAAACCATGTTGACTGCTCCTAATGACCCTCTTGTCCTTTATGTGCCTAAGGACAATGCTGAGGAAAAGTAGCTCCATCACCTTTCCAGGGATGGAGGTGAGGCTGACCAGTCTATAGTTACCTGGGTCCTCCTTCTTACCCTTTTTGAAGACTGGAGTGATATTTGCCCTCCTCCAGGCACCTCTCCAGTCTGCCAGGACTTACCAAAGATCATGGAGAGTGGTCTGGCAATGACCTTTGACAGCTCCCTTAGCACCCTTGGGTGCATCCCATTAGGACCCATGGATTTATGGATGTCCAGATGACTTAACTGTTCTCTAACCCTGTCCTCATCAACCAAGGAAAATTTCTCCTTTGTCCTGTCTTTCTCTGGGGGCTTGGACTCCTGAGGAGAGCCTCCAGCAGTATCGATGGAGGTAAAGAAGGCATTTAGCAACTCTGCCTTCTCTGTGCCCTCTGTCACCAAGGCACCTACCTCACTGGGCCTACATTGCCTCTGGTCTTATCTTTTCTTGCAACGTATTTGAAGAAGCCCTTTCTGTTATCATTGTCCTCCCTCGCAAGGCTGAATTCCAAGGAGGCCTTTGCCTTCCTAGCAGCCTCCCTACATCCACTGACAACTGTCTTGTATTCCTCCCAAGTGACCAGCCCCTCCTTCTATGATATGTAGACTCTCTTCTTTCACTTGAGTTTGCTCAGCAGCTCCCTACTTAACTGTGCAGGTTTCCTGATTCCCTTTCTTGATTTCCTACTCTGATGCTCTGATCTTGAGCTTGGAAGAAGAGGTCCTTGAATGTTAACCAATTGCCTTGTGCCCCTTTGCCTTCTAGTACCCCGTTCCATGAGATTTCCCTTAGCAATTGCCTGAAAAGGCTGAAGTTGGCCCTGCTGAAATCCAGCATTGTAATCCTGCTTGATACTTTCTTCCTACCACACAAGACCCTGAACTCCACCATCTCATGGTCACCATGGCCAAGGCTGCCTTCAACTTTCACAGCTTCAACCAGTCCCTCCTTGTTGGTGAGTACCAGGTCCAGTAACGCTCCTCTCCTAGTTGGTTCCTCCACCATTTGCATCAAGAAGTTATGATCAATGCACTGGAGGAACCTCCTGGACTGTGGCTGGCTGGCTGAATAGGCCTTCCAGCAAATACTTGAGTCATTAAAGTTCCCCATGACAACCAGGGCTTGTGATTGTGAGGCTGCTGTCAGCTGCCTGTAGAAGGCCTCATCAACTTCATCACCCTGATCAGGTGGTCTGCAATAAACACCCACAACAGTGTCACCCATGCCAGCCTGCCCCTTAGTACACACCCACAAATTCTCATCCACCCCTGGGCTGAACTCAACACATCCTAATTGCTCTCTCACATAGAGAGCAACTCCACCACCTCACTGACCTGTCTTTCCTAAAAGGACACAACCATCCATGACCATGTTCCAGTCATGTAAGCATGTGGCCACCATGTCTCTGTAATTGCCACCAGATCACAACCCCTGGATTGCACATGGATTTCTAACTCCTCCTCTGTTCTCCATGCTGCATGAGTTGGTGTGCAGACAGCACAGGGAGTGAGCTGAGCACACCGATTCCACCCTGGGGGGCGGGAGGCCTTCTGGTCCACATTAATACTAGAACACTGCCCCACTGGTGCAAGCCCAGCAACAACCCCATTCCCCTTCAACTCTAGTTTAAAGGTCTGTGAATGACTCCTGGTAGTTCCTGTCTTAGAATACTTTTCCCCCCATGAGATAAGCCTCTCCCATGTGCTACCATCCATCCTGGTGCCCTATAAAACCAACCATTGTCAGAGAACCAAAAGCCCTGCCTGTAGCACCAGTGTCTGAGCCAGGTATTTACAGACTGGGTTCTTCTACTTCCTTCCATATGATGGCTGGGTACTGGAAGCAGAGAAGAGAAAATCACTTGTGCCCCAGACTCTTTCACCAACCACCCCAAGGCCATGAAGTCTCTCTTCATCCCCTTCAGACTATGGTATGCAGCTTCTTCCCCACCTGTCTGGAAGACCAAGAAGAGGCCCCTTTAAGGCCTCTTGTCCCTCAAGAGACTCAACAGCACCTTGTAGTATGGTACCACCAACAAACTTTCTCATGGTGTGTTCAACTACTGCATCCAAATTGTTGACAAAAATATTGAACAGAACTGGCTCTAGAACTGAGCCCTGAGGGACATCACTGGTGACCAGTTACCAGCCATTCACTACCGCAATCTGAGTCCTGCTTCTCATCCAGTTCTTCACTGCAAACTTGCTCATCACAAATGGACAACTTGCCCAAAAGGACACTGTAAGCAACAGTGTCAAAAGCTTTACTAAAGTCTAGAAAAACTGAATCCACCCCTTACCTTTCACCCACTAGTAGATGACCATATTATAGAAGGATATCAAATGAATTTATCAAGATTGTGGTGGTTTGGCCCTGGCTGGGGCCCAGATACTTACCAAAGCCACTGTATCCTTTCCCTTATTAGATGGCCAGGGGAGGGAGAAAATATAACCCAAAGCCCATGAGTCAAGGCAGAAGCAATTTAACAAATAAAAAGCAAAAGCAAAGACCACACATGGAAGCAAGTGCAAAGAAAGATGTTATCCTCCACTTCCTATCAGCAGGTGTTGTCTGCCCACTTTCCAGGAATCAGGGCTTCAATATGTGTAGCTGTTGCTCTGGAGGACAGATGCCATCAACAAATGTCCCCACACCTTCTTCTTTCCCTTAGATTTTATATCTGAGCTGACATCATATGGTATGGAATATAACCTATTGGGTCAGCTGGCCTGGCTGCGTCCTCTACCCAGATCTTGCGCATCCCCCAGCCTACTGTTTGGGGGAAACGCTGGAAAGGCACAGCTTGGGACCTTTGCTCAGCAGTAGCCAAAACACTGGTGTGTTATCAACACCCAGATACACCACTGCAAAACACAGCACTACAAAAGATGTTCTGGTGAGAAATAACTCCAGCTCAGCCAAACCCAACACGTGGGCTTTCCCTTTGCTAATTCATTTTGATTGTGCCTGATGACCACATTACTCTTTAATTCCTTTCAATAGTATCCAGTGTAATCTTCTCCCTAATTTTTCCAGGAACCAAGGTTAAACTGACAGGTCTGTAGTTCCCTGGGTCTTCCCTTACACCCCTTTTTGATAGATTAGAATAATATTTTCTAGCTTCCCATCAGCCTCCACAGATTCCCAAGACTGCTGCCATATGGTCAAGAGGGGTTCTGCTGTAACATCCAATATAGCCTCCTCAGGACTCTGGGATGAATCTCATCAGGCCCCAAGGACTTGTGAACATTTAGCTGATATAGCTGGTTCCCTACAATTTCTGTGTCCACAAATGGAAATTCGGTATTTTGACACTCGTGATCCTCTGACTCAGGAGACCAGGCAGCCCAAAGTCTATCAGTATAATTAAAGACCAAATAAAAAAGGACACTGAATGTCTCTGGGTTTTCTTCATCTCTTTTAGTCAGATGACTGTCTTCAAGTATCAGTTCAATGTTTTCTTTAGATCTCGTCTTGCTGTTAACACGCTTTTTAAAAGCCCTTCATATTTTTTGGCACAACATTGGCCAGTTTCATCTCTAATTGAACACAGGCCTTTTATGTTTTCCCCCTGCACATATGACTCACAGCTCTGTGATCTTCTGGTGAAGCCTGACCTCACTTCCAGAGCTTATACAATTTCTTTCTCCTCTTGAGCTCCACAAGGAGTTCCCTGTTCAGCCAAGCTGGTCTTCTGGCTCACTTGCTTGAATTAAGACAGTGGAATTGCCTGCTACCGTGCTTCTGAAAAGTGCTTCTGAAAGACTGACCAGCACTAGTGGGCTCCTAAACCTTCAAACCAGATTTCTAGAGTACTCTGCTAATCAGCTCTGTGAATAGCTTAAAGTTTGGTCTACTGCATTCCAGACTAGCAGCTCTGATGTGTTTTCTCTTCATTACACTGAAAAAAAATAATTCAACCATTTCATGATCATCATGGCCAAGACAGCCACCTACCACCACATCCCCCACAAGTCCTTCTCTATTAATAAATAACAAGTCTAGGAGAACATCTTTCCTAGCTGGCTCACTGAATGCTTGTGAAAAGAAGTTATCTCCCACAAACATCAAGAATTTCAAATATCTACTCATCACAGCGGTACTGTATTCTGAGTTAATGTCCAGGAATCTCCTGCATTTTTCCAGTCAGGACTTGTGGATCACATCAGGGCAAGGGCTACCAGTCCAGAAATGTATCCTAATTACCCATAGAATAATTAATGAGTACTTACACCCTGGCAGGGTGATCAGTAGTAGCCACCCACTACAACATTCTTGATTTCTGCACTGCTAGTCCTCACCCAGAGGCTTTAATCCACATCTGCATTAACTGTGAGGGATATGCAATCAAAGCTCTCCCTTACATATAGTTTGATCCCTCCATCTCTAAACCTCTAAACTGTCTAAATCTTCTGAACAGCCTGTAGCACTCCATCACAGCACTCCAAATGTGCGATTCATTCCATTGAGACTCAGTACTGTCAGTGATACTGTAGCTCTGAGATTATGTCAGGTTCCCCCTGTTTATTTTTTATACTGTGTACATTAGTGCAAGAGTAGTCCAGATATGCTCTTGAACCCTCTATGGTCCCAGAAGCAGTATAAATGTTCTCACCAGCATTGCCACCCTGAGGCAATGCCATGCCCACTGTTGTCTTACCTGCTGCAACCCTGCAGGTATTCTCCTCTCCCATCAATTCTGGTTTAAATGTTTCTTGATCAGCTTGCACCCAAAGATTCATTTTACCATCAGGACGTGTGGATCACATCAGGCTCCATGACATTTTATCTCTCAAGAGCTCTTCTATGGTTTAAAACTCCAAAGTTTTGGTGGAGGCATCAATACTGGAGCCAGATACTGGTGTCCTGGCCTCATCTGTTTCTTCCAAAGTCTCCCCTTGTTATTGGGAGGACTGAGGAAAACACAACCTGTGCTCCTAAGTGCTTTACAATCCTTTTCTGAGCTCTGCAATCTCCTTTGATTTGCCTGGAAGTTTTTGTTGTACCTGCATGAGAGAACACAAATGCATTTTATGTACTAGGCTCTTCAGTCTTGTGTGCCTAATGTGGGCCCCAGGCAGGCAGCAATCTTCTGTGAAATGAGGGTCAGGTCTGCAAAATGCATGTTTCCATTCTGCAGAGGAGGGAACCAACAACAACCATAACCCATTGTTGTTTCTTCCCAGTGCTGGTCTTATTGCTTGTTTTGTTGTAAGGGGTATATAGCTTTGCTAATCATACACAGCATACATGAGATTGGCAAGTACCTCTAAAGACTCTTCAGTGCAAACCTCTGATCATAAGGTCACCAAGAGCAAGTTACCCAGGACTTACGTCTAGTTGGGCTTTGATTGTTGCCAGGGATGCACACGCCACAATCTCTCTCAGCAACCTGTTCCAGTGTGGACCATCTTTACAGTAAAAAAGGGCATTTTCTTTTGTTTAAGTGGAACTTTCTGTTTTTAAGTTTGTGACCATTGTCTCATGGCTGGGCACCACTATGGCTTCATCTTCTTTGATGTCCCCTCACCCACTGAGTCAGCCATATTGTTTCAGAAGGTTATCAGGTTGGTCAGGTATGAATTCCCCTTCACAAATCGATGCTTACTACCATAAATCACCTTCTTGTCCTTCACATGCATAGCAATTATTTAGAGGATTAGTTCCACCATGTGGTGGGTTGAAGTTTCCATTCACATTAACTAAGCATGACTAAACTAAGCATGACTAACTCAGTTGGAAGCAAATGGAAGCTGTATTTATAAGCAAAAACTACACTCTACAATGGAATGCAATGAACATGCACAAGATATACAGTATTTACAATTTTATACAGGTATTTACAGTTAGAAAATAGCATGGAAATTGCCCTGACACCCCTCTGGTTTCCCAGAGGGCAGGGAAGCTGCTCCACTGCTCCCTCCCCGCCAAATTCTTCCTCTCTCTTTCCCTTTGTACCAAAGAGAAAAAGAAGGAAGAAATGTTAAAGAAGCAGTGTTAGTGTTCTTATCTTTTCTCAAGGCCAGCCACAAGTGCTTATTGTCTCCTGAGCAGAACAGCCAAGCCAGAGAAAAATAAAAGGAATGGAAATGGAAGTGAAATCTGAAAGATCTAGTGGAAAAACTGCTTCTATACCCCAGACTTTGCCCATTGAATTTGTTTAGAATAATCTGTTGTTTTCCTTTTTACACCCAACAGTGAATTATTTTATTTTGCTACTTTTGTGCTTGAAATCTGCAGCTAAATTCTACAGGCATAGCCTTTAACTGCCACATGCTATCACCACACCAAGGACTGAGTTAAGGCTGACAGTCCTGCAGTACAGTGGAAATTTCTTCTTGTCCATGCTGCACACAGGAGTGACATTTGTTCTTATCCAGTCCTCAAGAACCTCTCCTACTTGCCACAACCTTTCAAAGATAATCAAGAGTGGCTTCATGATGACACGTGCCCATCTTCATAGCACTCAGGTACAACCTACCAGGCCTCATGTATTCGGAATGTGTCTGCTTTGTTTACAACTTTCCCAAGCTGATCTATCTCCGCCATGGGTAAGTTTTCCCAAACTTTGTCACAAGTCTCAGCATCATGGAACTATTGAAGACAGGTTCTACCAATAAAGATAAAAGCAAAGCAGCAGGACGCTCACATTTTCCCTAGTCTTAATTGGGAAGGTGATGTATCCTTATAAACCATTCTTATTGTCCTTCATGTCCCACATGGATTCAAATCCATGTAGATTTTAACTTTCCTAACCCCTTTCCTGCATATTCAGGCATTGTCTCTTTATCCATCTTGAGTTCTCAAAAGCAACTTTCACATTTGAATACTTCCTCTATGTGCCCAAGTTTTGTTACAGGCATCTGTGTAGGCTTCCTGTCACCTATGCTCAAATTCCTGCATGTTCTTTAACTTAGAGAGGGTGATCCTTGGAAATAATCATCTTCAATCTTATTTATAACTCACAGACTCTAACTCTTTGGTATAACATTAGAGTATTTTTTTTCAAATAGAGAAAAGTCACAATTGCTATCAGTATCAACAATGGCTTCAGACTGTAGTTAGAAATGTGTTACAAAGGAGTCAATTTTAATTTTTCCAAAAGCATTAGGAGAACAATTTTGCAGTGAAGGAAAACAATTACTAGGTTATTTTATGCACTAAACCAATTACACAGGATGAAATAAAAGGTAGAAGTTACTCTAAGACAGTGGAAGGAACATGGCTTGAGACTGCCCAGGGCTGGGACCAGCCACTACAGGAGTGACAGACATTCCCTATTAACCCCTCTGTTTACAAAGGGGAGGAGGAAGGGAATAGGGAGAGAGACTCAGAGTTCAGAAAAGAAAGCTAGCACAACTTTAAGGAAATTAGTAACAATCAAAACAGATATGTGCAAATATATAGAAACCAATATTGAACCTAACCTCCGACGGCAATTACATCGCTTTCAACAGTGATTCTGTTCACAGAAGGTCTAAGACTCAACTCAATGGCAGATGGGAAGGAGATTCAGGAACTGGGTTCTGGAACTGGACTCAGGAACACACAGATTGGCATCAAAAGCAAAGGAGACAGTCCTCCTTGGACAACAGCCATTGAAGAAGAGAAGTCAATCCCTACAATCACTCAGAAGTATTACTTAATATGACATGTATGGAATGGAATATCTTGCAGGTCAGGTTTCTAGCTGAAGTGTAAAATCACTGAACAGAATTATTTTGATTCTAGCTCAAACCAGGATAGTCTGTGGGGTGATTTATTTAAGAATAAAGCAAGATTTTCAAAAGTACTAAAGACCTCCTTTACCTGTTGCTGGATTTGTAGGTTGGGAAGCTATAAATGTTGCTCTTGGTATTGCTCTTGGTTTCTAAAACTCTGTATCTCGAGCTACCAGAAAGGCGGAGGTTGGTCTCTTCTCCCAGGCAACCAGCACCAGAACAAGAGGACACAGTCTCAAGCTGCACCAGGGAAGGTTTAGGCTGGATGTTAGAAAGAAGTCCTACACAGAGAGAGTGATTGCCCATTGGAATGGGCTGCCCAGGGAGGTGGTGGAGTCACCATCATTGGAGGTGTTTAGGAGGAGACTTGATAGGGTGCTTGATTGCATGGTTTAGTTTATTAGGTGGTGTTGGATGATAGGTTGGACACGATGATCTTGAAGGTCTCTTCCAACCTGATCCAATCCACTCCACTCCACTCCACTCGATTTGTGCTGATATTTGTGCTCCCAGTGCACAGGGGGAAGTTTCTATAAGCACTCATTTGCAGAACTGGAATCCAAGACTATTCAAGAAACAGGATCTGTCTCTCTGTTTAAAAATGCCTAATAAAGTAACTCTATGACTTTACAAATGCTACTTCAGACCTCAAATTATAATAATGCAATTGTACCTTCAGTGACCTAGACTACCTGTGTTTCTTTTCCTTTTTTCTATGATGCATTCTTTATATTTCTTTGTTCAATATGTTTACTTCTTTTTTTAGTTTAAAGAGTGGGGGACTAAATTTTTTCAATTTTGTGCAATATTTTGTTGCCGTTTAGCAGTAAAATATATCCACACATAAATAAATAAATAACATGTTTCCTTCATCATACAGTATCAAACAAAAGAACAAGAAATGGAAAGGGAACTCAACTCTTATGTTATTCTTAAGATAATTGATTTTAAATGTTAGTCAGGGCACTCTAACATTCAAAAATGAGAATCAGGTGAAAATAATATGCAGAGGTTTCAGTTTAAACCAATATTTACTGACGTAATTCCAATTTTAGATATGGCTTAAAGTAACAATTAACATTTTAACATGTAGGCCTTAATTACAAGACGTCATATTTAACTAATGTCTTCTATTTGAAGAACAGTAACCTCTTTAAGAGGAGCCTACGTTTTATATTAAAACGTTCATTATTTAGCAGTTACAATACAATACACCAGGTTGGAAGAGACCTTCAAGATCATCGCATCCAACCCATCAACCAATCCAACCCACCCAACAACTAAACCATGCAGCCAAGCACCCCATCAAGTCTTCTCCTGAACACCTCCAATGAAGGTGACTCCACCACCTAGGAGAAGAGGAAAATGCTTCAGGCTGTGACAGGTGGGATTCAAATTTGTGTTGGGAAAATTGCACTGACTGAAAGGGTTGTTGAGCATGGGAACAGGCTACCTAGGGAGGTGTTCAAGTCACCATCCCTGTGGTGGTTATAACTCCAAAAACTTTTGGAAAAGAAATGAATGTGTATTTACTTATTTGTGACTATCCCCCATGCCTATGAGAGCAAGATAGATCTATGTTCAGTACTTGCAAATTATCTTTAATAAACTGCCATCTAGAGAGTTTCTGCTACTACAACAAAGACAGAAAGATAATGACAGAGCCATAATTTGCTATTCTGTTCAGCAAAAGAAACTGTTCTGTTCTTCAAAAAAAGAAACTGTCATGAGCTTCAGTGACCATAGTATTTTGCCTCTTAACAGTTCAGAATGCTGCAAAGCAAGGAAGGAACCATGGAAGACAAGAGACATGCATAACAATAAAATCCTCAGTTAATTAGTCAGCTACACAAAATAATGATATAAGGCTTCCCCTGCCCTTTCCAGTAAGGTACACTAATAAATAACCTTCCTTAAAGAAATACAGCTAAGATGCACTGCAAGATTAACTGGACCTAGTAAGTGAAAGAGAATGTGGTATAACGAATGCATGAGAAGGTGCTCTTTGCATCTTAGCAGTGGTTTGAAATTGTGTAGTACACGTGGATGTGTCATTTTTTTAAATGGCATTGGTGAAAGGAAACTGATTAAATGTAATGCTGTAGTAAAAAGGAGGCTGCTGTGGATGGGTCTAAAGTGTAACAACAGATGGCACAGGTTAAATCTATTTATAAGCAGCCACTTGGCAGGGAGACTAAAAAGAGAAAGAAAACTGACAAACATATGCTAGGTGTAGCACAGCACTTGATACTTAAATTTTAAGCTCTGGAGCTGTTATATATTTAATTTATCTGTCTCTGTCACTCCAATGTCCCTTAGTCATCCAACAAGCACTTTATGATTACTCTAAAGGAAAATCAAGGAGCAGAAGTAATGAAAAGTCATCAAACACTGATGAAGAACTAATTTTTTAAGGCAAAGATGGGTAGCTTAATGTTGTGGTTTGGGAGACCAATTCTCCCACCACAGGCAAAAATAACGACTCAGACAAGCGGATTGCAAAAAAGGGTGGAAAGTTTAAATGGAAAAACAAAAAAAAAAGCAACAATGTTTTGCAGAGAACCACAAGCACCATGAGAAAAGAGAGATCCCAGAACACACCCAAGAATGTCCCATCCCCACCTGGGGGTACACCCAAAACCTCCCCAGGGCTCTTTCTTCCCCCCAACCCAGCCTCGGGCCTGGGCAGGCCCAAGGGAGGTGGCTCACCCGATTTTTACCTAGGCAGCAGCAGGGAACAAAAGAGGAAGACCCCACGCTGATGTATTATAGGGGAGCAGAGCATTATGGGAATGGAATACCTGGTTTCCTGTGACCACCCCCTGGGCTGGACCCACCCCTTGGGACATCCCAGGTGTGGTCTGTGCAATAGCATCTGGCCAGTACCCAGCCTAAACCACCACACTTAACCACCCATCAAGTGCTTTCACACTAAATTCCCTCCTCTGTTTTACCACTGCACTGTAGTTCTTTAAGAATTAGGTTGCCATTTTCACAGATATTATTCTTGTTTTCTATATGAAATTTCTGAAGGAATAACAAATTGTTTTCAGTGTTTTAACTTTCTTTTTAGCATCAAAAACCCAGTGGGCAATACAGTGATCTGTATGATCAGGTGATAATGATCTTCTTATTGTTACCTTTGAGCTCATGAAAATGATGCTGGTTTAGGTTGTTTTCTTAAGGGCTCAAGGCTGCTGACTCTGTTGCTAGTGATATGGTGATCATCTCTCTTCCTTGTATCCATTTCTCTCAAAGGTTGGCAGTTCACAGGAAAAAGAGTAGCTTGGTCACCATTGAATCAACCTCACCTCATATCCTTTTGTAAGTATGAGATTAATTCTGAGTGCTACTGATGATGGCAACTGTATCCTGGCTTTGGTCAGACCTAATTACTATTTAATGTGGTGTCACACTCTGTTATTGTTTCCAGTTAATTAATGTGGCCTCCCTTTTTCTCAGCAGTTTTGCAGGCATCCCCTTGTTGATGAATAGTAAGAGCTGAATAAACCTACAAGTCTCAAATGACCTCTTTTGCATTGCAAAAAGACATGTAGATTGATAAATATGCTAGGATGTGTTATTATCCATTATTTGGTTTTACAGTTAGTGAACACCTGACATGGGGAAGGTGAGACACCTGTTTACTTCCCATTAGTATTAATGTTGATTTCCAAGAGGGACCAGTAAGCATACTGCTTTCCAGAGGAGACAAAAATGTGAAACAAAATTAATTCTAGCTAATATCAGTAGACACAGATTTGAATGTTAACTTTAAAGCTTATGGTCTCAAGCTGCAACAGGGGAAGTTTAGGCTCGAGGTGAGGAGAAAGTTCTTCACCGAGAGAGTGATACGTCATTGGAATGGGCTGCCCGGGGAGGTGGTTGAGTCGCCGTCCCTGGAGGCGTTCAAGAGGGGACTGGATGTGGCACTTGGTGCCATGGTCTAGTCGTGAGGTTTGTGGTTACAGGTTGGACTCAATGATCTTCGAGGTCTCTTCCAACCTTGGTAATACTGTGATACTGTAATACTGTGATACTGTAATACTGGATTACGTGCCTTTTCTTAAAGTATCTTTTATTTGAGGCTTGCTTATGCAGCAGAAGTAAGACTCTAAAGCATTGTGAAAGGTCACTCTGTTTCAAGCCTACAAAGTAACAAGGAAATAGGTCAAGCAGGTGTAACCCTGCATTTGGATATAGCCAGACAATGAGCATTTTGTTTTATCTAGCTGTATTATGCAGTATTTCTGAATCAAGTTGATTTTCAAATTTAATTTAAAAAATATATCTTCTGTAAATCCCAGGTGTGAAAGCTTGGTAACTTTGGCTTGATCCCTTTTGGCTCTTGATTGGTTCTGGTCCCCAGATTTAACATTTTGCAACTTAATGAGTAAGTTACAAACCTCAAAGAAATAAATGGACACATCTGGCCTGTCAATCAACAATACTTTATTAAAAAAAAATAATTACAGGGAATAGAATATTTGTGTTTAAAACAGACTTTTGAACCTTCAGAACTAAGACCACAAGTAAAACAACTGGCACAGGTGAAAATACTATTTTTTTTACTTTAACTAGTCTTCATTGAATAAAGGATGATTTATGTCCCAAAGTGTGATTATTTTCTTTAATGTATGCAGGGTGTGTTTTTATCAACAATTAATTTTTTGGTGGTTTATACCAAAACTAATGAGATCTTCAGTTACCAAGTATTGTGCCTATCTCTTGATCAATACATATGTAATGTAACCCAGAGGGAATAGGCAGAGGAGGAAGCAAAAATAAAGGCCTATTAAAGACTTATGAGGAATAAAAAAGGGACATGTTATGGAATATGTTATGAAAACCAAAACCTCACCCATTTATAGCACCACTCCACATGTAGCCCAAACAGTCTGATGCTTTAGTAATAAGGAATAGTCAGCCACAAAAACTAAGGAGTAAAATGCTCTGCATAATAATCATATCTTAAAATGACAGTAAGAGAAAAACAGGCTCCTTCAATGCAACATGCAGACATTTTCACACCTCACAGTATTTCAGCTGACTTCACTGGGTTGCTGAGACTTCTTGTTTTGAGTTTGTGGTTAAAGGGCATTGGTCATTAGTAGGGCAACAGTCACTGACGCTATTCCAGTTCACAATTTGTACTGGCCACAGAATCATGGAAGGGACCTTAAAGACCATCCCGTTCCATTTCCCCTGCCATGGGCAGGGACACCTTACAATAGACTTTGTTGCTCAAGGCCTCATTCAACTTGGCCTTGAGCAACTGAACACCTCTTTTGCCAGATTTAATTCCAAGAGACCCTTAGATTTGCTTGTAGCATCCCTACATACCTTGGCAACATTCCTATATTCATCCCAAGTGGCCAGTCTCTTTTTCTACATACTGTGAACTTCATTCTGCCATTTGAATTTTCCTGGAAGCTCCTTGCTTGCCCGTGCAGGTGTCTTGCCTCCCTTGCTTGATGTCTCACTCATGGGGATGCACTGATCGTGAGATTGAAAGAGATGGTGTTTGAATATTGACCATCTCTCTTTGCCTCTCCCCACCTTCTATAATTCTAACCTACAGGATTCCTCCAAGTAAGTCTCTGAAGAAGTTGGAGATGGGTCTCCTGAAGTTCAGGGTTACAATCCTGAACTCCACCATCTCATGGTCACTGCAGCCAAGGCTGTCTCCAGCCTACATATCCCTGACCAGATCTTCTTTGTTAGCACAAGCAGCACACTTCTCATCTTAGGGTCCTCCATCATCTGTGCCGAAAGTTATCATTGATGCACTGCAGGAACCACTGGGACCATTTGTGTCTCGTTGTCTTGCCTTTCCTGCAAAGATCAGCCAAGTCTCCTATGATAATCGGTACACATGATTGCAAGGCTACTTTAAGCTGTCTGTATAAGGCCTCATTGAGCCTGTATAAGGCCTCATAAGCCTGTGCAGATGAGGCTCTGCACAGGCAAATAGAAGCGGCTTCCAGGTCACAAGCCCTGGTCCTCATGGGGGATTTCAACCACCCTGACATCTGTTGGAGGGACAACACAGCAAAGCATCAGCAATCCAGGATGTTCCTGGACTGCATAGAAGACAACTTCCTCCTCCAAATGGTAGAGGAACCAACAAGAAAAGGTGCTACGCTGGACCTTGTTCTCACCAACAGGGAAGGGCTGGTAACAAATGTGAGGCTCAGAGACGGCCTTGGCTGCAGTGACCATGAAGCAGTTGAATTTAATCTCCTCAGGGCAATCAGGAGGACATATTCTAAGCTTACGACCCTAGACTTTAGGCGTGCAGACTTCGATCGCTGCAGGGATCTGCTAGCCAAAGTGTCGTGGGATGAAGCCCTGGAGGGAAGAGGGACCCAGGACAGCTGGTCAGTATTCAAGGACCACCTCCTCTGTGTCCAGGAGCTATGTATACCTATAAGGAGAAAAGCAGGAAGGAATGCTAGGAGGCCTGCCTGGATGAACAAGGAGCTGCTGGACACACTATCACGTAAAAAGAAACTCTACAGGAAGTGGAAGGAAGGACAGATAGAACAGGGGTATATAAGGAAGCTGCCCGAGCAGCAAGAGGCCTGGTTAGGAAAGCCAAAGCAGAGTTTGAACTGAATCTAGCCAGGGGGTTAAAGGGAACACTAAGAATTTCTATAGGTATATTAATGGCAAGAAGAAGACTAGGGAAGGTGTGGGCCCCCTCAGAAAGGAAAGTGGTGAATTGGTCACAAGTGATGTGGAAAAGGCTGAGGTACTCAATCACTTCTTTACCTCAGTCTTCACTGCAAGGGCCTCCAGCCACACTCCTGGTGTCATGGCAGACGATGCCAGGGACGGGGAGGAAGAACTGCCCATCATAAGTGAAGCTCAGGTTGGTGATCACCTGAAGAACCTGAAAGTGTTCAAGTCCATGGGACCCGACGGGATACACCCACGGGTGCTGAGAGAACTGGCAGATGAGGTTGCCAAGCCCCTCTCTATTATATTCCAGAAGTCATGGCAGACTGGGGAAGTCCCCACAGACTGGAAAAGGGGAAACATTACTCCCATTTTCAAAAAGGGCAAGAAGGAGGAACCGGGGAACTACAGGCCAGTCAGTCTCACCTCTGTGCCCGGAAAGATCATGGAGCAGATCCTCCTGGAGGCACTAATGACTCAGAAGAACAGTGAAGAGGTGATTGGGAATAGTCAGCATGGCTTTGCCAAGGGCAAATCCTGCCTGACAAACCTGGTGGCCTTCTATGATCAGGTGACAGCATTAATAGATGAGGGGCGAGCAACTGATGTCGTTTACCTGGATTTGAGCAAAGCCTTCAACACTGTCCCACACCACCTCCTGGTCTCCAAGCTGGCGACACATGGGTTTGATGGATGGACCACTAGATGGATAAAGAACTGGCTTGATGGCCGCACCCAAAGAGTGGCTGTCAACGGGTCCATGTCCCAGTGGAGGCCAGTGACAAGCGGAGTCCCTCAGGGATCAGTCCTGGGACCTGTCTTGTTCAACATCTTTGTGGGTGACATGGACAGTGGCATCGAGTGCACCCTCAGCAAGTTTGCTGATGACACCAAGCTGTGTGGTGCAGTGGACACCCTGGAGGGAAGGGATGCCATCCAGAGGGACCTGGACAGGCTGGAGAGGTGGGCACAAGCCAACCTCATGAGCTTCAACAAGACCAAGTGCAGGGTCCTGCATCTGGGTGGAGGCAATCCCAGGCACAAATACAGGCTGGGCAGTGACTGGCTGGAGAGCAGCCCCGAGGAGAGAGACTTGGGGGTGCTGGTGGACGAGAAGCTCAACATGAGCTCTCAATGTGCGCTTGCAGCCCGGAAAGCCAATCAGATCCTGGGCTGCATCAGGAGAAGTGTGACCAGCAGGTCAAGGGAGGTGCTTCTCCCCTCTACTCAGCTCTGGTGAGACCCCACCTGGAGTACTGCGTCCAGTTCTGGAGCCCATATTACAGGAGAGATGTGGATGTGCTGGAGCGTGTCCAGAGAAGGGCCACGAGGATGATCAGAGGGCTGGAGCACCTCTCCCATGAGGACAGACTGAAGGAGTTGGGGCTGTTCAGTCTGGAGAAGAGAAGGCTCCGAGGTGACCTCATTGTGGCTTTCCAGTATCTGAAGGGGGCCTACAGGAAGGCTGGGGAGGGACTTCTCAGGATCTCAGGTAGTGATAGGACTAGGGGGAATGGAATGAAGCTGGAAATGGGGAGATTCAGGCTGGATGTGAGGAAGAAGTTCTTTACCATGAGAGTGGTGAAGCCCTGGAATGGGTTGTCCAGGGAGGTGGTTGAGGCCCAGTCCCTGGAGGTGTTTAAGACCAGGCTGGACGAGGCTCTGGCCAGCGTGATCTAGTGTAGGGTGTCCCTGCCCATGGCAGGGGGGTTGGAACTAGATGATCCTTGTGGTCCCTTCCAACCCTGACTGATTCTATGATTCTATGATTCATTGTTTTCCTCTTCCTGATCAGGTAGCCAAGAGTAAACACCCATTATAATGTCACCTGTATTAGCCTGATCCTTAATTCTTACCCACACATTTTCAACTCATTCTTCTTCCCCACTTTAGGCAGAGCTCGATATATTGTAGTTGGTCTCAACAGAGCAACAGAGCAACGCTACCAACTCGCCTTGCTGGCTTGTGCTTCTTTAAAAACACATAGCCATCTATTGCAGCACTCCAGTCATGAAAGTCATCCCACCATGTTTCTGTGATGGTGACTAAATCATAGCTATCCTGCTGCACAATGGCTTTCAGCTCCTCCTGTTTGTTGCCCATGCTGTGTCCATTGGTGTAGATGCACCTGAGCTGGGCTATTGATTTCATCTGCTTTCCCCTTTGAACCTAGTTTAAAGCCCTGTTGATGAGCCTGGCCAGCTCATGAGTGAGAATGTTTTTTTTTCCTCTTTGTGATGGAGGGATACCATGTGTTGCCAGCTGGCCTGGTGCCACTTAAACCTCCCTATGATCTTTCAGAAAGAAAGGAAAATTAAAGAATGGTACAGTAGGTACTCTATCGGTAATCCCTGGTAACAGAAATTACTTGAGGGAACTGAACACACATAAATCACTAGAATCAAATGTTCTGGAATCAGAAGGGGAACAAAAACATGACAGTGAAGAACTAGCAATAGATCCATGCTCTGTTCCGGTTTAAAGCTATGGTTACATTTCCTCATGTTTCAGGTCAGATAAAGGAGAAGGTGATCTGACATGGAAAAATCTTTTACATAATCACAGAGTAATGAGGGTAGAAGGGACCTCTGGAGATTACCCAGTTCAATCAACCTGCTCAAGCCACCTAAAGCTGGTTGCCCAGGACAATGTCCAGACAGTTTTGAATATCTTCACAGATGAAGACTCCACAGTCTCTCTGAGCAATCTGTGTCAGTGCAAGTTCACCCTCACCTCACAGAAAAAAAATGCTCAAAGAAAACCTCTTGTGTTTCAGTGAGTACCCAGTGGCCTCTTGTCCTGCCACAAGACAACACTGAAAGAGCCTGTCTCTGTCTCGTTACACCCTCCTTTCAGATATTTGTACACACTGGTAAGATCTGCACTGAGCCTAAAGGCTGAAGCCTGAGTTTTCTCCAGGCTGAACAGCCCACAGGTCTCTCAACCTTTCCTTAAAGGAAAGATGCTCCAATTCCTTCAGTATCTTCATGGACTTTCACTGGACTCTTTCCATTATGTCCATGTGCAGAGGAGCCCATAGTACTTCAGGAGCAGACTCACCAGTGCTCCAAAGAAGGGAAGCAGCTCCCTTGACCTGCTGACAGTACTTTGCCAAATGCAGACCTGGATACATCACAGGGTAACCTGAGGTAAGGGGACTTGCTTATTATACAAGGGAAAAGCTGTGGATGTTGTTTATCTAGACTTTAGTAAAGCCTTTGACACTGTTTCTCAGAATTTTCCCAGAGAAACTGGCTGTTCATGGCATGGATGGGTGGATGCTTCCCTGGGTAAAAAGCTGGCTGTATGGCTGTGCCCTTGTGGTGCATGGAATTAAATCCGATTCATGGCTGGCCACAAGTGCTTCTGCTTAGGACTTACTATTGGGTCCAGTTCTCTTTAATATCTGCATAAATGATCTGGACTAGGGGATTGAGCACACCCTCAGTAAGTTTGAAGGCAATACCAAGTTGGGGAGGAGTGTTGGTCTTCTTGGGGATAGGAAGGCTCTACAAAGGGATCAATGGCCAAGTGCCAGCCCCTGCACTTGGGTCACAACAACCCTATGCAACACTACAGACTTGGGGCAGAGTGGCTGGAAAACTGCCTGGTAAAGAAAGACCTATGGGTGTTGATCTACAGCTGTCTCAACACCAGACAGCAGTATGCTCAGGCTGCCAAGAAGGGCAACAACATCCTGGCCTGCAGATATAGTCTGGCCAGAAAGAGTAAAGACGTGATAGTCTCCCTGTATTTGTCACTGGTGACACCACACTTTGAATACTGTGTTCTGTTTTGGGCCCCTCAATACAGGAAAGACACTGAGATGTGGGATTGGATCCAAAGAGGAGCCATGAAGCCGGTGAAAGGTCTATGGCATGAGTCCTACAAGTAGTGGCTGGGGAAACTGGGTTGTTTCATCTAGAGAAAAAGAGAATGAGGAGAGATCCTATTGCTTTTTACAATTTTATTTTATTTTTTTCTGTTACTTGCATGTTGTTGGCCAAGTGTGCCTCTTGGTTGCCTGTATCCATCCATGACTCAGGATGGATCCTGTTCACTTGCTCACTGCTTAGTTCTCCAGTTCCAGGAACAAAAATCTACTTTCAGGCATTAAAGTCCATGCAAGCAATTTTCTAATGCACTGTACAGAATGATTGCACTAATCTGCTTCTCAAACAATTATGGAAGACATCTTACTGGGCTTTCAACTTTCAAATATTATTATTGCATACCAATAGGAACATTATGACATTCTGGATATGGTTTATGAGTGGTGGCACTCATTTGGACAGAATTTAAATGGAGATGGAAGCCACAGTTGAATAATCTTAGATAACAACTTCACTGAGAATGTGTGCAGGTACATCCTAAGAACTGCACAATTGATCAGTAAATATCTAAATCAGTAAACCTGGTTGCAACCTTTTCAAAACATATTTTCTGAAAATATTCTGACTGTCTAAGAGGAAATTTGTGGAAAACAGAAAGTTACTTCTACAGAGCTTTTGTTGGGAAGGTTTTATAGCATCCTAGGTCAGGCAGTTATTTCAGATGAGAGGACAAAATTGAAAATTATACATAAGTTGATGTTTCAATGCAATTTTACACGTAAAAACACCTCAAAAGTTTTGAGTTCACTGCAGCACAGAATATAAACAAACTTTAAAATCATGACCGTTTTAATGAAATTGAATTATCATCTTTCCTTAACAATAATAGTTTTATTATTTTTCACAGGGTTACAAAACTGGACTCAAAATATTTATTCAAACAACAGTACTTTGAAGAGCCTCTTTCACCAAAGGATCCCAGGTGTAATTAATTAAGCCTTGCAATACTCCAGCTGAGAAAAGCATTCCCACATGGCACAGAAAATACAGCAAAGAGATTAAACTATTTCCCACTCTTCAGATTATTCAGTCCTGTTACCTGAATAGCATGATTCCATCAAATTATGGATAATAATGACTATCATTAAACCGATCAAAAATGACACTGTCAACAAAGGCAGAATACAATAATACAATACAATACACCAGGTTGGAAGAGACCTTCAAGATCATCGCGTCCAAGACATTAATCAATCCAACCCACCTAAACAACTAAACCATGCAGCCAAGCACCCCATCAAGCCTCTTCCTGAACACCTCCAATGAAGGTGACTCCACCACCTCCACGGGCAGCCGATTCCAATAGGCAATCACTCTCTCTGTATAGAACTTCTTCCTAACATCCAGCCTAAACCTGCCCTGGCGCAGCCTGAGACTGTGTCCTCTTGTTCTGGTACTGGCTGCCTGGGAGAAGAGACCAACCTCTGCCTGGCTACAACCTCCCTTCAGGTAGTTGTAGAGAGCAATAAGGTCAGCCCTCAGTCTCCTCTTCTCCAGGCTAAGCAACCCCCAGCTCCTATGCAGCTCCCTGGCTCCTTCTGCCAGCTCTGCAGGCCAGCTGTCTGGAAGATATTCTGCCCTGCTAGTAAAAATTGAGGCAAAGAAGGTGTTAAGTACCTCTGCCTTTTCCTCATCCTTTGTTACAACGTTCCCCTCCGTGTCAACCAAGGAGTGGAGGTTGTCCTTGCCCTTCTTCTTGCTATTGATGTATTTATAGAAGGACTTTTTGTTGTCCTTCACAGCAGAGGCCAGTCTAAGTTCTAAAAGGGCTTTTGCCTCCCTAATTTTCTTCCTACATGTCCTAGCAACATCCCTAAACATTCCATGGGTTGCCTCCCCTTTCTTCCAAAGATGATACACCCTGTTTTTTTCCCTTAGTTCCTTTAGATGTTCATTACCCATCCAGGCTGGCCGTCTGCCCCGGCGGCTCATCTTCCGGTACATTGGCACAGCCTGTTCCTGAGCCTTCAAGAGTTCTGCCTTGAAGCAGGTTCAGCCCTCCTGGACCCCTTTGTTTTTAAGGGCTGTATCCCAAGGAACCTTCTGAGTTAGTTCCTTGAGTAACCTGAAGTCTGCCCTCCTGAAGTCCAGGGTGGAGGTCTTCTTGCTGCCCCATTTAGCTTGAATGAATACTGAAAACTCAATTATCTCGTGGTCACTGGTGCCTAAACACCCTCCGACCACCACATCACCCACCAGCCCTTCCCTGTTGGTGAAGAGGAGGTCAAGCATAGCCTTACCCCTGGTAGGCTTGTGCAGCACCTGGGACAAGAAGCTGTCTTCCATGCACTCTAAGAACCTCCTAGACTGCCTCCTCTTTCCTGTGTTGAGTTCCCAGCAGATATCAGGCAGGTTGAAGTTGCCCATGAGAATGAAGTCAGGCGATCTTGAGACAGCCTTAAGCTGCCTACAGAATGATTCATCAACTTCTTCCTCCTGGTTGGGTGGTCTATAACAGTCTCCAACCAGGATGTCTGCCCTGCTGGTCTTCCTTCTAATTCTCACCCACAAGCACTCAACTCGATCATCCCTGATCTCCATCTCAATGGCATCTAGTGCCTCCCTGATGTACAGGGCCACCCCTCCACCCCTTCTTCCTTGCCTGTCTCTCCTGAAGAGCCTGTAGCCGTCAATTGCAGTGCTGCAGTCATGTGAGTCATCCCACCACATCTCTGTGATGGCAACTACATCATAACTTTCTTGCTGCAACAAGGCTTCTAGCTCCTCATGTTTGTTACCCATGCTTCGTGCATTAGTGTACATGAACTGCAGCTGGGCTGCTGGTTTCACCCCTGGCTCTAGCTTATCACCCCCAGACTCCTGCCTGAGGGGACTGGTTTCAGCCCCTTCCCCCTTCGAAGCTAGTTTAAAGCCCTGTCAATGAGACCTGCCAATTCCCTTCCCAGAATCTTTTTACCTTTGGGGGATAGGCCATTCTCATGTACTGTGACCTTTCCCCTCCTCTGGGACAGATGTACTCCATCTGTTGCCAGCTGACCTGGTGCAGTAGAAAGTTCTCCAAGATCGAAAAACCCAAAATTCTTTCTACTGCACCAGCCCCTAAGCCACTTGTTGACTACAGCTGCTGACCTGAACATTCTAGCTCTCAGAGGAGACAAAATCTAAAAAGAACATGTGTTTAGTAAATAGCTTGATATCTGTCAACAAGGAAAGTTCAAAATAATTTACTCTCCTTTTCAAAAAAGTTATTTCAGTATTATTGTCATCAACAAATGCATCATTTCTTTGTTAAATAAGAGACCACTATTACATGTGAAATGTGGACTGATTACTCTAAAAGCATTAGTTAAATTATTAAGAATTCTTTGGTCATAATGCAGTCTCTTGCTGCCACTGTAAGATTTACCTCACATAACCATGATCTGCTTACTGATATAAATACCACCTCCTTTTAGATAATTTCAGGAAAACATTTTAGATGTGCTTTAGGCTGAAAGGGATGACAAATAATTTTTAGACTGAAGGTTGAGGTGAAATGATTAGGAGCAACTTCTTGTGCTTTACACAATAAGAAGATGAACTACATGGTTCACAGAGCAAATTTGCAGAGCAACCACTTCTCTCTAATTGCTGCTAGACCAATGTAGAAGCACACTCCTAGAAAGTAGAGAAATCCATTTACCCAGTAATATCATTTAAGTAGTGAACACTAGTGGATTTTTCCATTACCTTTTCTATTAGCCTTGCTACATTCCACCTGTGACCCTCATTTTAAGAGTGCAATGCTCTTTTATACAATTTTGTAACCATAATAAAGGTCCACTTCAGAATTTTTCGAAATAGACTGAGGACAATTTAAAAACAAAACAAAGCAAAACAACAACATATAATCAGGAACATAACCAATCTCACTAATTCCTGGTAATGTATTGTAAAAGTGAAGTATTTGCTAAAAGGTCTAATAAATTCCCATCTTCAGGAGTAGAAAATAGCATTTCCTCTATTTCCTCTGGCACAAGAGCCTAGTGACTATTCTCTTCTGACTATTTACTCTGTGTTTTTCCCAGCTACTGCAAATTTTAAGAATTGCTTGAGGATTTTTAACAGGAAAAGGACAGACTTCTACTTAAATCAAGAAAGATTTAGGGGGGGTTGTATGTTTGTTTGTTGGTTGGGTTTTGTTGTTGTTGATGTTGCTGCTGTTAGTACCATTCACAGAAAAATAGATACTATACTGTTGATGGAAAGACTAAAGACATATCCTTAACTCCAGCCATTATAGCAAATCAGAGTACACAGAATAATTAGTTCCAAATGTCTCCAATAAGGACAATTTCTATTAACTGCTGGACGTGCATGAAGAAAAATAACAAAAGGAAAAATAACCCTGGGAACAGAAGTTGCTTCTGTGCAATGCTTCTAAGTTTTTTTATTGAAGTAAGAACATGGTTTTAAAATTATTTTTGAAAATACCTAGAAAGAAAATCAACTATGCTTGAAGGAAGCATTCCTCATTATTTTGGAATAAAAGCAAACAACATCATTGACAGTGCCAGGTCATAGAGTTTTCTAACAGACTGAAATAATTTTGTACAGTGTTTTCTGGTCTTCAGATGAAATGTGTTAAATATGTGTTGTGATACTCTTAGAGCAAAATATTTGACATGTTATAATAAAACTAAATTAATTGTTTAGGAATACTTGCTCTAATACTGCATTACATGCATGGAGGACCCCAAAATCTGAAAAATTTTTCCTGGTGGATGCAAAATATCTGCACACAAAAAAAAACCAGAAGAACTGGAAGTGCTACTTGTTCCACATTAATACAGCTAACATTTTCATTGCTTAAGGCTCTAAAAGACAGAGAAACCTGCAACATGCATTAACAACATTAACTGCAGTAGTTCAAAATAAAGGTTAAATATCTGCTTCTTGTCTAAATACTGATTTGAATGTATTCTTTAGATATCATAGCAGCAAGGCAAGCATGTATATATTTGTGTTGTATTTACTATTTTCATCAGTATCTGAGGTTTTAAAACAGGCTTCACAATGACCTGGTGTGGGTGTTTGGGAAAAAGAAAGGAGTCAGTATATCTGCTTTTCACAAAGGCACATTTCAACTAACATACTGCACTTAACTGATAATGATAATGTATAAAACTTTTAAAAATAATAAGCATCTTGAAAAAGAGTCTGTAGTCATGGTCCACCTGCTGTATACACCAGTAATCCCACTACGGATAGGGGATTTATAGAAGATTTATATAAAATGAGCTAATTAACTCCAATCTCAAAATGGAAGACTTCCCTGAACTGTAGAGACCTCATGACCTATTTCAGGGGAACCAAGTAACTAGTGAAAACGGGCTACTGATGTCCTATTTGAACAGCAGGGCTTGCACTGGCAAAGGCTGTTACGGTCAACATCTAGAGGCTATCTGGAAGCATGACTGTAAATTCAGCTCCACCACGATTACAGAGAGTGGGATTATACTGAATTGGGATCTGAGCAAAATGCCTGTGAATTTCTTCTAAAGGCTCTTCTGTTTTGATCTTTCCTCAGATCCCTCCAACTTTGTTATAGCAGCAAAATTTCACTGTCTTTCTTAAGCACAGAACTGATTTCTATCAGTAAAGCTAGGAAAGGAAGAAGGCAAGCATATTTACTTAGCATTAATTTAAAAATTTTCAGCAAGAACAAACTTTCCTTTTTTAAAGTACAAATGGAATTCTGACAAGCAAGGTTTGAGTCTTGCAGTGTGAATAGTATAAGCACTTTTCCTCTGATTTTTAAAACATTTACTAAAATTAAAAAAAAACAAACAAACAAAAAAAAACCCCAACAACCCTAAATAAGCAACTTTTGTAAAATCAGATATATAATGTTTAAAAATCAGATTGTGATTTTGCAAACTGGAAAATCTCCACTTTTCTAGTACCAGAGGTAGTCACCAGAAGTTACCTTCTTTGTGGTTCAGCTCAGGATATCACAAAAGTTCTCCTTTCTGCTGCAGTGACTATGTCTTGTACAGTGTTTTCTGGCCTTCAGTGTTTTCTGGTCTTCCGTTAGGGAGCAGTATAGTTCCCTTGTAATCCAGGAGAAAGTAATTAGTGACCTGCTCAGCCACTTGGATCCCTACAAGTCCATGGGACTGGATGGGGTCCATCCTAGGGGGCTGAGAGAGCTAGCATAATGAGCTCGCCAAGCCACTCTCCATCATTTTTCAACAGTCCTGGCTCCCTGGAGAGGTCCCAGAAGACTGGAAGCTGGCCAACCATGATGCCCATTCACAAGAAGGGCCAGAAGGAGGAACCAGGGAATTATAGACCTGTCAGCCTGGCCTCTGTAGGAATCCTGTCTACAAACCCTGGATGCAAATCACTTTGTGATTGTATCATGAACTGAGACGTGCCCCAACAAAGGATAAAGATTGCTCACTGGACTACAACTGTCCTGACAACAATGGACCGAGGCCACTGCTATCAATACCCTTGGCAATATGCATAAGACGAGATCATATCCACCCATCAGGTACCCTGGAAAGGGAGGATGGTGAGACAGTGGATTCATCACCTGGCCCCTGATGTGTATTAGGTGTGTGGGCAGGTAAATGGAGAAGGAGGAGGCGGAGGCCCCCACTTCCTCCAGATCCCTGTCCAAACACAAGAAATACACAGGAAGATTTCCTGGGGAACAATACCTGGACACACACCTAAGTACTAAAAAACTGTATCAAAATACTTGAGTGATACTGGCAGAACAGAAGAAAGAAGACCATGCCACACGCTGGATACATCACAGGGCAACACAACAGATCTTGGACTCTGAAAATCCTCTCTCCACCACTAACCAGTGGTAATATAATCCCTTTCCTGCTCTCTCCCTCTTCTCCCTATTTCTATTTCTTCCCTTTATCTCTCTTCCTCCTTTTGTTAATCTGTTAATAAATAGCCTTACTGTTGATATTTTGGCCTAGTTTGTGCCTCTAATTTCATAACAAAAGAACTGAGTCTCTGCCTCTCTGGGCTGAGACAACCTCATTGCCAGGCAGCATTATGGAACAGGTCATCTTGAGTGCAATCACACAGCACTTACAGGATGGCCAAGGGATCAGGCCCAGCCAGCATGGATTTAGGAAGGGCAGGTCCTGCCTGACCAACCTGATCTCCTTCTATGATCAGGTGACTGCCTGGTGGATGTGGGGAAGGCTGTGGATGTAGTCTACCTGGAGTTCAGCAAAGCCTTTGATACCATCCCCCACAGCAAACTCCTGGCCAAACTGTCAGCCCATGGCTTGGACAGCAACACTCTGTGCTGGGTTAGGAACTGGCTGGAGGCCCGAGCCCAGAGAGTGGTGGTGAATGGTGCCACATCCAGCTGGCAGCCAGTCAGTAGTGGTGTGCCCCAGGGATCAGTGCTGGGCCACATCCTATTCAATATCTTCATTGATGATCTGGATGAGGGCATTGAGTCCATCATCAGTAAATTTGTGGATGACACCAAGCTGGGGGCAGGAGTTGATCTGCTGGAGGGTGGGAGAGCACTGCAGAGGGACCTGGACAGATGGGCAGAGTCCAGCGGCATGAGATTTAAGACATCTAAGTGCCGGGTTCTGCACATTGGCCATAACAACCCCATGCAGTGCTACAGACTGGGGTCAGAGTGGCTGGAGAGCGGCCAGGCAGAGTGGGACCTGGGGGCACTGGTTGATTGTAGGCTGAACATGAGCCTGCAGTGTGCCCAGGTGGCCAAGAAGGCCAATGGCATCCTGGCCTGCATCAGGAACAGTGTGGCCAGCAGGAGCAGGGAAGTCATTCTGCCCCTGTGCGCTACACTGGTTAGGCCACACCTTGAGTCCTGCGTCCAGTTCTGGGCCCCTCAGTTTAGGAAAGATGGTGAGTTGCTGGAACGTGTCCAGAGGAGGGCAACAAAGCTGGGGAGGGGTTTGGAGCACAATCACTATGAGGAGAGGCTGAGGGAGCTGGGGTTGCTTAGCCTGGAGAAGAGGAGGCTTGGAGAATAGAATAGAATAGAATAGAATGGAATGGAATGGAATGGAATGGAATGGAATGGAATAGAATAGAATAGAATAGAATAGAATAGAATAGAATAGAATAGAATAGAATAGAATAGAATAGAATAGAATAGAATAGAATAGAATAGAATAGAATGGAATGGAATGGAATGGAATGGAATGGAATGGAATGGAATGGAATGGAATGGAATGGAATGGAATAGATCAGGTTGGAAGAGACCTTCAAGATCATCGTGTCTAACCGATCATCCAACACCACCTATCAACTAAACCATGTGTGGTGGGGAGGGGGCTGCCCCAGGGCTCGTTCTTCCCCCGCCACTGCTAGGCTAGCCTCAGCTGGCCAGGCCTGAGACTGCCCATCCCCCTGGCCTTGGGCCTAGCCAGGCCCAAGGCTGGGAGACGTCTCCCCCAGTTACCGGGTACTGGCGAGGGAAGAAAGAGAAAGAGGCGGACCCCACACTAGATCTTATCGCGGTGCAGAGAGGGGTGTGGTAGGAGATACACGGTTTTCCTGTGTCCACCCACTGGGCTGGACTTCTGGACACAGGAAGTGTGCCATGCAGCAGGGGCACCCAGCCCAAACCACCACACGCCACCCCTTATCTCATACCACAACCCCTGCACCCAAACACATCATCAAATTAGAAATCTCCTGATGACGCGTCCGGCAAGGTCCATATCTTCTGGGCGCCCACCCAAACAGTCTCTCTCAGGCTCAAGCATCAGTCCAGTCCAGTTCTTTCTCTTTCATCCAGTGGAACCTCCCAGCGATGCAGAGCTCACTCTTCTGCAGTGCAGGTTCTCCATGGATCCATTGGACATCCTGGCCACCTGGAAAAGCCTCACAACCTCTCAGCCAAGCTCTTATTCTCGCTCACATTTAGCTCAGCAGCATAACCTCCACCCCTGGGGCAAGCCAGTCGGAACAATCCAGCTCCACCACTCCTTTTTTCGATCCCCAGGGTGCCGCAAACCAACCGCCTCCGGCTGCGGTCCAGGCTACCCAAACGCCTGTCAGGGTACTTCGGCCCCCCCCACCAGGCGTTCACGTACCGAGGCGTAGCAATATCCGGCTGCACGCCCTGCCCCCGGAAGAGGGAGGGGCTGCACCACAGCCCAACTGAGAGGAAGGGAGGCAGATCCAGGTGCTCGGCACCATTTTCGGTGTTGTCCGAAAAGATCGGGGAGATTAAAGCCAGGCCCACTGCAGCCCGAGCGCTTGGGCAGTGTCCGCTGCCGCCGCCACTCAGCACACAGCAGGGCTCCGGCCAACTCTACCACCGCGGTACAGGATCAAAATCACCTCCACCCCTCGGGCACTCAAACAGCTTCCCCAGCGAAAGCCACAAGCGCGTTCTCAGAGCCTTTGAAAACGGCTTTCCAGCTGGGGTCCCCATTCACCCCTCTTGGGTTTCAGGAGCTAGCTCGCCCGCCCGCTGCAGCTGGCCCCATCCTTGCAGCGAGACGGACCTCATCTGACCTGCTCGCCACTGCCCCTCCCCCGCTTCACCCCCCACCGCTTCCACCACCCGCGGAGAGGAAAGGGCGGGGGAGGGGCAGGTCCTGCGTTCTTAAGCGGTACCCCCGACGCACCAGGTGTCCCCCTGCAATCCACAAGAACTCACACCATCGCCCCGGCAGCAAAGCTTGAGCCTCACCTTCCCAAACCGAAAACCGACGCCCAGAACTACATTTAAACTGTCCATCTTTTGCAATCCGATCTGTAGTTCGCTACACCAACCAGCCCCACGTTGGGCGCCAAAAAATGTAGTGGGTTGAGGCAGCCCCCTCCCCACCACAGGCAAAATGATGACTCTGACAAACGGATTGCAGAAGTGATGGAAAAGTTTAAATAGAAAAAGGTGAAGGTGCACAAAGGAACCAGAAACAGTGAAAGAAGAAACCCCAAAAAGACACCCGGATACACCCCATCCCCACCTGAGGGTGGGCCCAAGACCCCCAAGGCTCGTTCTTCCCCCCACTGCTAGGCTAGTCTCAGCTGGCCAGGCCTGAGACCGCCCATCCCCCAGTTACCAGGTGCTGGCGAGGGAAGAAAGAGAAAGAGGCGGACCCCATGCTAGATCTTATAGTGGTGCAGGGGGTGTGGTAGGAGATACACGGTTTTCCTGTGTCCACCCACTGGGCTGGACTTCTGGACACAGGAAGTGTGCCATGCAGCAGGGGCACCCAGCCCAAACCACCACACGATGCAACCAAGCACCCTATCAAGTCTCCTCCTGAACACCTCCAGTGATGGTGACTCCACCACCTCTTCGGGCAGCCCATTCCAATGGACAATCACCTGAGTCTCCTCTTCTCCAGGCTAAGCAACCCCAGCTCCCTCAGTCTCTCCTCATAGGGCTTGTGTTCCAAGCCCCTCACCAACTTTGTTGCCCTTCTCTGGACAGGGAGACCTTATTGGTCTCTACAACTACCTGAAGGGAAGTTGTAGCCAGGTGGGGGTTGGTCTCTTCTCCCAGTCAACCAGCACTGGAATAAGAGGACACAGTCTCAAGCTATGCCAAGGGAGGTTTAGGCTGGATGTTAGGAAGAAGTCCTTCATAGAAAGAGTGATTGGCCATTGGAATGGGCTGCCCAGGGAGGTGGTGGAGTCACCATCACTGCAGGTATCACAGTATCACAGTATCGCTAAGGTTGGAAGAGACCTCGAAGATCATCGAGTCCAACCTGTCACCACAGACCCCACAACTAGACCATGGCACCAAGTGCCATGTCCAGTCCCCTCCTGAACACCTCCAGGAATGGCGATGGTGTTTAGGAAGAGACTGGATGGGGTGCTTGGTGCCTTGTTTTAGTTGATTAGATGTTGTTGGGTGACAGATTGGACTTGATGATCTCGAAGGTCTTTTCCAAACTGGTTAATTCAGTGATTTGCATATTTTTAGTAATATATTCTGAGAACTCGTTAGGACACTAGAGTGAAAAAGTCTCATTTAAAGCAGAAGAATTGTTAAACAACTTTAAAATTTAATTAAAACCCTTTGCTGCATTTCATTATGAGGTTATTTTGGAATTACTCAGCAGGTCCTAAGTATTTACTAATGCAGAAGTGACAGTACATGATACTGTTTAATTATAACTGCACAGCTGGAGAAGTTACTTAGAGAAATATAGAACAGATAAACACATAATTTAAAAGTCATCAGAGGAAAACTCAACATCAAGCATCCTTCCCTTCCACCTTTCCTGCCCTTCACAGTTGTAAATAATGCAACAAAATTCAGCGTGGTTGTCTACCTTCTAATGACTTAAGGAGCTGACCAAAGAGAACCAGTTGGCTCTTTACACATGCAGCTTACATAGATTGGGATATTAGTGCCTAGAGGAAAGCAATGCTTCTAACAAATGAACTTCTAGGCAAACTGCTACAATGGCCCTGTCCTGTACTTAGTGTTGAATTTAGTGCACTGAGTCAACAGGATGAGGTAAATTTGGCTATTAGTATGCTGAGATACACTATCTTTTTCTTCTTGGAAAAAAAAAGCAAGAAAGAAAGGAAGAAAACCACAAAAGCCACAATTCCTTTGGCTGGAGTAGTATCTGCATTGCACACTCTCCTAAATTCTGCTGTGAAGATAATCTTGAGAGGAGAAGGCTGAGGAGGGCATCTCATTAATGTCTATAAATAACTGAGGGGTGGGTGTCACAGTGAAGGTGGTTGTATCTTTTTGGTGGTGTCCAGGAACTACATATACAAGCTACAACTTAGGAGGCTCCATCTCAACACAAGGAGAAATTTTCTTTATGGTTGGGGTGACAGAGCACTGGAATAGGCAGTTCAGAGGGCTGATGGAGTTTCCTCTGGAGACTTTCAAATCCTGACTGGATGCATTCCTGTGCATCCTGCCTTGGTGATCCTGCTTTGGCAGTGGGGTTGGACTCAATCCCTAGAAGTCCCTCTCAACCCCTAACATTCTGTCAGTCTGTGCTACCACCATCATTTAAGACTACTAACCATCAGCAGAACTGTGACTGGGGATTCGTAGAATCATAGAATCAACCAGGTTGGAAAAGCCCTCAGATATCATAAAGTCCAACCAATTACCCAACACATAACACCTCATGACAACTAAACCATGGCTCCAAGTGCCACATCCAATCCTTTTTTGAACACCTCCAGGGACAGGGACTATACCACCTCCCTGGGCAGCACATTCCAATGGGCAATTACTCTTTCTTTCAAGAACTTTCTCCTCACCTTGAGCCTAAAATTCTCCTGGCACGGCCTGAGACTGTCCTCTTGTTCTGGTGCTGGTTGACCGGGAGAAGAAACCAACCCCCACCTGGCTACAACCTCCTTTCAGGTAGTTGTAGACAGCAATAAGGGTCCTCTGAGTCTCCCCTTCTTCAGGCTAAACCAACCCCAGCTCCCTCAGGCTCTCCTCATAGGGCTTATGCTCCAGACCTCTCACCAGCTTTGTTGCCCTTCTCTGGACACATTCAAGCAACTCAACGGCTTTCTTAGAGAAGCCCAGAACTGGACACAGGACTCAAGGTGTGGTCTAACCAATGCTGAGTACAGGGGCACAACGACCTCCCTGTTCCTGCTGCCCACACTATCCCTGGTGTGGGCCAGGATGCCATTGGTCTTCTTGGCCACCTTGGCACACTGCTGGCTTATGTTCAGCTGGCTGTCAGCCAGTAGCCCCATGTCCCTTTCCATCTGGCTGCTCTATAGACACTCTAACTCCAGCGCTGCATGGGGTTGTTGTGGCCAAAGTGCAGCAGCCAGGACTTGGACTTGTTAAATGCCATCACGCTGGACTCTGCCTATCTGTCCAGCCTGTCAAGGTCCCTCTGCAGAGCTCTCCTACCCTCTAACAGATCAACACCTGCCCCCAGCTTGGTGTCATCGGCAAATTTACTGAGTGGTGCAGCAGACACACTGGAGGGAAGGGATGCCATCCAGAGGACAGTCTGGAGAGGTGGGCACGAGCCAACCTCATGAGCTTCAACAAGACCAAGTGCAGGGTCCTGCATCTGGGTCGAGGCAATCCCAGGCACAAATCCAGGCTGGGCAGTGGCTGGCTGGAGAGCAGCCCTGAGGAGAGAGACTTGGGGGTGCTGGTGGACGAGAAGCTCAACAGGAGCTCTCAATGTGCACTTGCAGCCCGGAAAGCCAATCAGATCCTGGGCTGCATCAAGAGAAGTGTGGCCAGCAGGTCAAGGGAGGAGATTCTCCCCGTCTGCTCAGCTCTGGTGAGACCCCACCTGGAGTACTGCATCCAGTTCTGGAGCCCCTATTACAAGAGGGATATGGACATGCTGGAATGTGTCCAGAGAAGGGCCACGAGGATGATCAGAGGGCTGGAGCACCTCTCCTATGAGGACAGACTGAAGAAGTTGGGGCTGTTCAGTCTGGAGAAGAGAAGGCTCCGAGGTGACCTCATTGTGGCCTTCCAGTATCTGAAGGGGGCCTCCAAGAAGGCTGGGGAGGGACTTCTCAGGCTATCAGGTAGTGATAGGACTAGGGGGAATGGAATGAAGCTGGAGGTGGGAAGATTCAGGCTGGACATGAGGAGGAGGTTCTTCACCATGAGAGTGGTGAAGCCCTGGAATGGGTTATCCAGGGAGGTGGTTGAGGCCCCATCCCTGGAAGTGTTTAAGAGCAGGCTGGATGAGGCTCTGGCCAGCCTGATCTAGTGTGGGGTGTCCCTGCCCATGGCAGGGGGTGGAACTAGCTGATCCTTGTGGTCTCTTCCAACCCTGACTGATACTATGATACTATGAATCCCCTCACCCAGATTATCAATAAAGATATTAAAGAGCATAGGGCCCAGCACTGATCCCTGGGGGACACCACTAGTGACTGGCTGCCAGCAGGATGTGGCACCAGTCACCACCACTCTCTGGGCTGCCATCCTGCTCCTCTGCCATGTGGTCAGGCCTGATCCTTCTCCCTGCTGTCTCTGCATCTCTTCAGAGAGAGACTGGTTTTGTATTCTTCTTCTTTGTCCCCCTCCTATCCATCTTTGCTCCTTGCCCTTGTGAAACTTACCTGTTATTGTTATATATATTTTTTGTTTGTTTGTTTAAAGAAAACTCTTTACCTTTCTACTTCCAAGCCGACTCCAAATTATTGCTTGGTGGATTTGCTCTTTCCTTTTTTTTTTCCCCTCTCTGTTGGGAGGGAGGAGGGGGGAGTGGGGGAGAGATTCTCAGCCTTGCCCTCATCAGAGCTCTTAACTCCCAGTTAAGGCTTAAACCACCACACTAATGTAGTTTTACTTAATCATTTGGTTCTTTTCCTCTACTTAATTAAGGAAACACCTCACTAAAATACACTTAATTTAAAATAATTAACTTTCTTATCAACCAGTGATGTGATCTGAGCTGCAAACTCTGGGCTTAGAGAAAGGGCCAGGTTCTGAGATCCCCAGTGGACAAAGTTTAATCCAAGACCAAGCAACTGTCCAGTTGAACTGTATTAAATACAAACAGCAATGGCAACGTGGTAAATTAGGTGTTCTTCCCCTTGTTAAGAAATTAGAGAAGATTAGAAGAGAGGAAGAAAAGAGAGGCCAGAAACAACAAAAAGGAAACACAGAGGAGGAGACACCACCTCAGGCTCCAGTGTGGTCTTCACTCTGATGCTCCAAAGTTGTGAGGGAACAACTTAGCTAGGCTACCTCTGCAGCTTTTATAGTCCTTTATAGCCTTTGGGGTCCTCTTGCTCGGGCAGAGTTTGCTGGGCATGCACACTTTTATTGGATTGTTCCAAAAAATGGGTGCAAGGGGTTGGAAGATTGCAAAAACGTGTCGGGGGGGGGGGGGGGGGGCGACGGGACACATAGGGGGTCTCAGGGGTCAGCTTACTCCCTGTGCTACCAGGACTGCTGCATGGTTTTTTTGGTACATGCATGTGGCTGCTGTCCCAAGCCAGAGCAGGGCAGCTGCCTCTGCCTCCTCACTGGACCTTGCAGAAACAGCATGTTCAGGACATATCCTATAGGTCACAGCCATGACAACCATTCCTTCATTTTTTGCTGAGAAATACTCCTCCTCTAACAATCTCTTAAGCTCCCAGAATGAAGTCAGAAATGCAGACAAAAGTTTCGCAGTATCAGACCAAGATGAAATCTTAACTGATAATATACTGCTCTGTCATCATAAAAATTTGGTTTGCTTACTTCCGTCACAGAATATCTTTCTTAAACTTTTACATCCTTGGTGTAATGCAATATGAACAAATTTATTGTAATTCTCAGGAAGATCTAAAGTGGTAAATTATACTGAAGACTGGATTTGTAGATTAAGAATTATGCATTTCACAAAATAAGGAGTCTTCATAAATAATGTTGAAGTACACATTTAAATAAATTTATTAACATTATCAAAACATTAACACATTTCCATGTATCTCCAGCTAAAAAAAACCCCACAAAACCGAAACAAATAATTTTTTTTAAAGGAAGCTTCCCTCTATAACAAAGAGACAACAGAGGCTGTAATGGTTAATTCCTGCCTATAAGACAGTGGTTTTATAAGAGCTCCATCAAAATAAAGTATGCTGTTGAGGCCTATCACATGCTGTGTCACAAGAATAAATTACTACTAGAAAAATACATTAAAAATGGATAATACACAGCCACGCTACATTTCATGTACTTGCTTCTGTCTGTGCAGACTGATTACTCTACTTACATAAATACTTAGTAGTCTTTATCTCAGAGTATTCACAATTATTTAACTTTTTTATTTTTCACCATGTATGCAGGGCCTAGTTTACCAGTCATTATAAAAGCTGCTATGAAGATATCACTAACAAACTAATTCCTAGTTTGGCTTTTCAAATAGCAGAAACAGAGGAACAATTAGGAGTTTTAAACACAACTAGGAGAAGAATAGTAACCTGATTGGTATTATTTGTCAAAACCAAATCACATTATTTTGTGCATCACACCTGCCATCACCAATACTAGAGATGATACAGTATCTTGCTGGAGATACAGGAGTATTTCACACTGTTCTGTCTTATTTTATGTTTAAAAACCCATGTTCCATTCTAGTATGAGAACATAGAATCATAAATAAAAACGTAGTGTCATGGATCAAGCTGAACCTGCTGCTGTTATTCATACCATGCTGCAGACCTGCCAGCTTCAAAAAGTGAAAGTGCTAACTGGAGCAAAGTGTTTGGGGGCTTGAAGTTCAGATTGCAACATGGGAAGCTTACTGTTCTGGATTCTGGGTTCCCTGGGTGTTGTATTTTCTGCTGAGATGGCAGCGGGACAAGGAAGGATGGGGGAGTAGTTTTCTACCTTGGGCTTTTGCCTTGCTTGTTTCTGCTTTCTGTTGTTCCGTGCTGTGCTTTTCCTGTAAATAGGCTAAGGTAATAATGCATTTTGTATCATGTTTATCTGATTTTTGATCAGTAAACTCTGTTCTTCTCCCAGTTTTTTTTCTCTCACTTTTTTTTTGGGTCTCAATCCCAAGTTTTTGTGTGTTACTTTTCCCTCAGTTCTGTGTTGGGAAAAGAGCCAGGCTAACCCAATGGTTCAGTTTGATCTGTTCTGATTCAAACCACCATATGTAGTTATTAAAAACATCATGTAGAATCAGCCTCATATCCTTTCATAAATAGCAACAGACTTTACAGGTAACAGATCTTCTTTTCTCCTGTTTTGACTTTGCCTGCATTATTAAATGTTATCACAGTACATACAGTATTTAACAAGTCGTGCCTGTCAGATTTGTAGCCAGCCACTCATGAAACAAAACTTAGAACTTTGGTGCTCTTGCATACCCTAAAGTGCATTTTAAAGTGGTATAATATTTTATAAACCACACTCTTTCCCATCACAGATTCTTTGAACATATGCATATCTTCACATCAGTATTTGAAGATATTTTCAGATTTTTTTTTTAATCTAAAAGAATGCTTTGTCAAGCTGTCATTGCGCCTGTACTATAAAAGTGACAGACTGTTGCCTGCTGCAATTCATGCTACCATTGCTACATATTTGTACTGTAATTATCAATATAAGAAGCTCTTGACCATTTATTCAGAAATAATAATCTCTTTCCCCTCCACTTGCACCACAGCAAAGGCTATTCTCATGCAAAGAAAAAATTCAAGACAGTTTGTTCAAGAAGTCAAGTTTTTCTAGAAATGCTAAGTTGGGCAGGGTGATGCCCATTTAGCTAGTAAGAAGTATTAAGCACTGAACACATTTCAGCTCCCACTTCCAAGTAGAGACAGGTGCTTAACAGAAATGAAAGTTGAATGCTTTCAGCCACTCGGACTGAATTTCCTACTGCTCTTTGAGAAGCCACAGAACTGAGGTAAATTTCTTTTTCTGTGCCACAACGACCTTGAGAGAGCTCCTTTAAGAAAGAGGGGATAGCCTTGTTGTGAAAGGCCTCTAGTCTGCAACTCCTTCTATGAATGCCTTAGCTTGTTCAACTCTGTCTACCTCTCTGGCTCATGCTGTATTACTGATACAGATGGTATTGAGGGTGCCCTTTTTAATATTAATGGAACTTTGTTGTAACAGTTTTGTGCTTGAAAAAAAGTGTACAAGTTGGGTTTTGGGTTTTTTTTGTATTCATCTGTCACATATCACTATCACTTTTTAAGTAACATGTCCAGTTAAAAAAAAAGGTATGTTCTTCTACTCTTCACACTGCCAATACCGTAAAAGGTATTACACTATTTTAAAGCCCGCATTAACTGCGACTTGTACTACAACATGAAACCTATGATACAGTCCTTCTACATAATTTGCAGCTTATACAGAAAATGCAGATACCAAAAGAAGCAGGTGGCCCCTGAGTGGTGACAAGAAAAGCTCTGCAGGACATGCAACTCATAGACAAAGATCTAAACACAGAAAGATTGACGGCTGTCCTATCTGCTTTCTTTTTGTTGCATTGTTTTAAATGATCAGAGAAGAAAGCAAGTTAAATAGCTCATCTCAGAGCTTCAGGAGATCTGACATCACTTCATTCAGGGTTCTCCTTGGATCCCCAAAGGAGATTGCCCAAATAAGCTGACAGGCCAAGGGCAGTGGGTTGCTTTCCAGGGGAACCTCTTTGAAACCCACAGATACTAGGCAGTGCAGAAAACCAAGTTAATGGTGTAGCATGCTAGCACAGATGAGCAGGCAACCCCTGCCTGAGCTCAGATGTGAAAAAAGGTACACGGGGGAAATTTCAGGAAGAGTATAAGAGCAGCAGTGAACCATATAAAGCTAAGAAGGGCAACACACAGGGCTTCAGTATCGGGAACAGAAGGAAGACTTTGTCTTTCATGAGGGATAGAATAGAATAGAATAGAATAGAATAGAATAGAATAGAATAGAATAGAATAGAATAGAATAGACCAGACCTTCGAGATCATCAAGTCCAACCTATCACCCAACAACATCTAATCAACTAAACCATGGCATGAAGTGCCTCATCCAGTCTCTTATTAAACACCTCCAGGGTTAGTGACTCCACCACCTCCCCAAGCAGCCCATTCCAATGGCCAATCACTCTGTGAAGAACTTCTTCCTAACATCCAGCCTAAACCTCCCCTGGCACAGCTTGAGACTGTGTCCTCTTGTTCTGTCACAGGTTGCCTGAGAGACCAACCCCCACCTGGCTACAACCTCTCTTCTGGTAGTTGTAGACAGCAATATGGTTTCCCCTGAGCCTCCTCTTCTCCAGGCTAAGCAACCCCAGCTCCTTCAGCCTCTTCTCATACCTCTCATTAATTCAAAACGCTTAAATACAGATCTGGAATCATTACATGCTGGAACATTGAACTGAAATATCTGCAGAGCAGTAAAGCTCTAAACAGCTAGCAGGACTGAGATTTACTTTCTTGCTTACACTGGAGAGCAGGCACAGGAGTAGCCTTCCAGGAAGGACATCCTGAAAATGAAGACAAAGACAACAGGAGTAAGGGGAGAAGGAAAAATCAGATAAATAATGCTGCCTTTAAGGCAAGTGCTGAGGCCATGGGGGACAAAGGATTGAAGACATATGAACTTCCTTTAGCAGAGATTAATAAATCTTACATATAAATGCTTAAAGAGGCACAGGTGTGACTTCACCTGAAGCAAATGCTTAATTTGATTCTGTGCTTTGAATGACATTCCTCTTTCTTTGCATGAGTAAAATGAAATCTGTGCATTATTTGTTTAGTTTGAACTTCAAGGAATCCTATCCTTTCATATGTCAAGGCCAAAATTTTGCAACATCTCACCGTGTTAAGGCTTGCTCAGGTTCTCTTGAGAATGGGGAGGGCAAAGGGAGGAGAGGAAGGAAGGGGACACATAAGCAGTTCTAAACTGTGTAAAATCAAGTATAAAGTTCACAACTTGAGCCTAAAAAAGCCCAATATTCCCCCTCTCCCACCTTACTAAGTTTTTACCTTACTTAGCAAATGCCTCTAGTTTTCCCTTCGGTTACCTGGAGTCTCAAAGGATGTGTTTCAGTGGGTATGGGGCAGTAGTGCAATACTGATGGTCTCTCTAAGCAGCTCCCAATAGTCTGACATGCTTCAGAGAAAGAAAGGCTCTGAAAAAGTACACTGACAGTCCAATTGAAAAATCCCTCTCCTAGACACAAATTTTACATTTTTTGCAAACACTGTGCAGACTTCTCCTGTCACTGGTCTCTCACCCCTGGCAGAATTTTAATTCTTCTAATTTTAAAGAAAACAAAACAAACAAACAAACAAAAAAGCACAAGATGAGGGAAGGATGGACAGAAGGAAGAACAAAGAACCATTTCTGATACTCTACACACTCTCAAAGAAAAATACGCCCCTTGTTAAGTCACCAAACAGCTTCTACCACAGCTTAAAAAACATCAGTATTTATTTTCATACATTCTGTAAGCAAAAATTTTAAAAAATAAAATTTTAAGAGCAAAATTAAGACAAATAATAAATACACATACATGACAGGTTTGAAGCACAAGTATTTGAGATAGATTAAGTAAACATGAAAGCTAATTAATAAAGTTGCCTCTGGGTTCAAAACAATTCATCAACGATTAATGCCAACATGACAAAACCAGACTCTTCATGGTATAAACATTCCTTCCTGTTAATAAAACATTAAAAAACTTGGTCTTTGTTTGACTGATTCTAAAAAACATGCAGATTTTTAGCTCATTTAGGTATAGAATTGGGTTTTTTCCTCCCCTACACCTGAACATTTGTAGAAAGTTCTTTCATTTCTCTACATTTCAGGCTCTTGCACACTGAATATGTGTTAGTTTTCAGGTTAGCAGTCAGAAGGGACTGAATAATTATTATTTAAATGTATTTACATTTACTCCATTTTCCTCCAAAAAAAGACTGATAGTCTCCTACAGCTACCTTCTAAAAATCAGGTTAAGTAATCATCCTTGAAAAAGTACAAGATGGTTTGTTTGGTATTATCCATTTCCTGACAAATTCTGCTACTGTATGTCACCAGTCAAGGACAATGAGAATTTTGAAGAATGAAAAATATACATATTTTAAAGGAAAACAGAAATATTTGAAAGCTTATTGCACTACTGTCACCATAAGAAACAAAGCTTCACCTCAACACATCATCCACTCCCCTCTCATTTTTCCATTATTTTTCCTGATAACAGAAAAGGCATACCACTTAACTTGAAAACTTAACTTTCAAGAGTTCCCCAAGGGAAAATGACTTAAACATTTCCTAAAACAGAGTGTATTAGTTTCTACATATTATTTAAACGTTTCTTCAGTTGTTCTAAATGCCTTGCATCAGCATTCTGGAGATTTAATACAGTGGCTTTAGACTGAAGCGGGTTAAACTCTATAGTCATCAAACAACAAAGATCTATCAGTTGTTTTTGACATTTAACTAAACCATCCTTAAGCTTCAGATGTGCAGCTGGATCCTTCCTCAGCTTATTCATTTCAGACACTGAAAAGCCAATCAAACTTGTTAGAATATCACTGGCAAAATCTACTTCAAGGTAAGCAGAACCATCAGAAATTTTTGCCTTTATACCCCAGGATCCATTGGTGCTTGTAAGGTTACTAGTGAGAGTAACAATAAAACACTTAACTTTCAACTTTGTAACAGCTTCTGGCTTTTTTGCCAAGAGAAGGTAAATATAGGTGAAAGGGGAGAATCTAAGTCCAAATGTGCCTCTGCTCCTCTGCAGGGAAAGGTCTGTGAATCACGCTTCTGCTGATCTGCTCCTGGATCTGTTTTTGAAAAAAGTACAGAATTTAACAGCCTGCTGTCTGAACTGTCCTGGGATTTACCTCTGCTCTCATCTAGGTCTGTAGCATTCTGTCTTTGTTTAGGAGGATTTTCCAAGGAACAATCTGTAGAACTGCAGATTTGATGTCCACTCCTGTGCTGTGAGCAGCTACTCACACTATTTCCATCTCCACTAAATACCGTTCTTCCAAAAGTCTTTTGCTTGATGGTAGTTTCCACAGGCTCATCTCTTTCATTTCTATTACTGGTTTCACAAGTGCTATTTAAAGATGCATTACAGGAGTTTTTAAATGTATGTGAAAACCTCTCAGTAACTAAACTTCGATTTCTGTTCATGACCACTGATTTCACTTCTTCCAGCTCTTTTTGCATCTCTTCTTCCAGAAGAAAGTCATCTTCTAAAGGAAAGTCATTTAAACAGCCATCAGCATATTCTATAGGTGAGACTTGTTGAACTGAATGAGGCAAAGGACTTCTAGATTCTCGTTGCAAAACATTTCCATTGTGTGCATTTGTTGAACCTGAGGCTGTATTAAAATTGTTGCCTCCAGTGTAGTATCCGCTTTCTAAAGATGCTTCATAGTTTAAAGTAAATTCATTATTTTCATCAAGGCTAGCTAAAAGCTCTTCATCTGAAGGGCCTAGAGTTTGTTCTAACTCATTCAAAGACCTTGAAATAATTTGATTATGAGAAGCTTGTCCAACAGAATTAAGGTTTTCAGTTTCTCCAATTAATCTAGCAAGAACCCTTTCCTGACAATACTCCTCCAGAAGAGCATCCACCTCACCCCCCAGCAGCATCACGTTTTCCGATTTCAGCAGAAGAACACCAAGACGATATGCAATACTACCCTGTATGGTGATTTTTGTTCCAGGAGGAAGATTACAGTGGAGGATGGGCACCGGCTGATACTCCATGCCCTGGACTTGATGTATCCCATCAGTCAGTTGCAGCATCAGCATTCGAGTAGGCTTTGCTTCCCAGGGCTTCTTGAATGTCTGAGTACTGGCTGTTACTTCTTCATTTATGGTATTTTTCCCTCTTAGTTTTTGCAACTGGGAATATGCTGGCTGGCTGACATCAACCAGTGAATCAATCTGTATGGAGTAGAAACCTGACAGTTCCCCTTTGGGAGAGCCTAAGATGCAGTCAGGCAAAACAGGATATTCCAAATCTCTTAGATCAGTAAGAAGCCATTGCTCAAACACCTGCTTGTTAATTTGATCTTGACTTAAATTACTACCTCTGTTCTCTTCCTGGATCCAACTAATACATGCTTCTAGCCATGTCAAAGGAACTTTAACACGCCATGTGGACAACAACCAAGCCTCCACTCTTCCTGCAATGTTAGATGTAGACATTTTCTTTCAAGAGTGTGTTCCCTGGAAGAAATAACAGACATACTTACTCTTCTAACAACAGCTAAAGTTATGACAAGTCTCTCGTTCATATTATACAGAAATTTGCCCTCATTCAAAGTCCCACTATTCCAAGTGTAACAACATCAAAGCAATTTAAATTAAAAACAGTTCTACAAATATTAAAAATGAACAGGCATTTTAATCAGCATAAAAAGTACATGCTGTTTACTCACCACGGGGCATCAAGAAAGTCTGGAAACTTTTACAAGCAACCCTGCTTTGTGACTTTCTACTGATTTAATTAGAAACCTGTAACTGAAATCCTTTTACAATTATGGATGGATGGAAAGATGAGTGGACAAAACAAAATCAAACAAGCAACAAGCAAAAGTAGTTTGTCGGGTTTTTTTTTCTTCTGGGGGGTGCTGTTATTAATACCAATTACCTTATAAACCAACCTGAGAAATTACTCTCCTTTATCATCAGCACTGTTATAAACAGAAGGAAGAGACTCCATCTGAGGATGGAGCTGAGGATCAAGCTGACCAAGCTGAGGATCTATCAGCATTTGTATCACAGGGGCAACTTTTGCAATGCTTGCAGCACCAACCACCTCTCTAGCAAGCTCGTTCCAATGTTTAATCACCTTCTCTGTAAAGCAATTCATTCTAAACTCCACTTTAAAGTTCTCCGGTCACAGATTTGACTGTTGCACGTGCCCTATCACTGGATCCCTAGGAGAAAAGGTCAGCAGCTCCCTCTCCACCTGCTCTCCTCGGGAACCTATAGAGTGCAATGAGGTCACCCCTCAGTCTTTTTCTCCAAACTAGGTGAACCCAGACTCCTCAGCAGCTCCTCATAGAACATGCCTTCCAGCCCTCCGACCAGCTTTGCTGCCTTTCTCTGGGCTTAGCACCCTCTTCAATTGTGGGGCCCAGCACTGCACACAGTACTCAAGGTGAGGCAACTTGAAGTTTACAGAGAATTTTTTGCCACTGTAACGTGCAAAAACATCCGTCCCTGGCGCCAAGTTCTCCCCAAAGCTCCACCCCAGAAGACATTACGCAGTTAGTTAACCACAGTACAGGTCCAGCCTGCCACTTGCGTAGCGCTGCCTCTTCGGGCCAGGGCCCTCAGGGGCGCGGAGGGGAGCTGACTCAGGGAAGTGGGAGGGAATAGCACCCCGCAGCCCCTCGGAGGAGCTTAAGAGCTTCCCTCCTCCCTCTCCCCCCACAGTTGAGCCACCAGCACTTACCGAGTCGAGCAGGCGGCACCGACAGGTGGCCCCAGCTTCTATCACATAGAGCTGAGACCGGGGCTAGGGGGAAAGCGAGCAGCGCGCGCTGTCACGCACAATTCCCCCAAAACACCGCGCGCCTCGGCAGCCAATAGGCATCGTGCGTCGCGCGCGCTTTTAAGCATCGCGAGAACCACTCCCTCCGTTTCCCCCCCACGCGCCCCCACCGACGCCGGGCGGCGAGCACAAGGCGGGGTTTTCGCAGACGCCATTTTCTCTTCTCACGATCGTGGTGGCTGTCGCTCTCCTTTGCTGCCCTTCTCTGTACCTCTCCATCGCGACTCGCACTGGACAGGTAAAGGGACCGACCGTGGAGTAACGGTGCGCAGTGCAGCTGGTGGCGCGGCAGATCAGCCTCCTTTCCTCTTGGTGCCGGGGCTGGCTCATTTTGGCCTTCACGGAGGGCGGGGCGGAGGGGGACCGCCTCTGATTCTTGATGGACAGCAGCCATATCCAATAGAGCTTTGGCGGGCCTGGGCAGGGGGAGGGGGCAGGACCAATCGCCTGGCGGTGCTGGTGGATGTGCGCGTTGCTGGTGGGGGCTGCTACCTTTTTTCTCTCGTACGCAGCGGGGCCGGCGGTGGGTGCAGGTATGCACAGCTTGTGGTGGGGTGTAACCGGGGCCGGCGAGGAGGGGGCGCTGCGGGGGAAGGGGACGTAGAGGCCAGATTAGCCCGAGTTTCCATCGTGCCCTTTTCGGCGCCGTTACGTGACACAGCGGCGCAGGAAGGCTGTGCTTAGCCCCTGTCACGGGGCCCCAGTCTCCGGGAGCTGTCGCGCCCCAGGACTTGTATGGGTTTTCGGGCATGGTTGTGAAGTGGGCGAGGGTTGCTTGGAGAAAGAAACTGGGGTGTCACCGTTTCGGCTGATGGTGGGGGAGCCCCTCAGACGGCTGAGGGCAGTCTGCAGGCCCAAAGGCTCCCCACTTCCCCCTCCCCCCGCTCTCGCCAGCACGTGGGGAAAGCTAAAAAGGTGGCCATGAACAATGTGGCCCAGCCAGCGTGGCGCGATAAAGGCCGGCAGCGCTGTCGGATGCTCTTTGAGGGTGGGGGAGCTGCAAAAGCTGGGTTACTGAGCCTGCCCTTGGTAACTCTGTGCCCGGGGCAAATTATCGGGAATTACGGCGGGTGGAGAGTAGGGCAGTGTTGGCCGCGGCCTGTACGGAGGAGGCCTGTTAGGGAGCGCCCCGCGTCGCCACCGCCGCTTTCTGGAGCAGTCGCTGTCGATCTCCCTTAGGCACAAGACTGTCCAGTTTTCCGGTTGTGCTGGTGCTAGGGCTGCTGGGCGCCTCCTTTGTGTCTCCCTGGGCAGAGGGGGACAAATCTGCGACCGCGTGGTAGTGGAGGCTTTTCCGCTCCCGACTCCGCCTAGCAGCGGGCAGACGCCATTACAGTGGCCGCCATTTCTGCTGGTCCCTGCTGCCGAGGAAGTGAGGCCGGGCCTTGGAGAGTTATGTAATGCTGCCGTTCTCCCGCCCGGGAGCCGGCTGGGCTCGCCGCCCTTCGCGTCGCTGGCTACAGAGAGGCGAGCGGGAAGAGCCGCTACGCCCGGAGGGAGCGGCGCCTGAGATGCACTGGCGTGTCCTAGCTCTTTTCCGCGATGTTTGTAGAAGTTCGTGCCACCTCCTGCTTTTCGTGGCCACTTTATCCTTTCGGTGTTTACAAAAAGTATCACGAAATTAATCCCTGTAACTCGATTTACCCAGCAGAGGCCGGTAACTGAGAGCACTTAACATACAGACAACTAGAGGAGGTTTGACTAGGCGGGTAAATACACGCGACTAGAGGAGGCTGTGCCCTACATTGTCTTACAGTTCACCGTCTGCAGTACTAAAATTGTTTGGATGGTTGGAAGAGTAAAAACTGAGTCCGAAAGGCCTGTTTAAACTGTGAAAATCTGTTCGACCTCTCCCAACTGTTCCCTCAAGAAACAGCATTTTGGCAACGTCTGGCAGAGATTTTGTGATCGTTAAATCTGTGCGTGTCCGTCAGATCACATTAAGTGCCTATAAAGACGAGTGTGTGCTGGGAAGGCAGTGCCTGGTGTTAGATTGTACAGCAAGCAAGGCAACAATTGAAAATTAACAGCTGGCTGAGAGTGCATTAAAAAAGTTAGATGCACCTCCTTGTTGGTTTTTGTGTTGGTTGGTTTGTTGGGGCTTTTTGATCCTTCTGGTTGCCAGAATGAGATAATATCATTTGTTGAGGCAATGGGAATTAATAAAATGCAATGGGGTAAAATATGATTATCTGTGGAAACATTTTTGAGAATAGGTAGCAATATTTTTTTCTAGATTTCTCTTTAATATCACTTAGTATTTGGAAATCAGCTTAACAGAAACAGGTCACAGGCAAGATACCCATTTCAGAAAATCTTAGAGAAATTCAGCTGCTTTTGGTACTCTTTCTTGGTTTTGTGTGTGCAGAGGATTATATGTAACTACAGAGGGTGGTAATTTTTATTCCCTGCCCCGTGTGGCTAGAATTTGTAATTTGTCTTTTCCTCTATTGAACTTGAGTGGAAGGCATGCTAAAATGCCTGCTAATAGATTAGTATAGCATCAATACCACTAACGCTGATAATTAATATAATAAGACTTCTATTAGTTTGTTATGTAAAGTCTTCTAAAAAGTAAACCAAAGACATGTATCCTAAAATTGTACTTCAGACAAGTAACAGTTAATCTACATTTACAGACTTGTCTCTCATATCCTGTTATCAGTGTGTTTGGTCTGGGTCTGCTTTCTCTTTGATAAAGAAAAGCTTTACAACAAAAGCTCAAGTCAAACATCTGTTTTTTGGCTGTAGTGAGAATCTGAGCTGAAAATGAGCAGTCAATACTGATGTATGCTGTTTTCATAGGCTCTTGAAGCCATAGGCTGTTGGATTTTGATCCCGCCCAGAATACTTGACTTTTTCTCTGCAAGGATATATAATAGTGGTAAGTTTTAGAAGCAGGCATTTATTTTTGCCCCCCTTTTTTTTTTTTTTCATTAGCACGGTCTACTGTTTGTCTTTTCACAAAATAGATGTACGAGATTTTTTGTTCTTCAACAGGTTTTCCCTGCCCGTCTAAGAAGAAAAGGCAATGGAGACTGAACAACAGGAAGAGACATTCACTAACACAGAGACAAATGGTAAATTTTTTAAAGGACTGTTATTTTAAGAGACAATCTCTTTATATTTTAGTGTTTATAAATATTTCATATTTAGAATATAAAAAATGCTTTAACTGTGTCAGCAGTAGTTTTTCATGCTGCATTTAATCTTTTAAAGTCGACACATGCTTTTGACGCGTAATGCATGATCTTTCTATTGGCGTACTTAACACATGGGATAAGCAGCTGAAAGTTGTGATAAAGGATTTGAAAATACTTCATCGTTAAGTATTCAGTATTTGTATGGAAAGTAGTGAGTAGTGAGTATTGTCAGGCATATACATTAATTGCATTTTGTTTATTGCAGTTTTTACATGCAGTAGTATAAATGTGTGAAATGCCTCAAAAGAGCTTAATGAAAAGCTTCTTAGGCATAATTAGTAAAGAAGTTGGGGCATTTATCTTGTTTTTTTGCACAAGGTATTTAAAGTGATATTTTAATTTGTCTAACACTGAAGTAGTAACTTAGAGCTTTTTGCCTGAAAGGCTTTTTCCCAATTGCACGTCATAAATACCAAGTGGAGGTTGCTGCACTGCTTTAATCAGTATGTTGCGAATTTCTTGCTGGCTGTGTGAAGCATTCTGGTGTAAACTACAGGTCATAGATTCTAATGGATTTTCAGTGGTTAATCAGTAAGTAAGCTGATAAAGTAAAATCCTGTTTCTCTTCTGTGGATGCTCAAGATTAGCTGTCAGTAATTAGCATTTGGCTAATAGGAAGTAAGGTATTCCTACAGAGAATGAATTGGGCATGTATTCCATTTTATTACAGCTCCACAAGTTAAATGAATGTTTGTGTTTCTCCCCTATGGACCTTTCTACAGGCAAACGTCCAGCAGAAGATATGGAGGAAGAGCAGGCCTTCAAGAGATCCCGGAACACAGATGAGATGGTTGAATTACGCATCCTTCTTCAGAGCAAAGTATGCTTTTTCATTTTTAATGGTTTTGCTACAGCACTGCTTAAGACAGTGTGGCAAAGTGCATTTTTGGAAAGAATATGTACTTTATTTAACACAAGATAACTTTTGGAATAATTCAATGTGGATGAACAGTTTTGTGTTGGTGATGTAGTTATTTTCAGTGTTTCTTTTGAAGGGTAGGTCCCTGAAGGTCATCAGTTTTAGAAGATAGACTTGCTGAAAAAACAGCAAAATAAAAGAGGTTGTTATTTTTAAGGGAATTTCTGTGTATTAGTCTTTCAGAAGGAAACAGAACAATCATCTGGCAATCATAAAATTAAATATAAGAAGTAAGACAGAGTTCTTCAGGATTTTTGTAACTGTCAAACAGATTTACAAAATTTGTTCATATACATATATATCAACGTGAAGAAATGCAGTAGCAGTGCTTCTGTGGGGATTGCAGTGGTTTGGTTGACAAGTGTAAACGCTTACAGTAAAGTTGTTACGTATGAATTTGGTGTTCCCAGTTGTTAGCGATGATTTGTAGTTTGTGAAGTACCTTGATCTTTTGTATTGGCAGACTGTTACTGTACCTCTGCATCACATTTCACATGGTACTGCAAAATGTTTTGTGTGCCGTTAAGCATAATGCGTAATTGTGTGCTAAGAGTAATACTTTTGCATGTAATCACTGGGTAAAAGCAGAGTTTTACAGTTACTCTTGATTATCTGCCAGTCTATTCTTGCTGATTTCAGAAACTTGAAGTTAGTGGCTGTTAGTACAGGCTTTAACCATTTTCAGAATGTACTTCTCTGAGAAGTCAGTTGTTAAAGAAATAAAACCAAAGTCAGCACTTTTTATTATCAAGTGTTTGGAGTGCAAAAGTGGAATTTACAAGCACAGTCCTTTTGAAAGGAGGGGAAGTTACCATAAATGAGGGAAATAATTGACCCGCTTTGTATTCATACAGTGTATCTTCTTGAGACTTATAGCTTGAGGCTTTAACACACACAGAATTACTTAGAAACATACATTGGGAACTGAAATACTAATTGTGAAACTGAATATTCTTCTCTTTTCTAAGTTCAGTAGTGTTACGAGTTTTTGAACACTTTTTTTCATAGGCATACTGTGTCAGTTTGTTTCAATTTGATTTGAACCTTTTAAAACCAGTGCCTGCATGCCTCCACCCCAAGGCCAGCAGCATAATGCAAAAACATATTTACCTTAGTCTTGAGGAGTTTGAAAATGCAGTCTGTGCTGTGTTGCTGTAATGTGACTTCTGAAAACTATTTTCCAGAATGCTGGAGCAGTGATTGGAAAAGGTGGCAAAAATATTAAGGCACTTCGTACAGACGTGAGTATATATGTGTTTGAACTAATTTAACACCCAATTCTTTCAGAGCACTACATCAAAAGCTTGATAGCTTGCATTTCTAGAAATGGGAGCAATTCAACTCTAGACATCAATAGTCTAGTTACAAGTCATTTTTCCTAATTATTGGAGCAGGTAACTTAGTTCTTAAATTTCTGTTCTAATGAAAACCCAACTTGACTCATGGCAGGAGAGGTTTATATTAAATCTCTTCACTTTTTAATACAATTCCACAAAACTACATACTTCATGTGAGTTAACATCCTAATTAGAAATACTGACAAAGCTTAAACCCCTTAATTGTACCATTTCCCATTTGTGTGAATCAATTATAATACTGCTGAAACTATTGCAGGTGGCTGGCTTAACCCAGTGATAGAGGAATTCTGTACCTTCCTTTAAAAAACAAACCAGTCTATCTGTTCTTCAACAACTTGCACACAAATCTCAAAAGCATTAATGTTAAGGTTTCTTCATTTTAATATTGCTATAGAACAGCAAAAGAAAATTCTATTCAATTATAGTTGGAAGCAGTTTTAGACAATCATTACTGACTTGCCTATTCACATTTTACAGGGGGTTGACTCTTGTGATTAGGCACATGCTCAGCATAACGTGTATTTATAAACCTTGGCAACACTTCTTAAATTCCATTTGTTTACACTCCTGTACTTGACATCAGCTACAATTTCAACAGTTTTCCGATCAAGACTATTAAATACAAGATTTGGCAGTATCTCATTGCAAACCAGTTCCAACTATGTGCATAAACTACTACAACTAGAATTGAGGTTGAAATGGTCAGGAATCATACATATGCTCACTAACGTTGGCAGCTAGTTGTCTTTTTCTTTCTTTCTTTTTTTTTTTTTAATAGGATGGTTTTTGTGGTGGTTTTTTCTTTTTTTTTTTTTTTCCTTTTTTTTTTTTCCAACTTGATGCGTCACCTAAGTCCAGATAATTTAGATCGGTCTGGAAAACTAACTTTCCCAATCTGCCCGAGGTTCTAATAATAGCAATCTCAACAGGTTTTGTGTCTACCCTCATGAGCCAGCCTGCTACTGAAACATCATATGTTAGAAGTAGTTCAGTCAGATCAAGTGACTCATTTTTAAGATCCATACTGTTAAACCACAGCTGGTGTAGCAATCCGTAATTGTGTTAGTCTTCAGAACAACTTAAGCTTGTTTCATTAATTGAGAGTAATGAGTATAGTTTGTATTAAATTAAAATTTATTGCTTTTCCCCCTTTTCCCTCTCCTTGTTTTTTTGGCCATATATCTCCGTTGCCCATGTACTGGATCGACTTGCCCCTGCGTTGCCCACCATGACGTTGGCCCATCCGCCCCTGAACGCCCATGTGAAAACCCTGGTTGGCTATGCCCAAAAATGTGCTCGTTGCCAAACGGGTACCATACTTGACAACTTCTGATTGAATACCCATGCCCAATGCCAACATCCACGAACGCCAATGACCAATGCAGTACAATGCCAGTGTTTCAGTCCCAGACAGCAGTGGCCCCGAGCGGTATGTCCCAACAGTTTATGCCTCACTGCCTGATTAGAAAGAGAGAAATGTATTTTATTACCTGCCTTTGATATAATTAAATAGTATCCCCTTATAGACGGTGTATTGTTTTTTTTTTCCAAGTTTTCTGTCTTATTTTGCCCATTAAGTCTTTTTGTCACTGAACTTTTACGTGAGTTGCCCACCCAAACAATCCACTGATTTTATTTCAATGGAAGGAGCACAGCTTCAAGTGTTGCATATTTGCTGCATTATAAATCAAATTGTTTCAAAGTAGACTCTCGCTCTGTCTTTGTGGCCCACCTTGCTCCCGTCAACATTGCCTGTTCATAATTAATTTCTGATGAAATGCTAACTCTGGTTCACTTCCCTTCACTTCTCATTTGTTTTGTCTTTTTTTGTCTTACATTTGTATTTGTTTTCTTGGAGAACCCATTAGTGATCTGATTTCTAACTGGTATCATAACCTTACTCTGGATACAGTGTTCACCACTTGCATATCCCCACTTTTCTGTGAGAAGGTGTGCCAGTTTTACCTATGTAATAGCGAGGGTATCCTAAATTAGTGGTGGCGGGGAACATGAGTATTCACTTCTACTTTCAGTTCTGCGTCAGTTTCTTGCCCACTTAATCTGAGCCCTTCCAAAAGCCCGTTCTGTCTTTCTTTCTGCAAGGCCTACCTAATCTTAAATTTATCATGCATATATTGGGCATAAACAAAGATGCATGTGTTGTAAATTGAGCAAACAGGTGTACTTTAAATGGGGAGTATTGTAAGCTCTTCTCTGTAGTAAATCTTGTTAGAATTTTGTGTACATTTACTAAAAAAATTTACTTCTTCTTTTCCACCTTCACTGTATTGTCTGGCATTATGGCCTCCAACAGCATCTTGAGCATAAGCGCAGATATAGAGACAATTGGAGAAATCCTGAAGAAGATTATCCCTACTCTAGAAGAGGTATGTCTCTTGATGTTTGTTTTCCTTTTGGAGGTAAAAGATCAGCCTTTGAAACAAGATGGTTCTAGATTATTTGCTGCTTTTTAAATACTGGGAATGCATTTTAAAAAGCTGTTTAAAGAAAAATGATGATTCTCAAATTACATGTTAGCGCTTTTTTTGGCCTTTTTATGTGATGAGTTGTTTGGGGGTTTTGGGTTTTTTTTTTGTGATTGTGGGTGATTGTGGCTTTTTGAGGTTTCTTTTGGTTGATGGTTTTGTTTTTTTCATAGAGGACAGAGTCAGTGTTTATTAAATTAGGGTTTTCAGCAACCCTCCTCCCTTTCAAAGTACTTGCTTTCAGACTTGTTTCATCCCCATTTTAAAGTAGTTATAACTTGTATTTTGCGTTGGCTTTGTGAGAATGTTACAATGTTTGATACTTTTTTCAGTCTTAGTAGTGCAATGTCATGTAATATATAAGGAAAACTGATCTAACATCAGTTTATGTTGAAGTAAAGTGCTTAAGTATTTGTGATTCTGTCAGAAAAAACACTGAATTACAGCTCAGCAATGAATCTTGGCTCTGTGTTTGGAGAATAAACTTCACCAAATCCTGAACATTTCAAATTTTGCATGACTAATACTGTTTGTCTTGTATCCATCTTTCTTACAGTATCAACACTACAAAGGCAGTGACTTTGACTGCGAATTAAGACTTCTCATTCACCAAAGTTTGGCAGGCGGAATTATAGGTGTCAAGGGTGCTAAAATTAAAGAACTCAGAGAGGTACTAGTTTCTTGTTCTGCTTCTTTGTTTTTTTTCAATCAACAGTTCAGTGTTTTATGTTCATAAAGGGCAGATGCAAGTATCTTCTGTAGAGTAATTCCTCCAGAACATACTGCATACGTGATTTTGATGTTCTGAAATACATCTGTGAGTTGCAGCTTTCTTGTAAGCATTCAGAAGTAAAGTTGGTGGTGGTAGAACCTGGACCTTCTAGTCAAGTTTGAAGCAGTATCTGTGGTAGATTAATGTTATTAAAGAAAAGACATTCTACTTCCTTAAAAAAAAAAAATTTTAAAAAATCACGTTCATCAGTCCTACAGTGAAATGCTGTATGAACTAGATTTGTGTGGTTAGACATACAGAATTATTTAGGGCAAATGCATCTTCACAAACTCTTACTATGGAAGTTGAATTAAGTGCCTGAATATTGCTGTAAAAGACTTGTATTTTTATATTTCAAAATGCAGTCTCCTAGAAGATCATTCATTTTCTTTATTTCAGTGAAGGAATGAGATTGAAAAAAAAATTAATGGCCCTTATGAACATAAAATACCTCTCTGTTTTCTATCCATCCTTGACATTGTGTCAGAGGCAATTTCAGGTCTGTTCAGGTATGAGCTGGTATCATGAGTTGAGAACAGCAACATAACTGTAATCCTAGCAGTATTGCTGTCTTGAATCCAAAGCATGTTTTCTTGAGGTGAAGGTTAGTATACCTCTAAGGTCACAACAGATAGGTGGTCCTTTTGCTAACATTTAGATAGTGTAGATAAGTCATAATTTAGAGAGAAATTTTTTTTTTTTTTTTTTCCTTTTCAACAAAACTGTCAGGACAGATCTTAAAAGAAGTACAGTGTTAAACTTGTTGCAAGAAGTTAGAAGCAAGCATGCTCTTGAGGGCTGGGAAATTTTTATTTGGATTTTTTGTAAAATTATTTTAATGGGTTTATGAAGTTGTTTAAAATACTTAGAAAATCTCTGATTTGTTCTTTTTCTTCAACAGAACACTCAGACAACCATTAAGCTCTTCCAAGAGTGTTGTCCTCATTCCACTGACAGAGTAGTTCTTATTGGTGGAAAACCTGATAGAGTTGTTGAATGTATTAAGATTATCTTGGATCTTATCTCTGAGGTAATGTTTATGAAATTAATTTTATTTTCATTGTCATTCATGAATGTTTCAAGATTTATTTACGTGCAGAATGGTATTTTTCTGTTTTGAATTTAGTACCTCCTGCTTTCCTAGTAATAAAGCAATCATTACAACCTTTTGAAAGGATTTCCCTTTTCTGTAATTGGGTGCACTTTGTGGAAGAGGGAAGCAATTTTTGATAGTAGTGGACCATTATTCATGTTTTATATAAAATGTTAAGATGCAGAAATTAAAGAGAGAGCGAGACAAAACTGATAAGCCACTAACAAAGTATTGGCAGTTTCTCAATATTGTAGTTAAGCTCACAAGAAACAGATCACCATTTCCCCTTTCTTAGTAGCATAGTGAGTCTAAGAATGTACAAATGAATGACTTAATGGACAATTGTAGTAGTCCTAATTGGGTTGGGGGATTGTCTTTTTGTTTGTTTTAGTCTCCAATCAAAGGACGGGCCCAGCCTTACGATCCCAATTTCTATGATGAAACATACGACTATGGTGGCTTCACAATGTTCGATGATCGAAGGGGCCGTCAGTAGGCTTTCCAATGCGTGGAAGAGGAGGTTTTGATCGAATGCCCCCTGGTCGTGGTGGACGACCTATGCCTCCATCAAGAAGAGATTATGATGATATGAGCCCTCGCAGAGGACCTCCACCACCTCCACCAGGTCGTGGTGGTAGAGGTGGCAGTAGAGCTCGTAATCTTCCCCTTCCTCCTCCACCACCTCCTCGTGGCGGGTGAGTTGCTCTATAAATACATTATACAAAACTCACATTGTGTACAGTCTCCTAAACCATATTCTCATCTTCAGGTGTTGTTTTCCACACTTGCATGTTGATAGTAATTGTGCAGGGTTGAGTGTGCGTTATACCAGAGTATTTTGAAAAGTACTGGTATTTATTTACTTGCTGCACTGCAGCAGTTCCAGTAGTCTACTGGGACTACAGTCAGTAGTGCTGAAACTTAAACTAGAGTGGTTTGAAGTTATCTGTATAAGCTATGAAATTGCAAATTAAATTAAACTATTTAAACTAGTTTATAAAGGAATTCATGTGATGCTGCCTTTTTTTTCCCCCCATTTTTAGAGATCTTATGGCCTATGACCGAAGGGGCAGACCAGGAGACCGTTACGATGGCATGGTATGAGCTTAAAATCTGCCTTGTTTTGTTGCATAAGCACAGTTAACATACCGACTGCCTACACATGCTGTTGCTGAACACATGCACTTTAGTGTGGGACTGGCATGGTTCTGGTGATAAGATCTTTTATCTGTAGAGGTGGTCCCATGCAGAGGACTGTTTGGGGTGTAAGTGGTATCTTAGACACTGCTTGCTTGCTTTCCTCTCTGCCACCAAAAATTGCACTGAAAGTTTAATTGCTCTATCCTGTGGGTTTTCTTGCACTGATTGTCTTTCAGTTTTTTCTAGTCAGGATGACAGAAGTGGAAATTGGTAGGCTTTTCAGATAAACAAGAAACATTAGAATTACATTCTCTGAAATTCTTTGATTCACACAAGCATTCTTAATACTGATGTTGGAAAAAACAAGTTTAAATAGAATAATATCTGTGAAAAGCTCTAGTTAGGCTAGAAGATGGTTGCTCTTTTGAATCAGTTCTTGTCTGTGTGGTGGTTTCATTGCAAAAATCCGCTGTCACTCCATATTTTTTGGTACTAGGACCACTGCTGAGTTGAATCCTAAGTTCTGATACGTGTTGAGGGAAAAAAAGTCTCTCCTAGTATATGAAAGCTGAAAAAAAGGCTTAAATATATTCCTCTATGTGGAACTTCCCAGCAATCATTTACTGTTGTACTAGATGTTTTTTACCTGGGAAATCACATGTTCCAGAGGTAAATCTCTGTAGTAGTAAGCTGCTTTTCCTCTTCGGCTTTGGTTGGCACCTTTTTTAAAGTGACAGCTGAAGATTTTTACTGTTATGTTTGTTTTGTTTTTAAATGAATGGAAGAGCGAGAAGTTGAGAAAGTGCTATGGGATAGGCTGCCTAAATGGGATTTTCACATTTCCTCATTGGGAGTATAAGTTAATGGAAGTATGTAATTGCAAGAATATTACTTGCTTATAAAGAAATACTAAAAGGAAAGATTTCACACAATAAAGCATTATCCATGTTACCCTACATGTTAAGAAACTGGAAGCTTCCTTATTTGTCTTTACATGTTTTCAGAGCTTAGTTTTTATAGTCTTATATTTGCAACTAATAAAGCCAATGCTAGGGCACATATACTGAATATCTTGATGAGCCAGGTCTTACTTAGCTGGACTTTTGGGCAGCAGTGGGTTATATTTTTATTCTGTTACAGCTGGAATAGAAAATACATTTTGATTCTGCTTAGCCTGACTTCTGTCAGGTTGACTTTTCCTTTCTTGACCTGAGTTTCTACAAGCACTTCAGGATATAGTTTAGTGGTTATGGTGGGGCTTGACAATCTTAAAGGTCTTCCCCAATAGTAATGATTCTAAGTAACTGTGTACCTACTCCAAATCAAATGCCTGTGGACCATAAGGGCTCTGACAGTTTGGTTTTTGTGGGGTTGGTTGTTTTGGGGTGTTTGTTTTTGGTTTTTTTTTTTTTTTTTTTTTTTTTTTTTTTTTTTTTTTTTTTAAGTTTCTTATTTAACACCTTCATCCTCAGGTTTTTTTCAGGTACAGAGATGAATTTGAGGGGTGGAAAGCAAAGTGGGCAAGCCTATAAAGTAACTTTATCCCCTCACCTCTTTCTGGTTTCTGATTCTGATTACATGATAATTTTCAAATTGTCAAAATGGGAACAGTTTCAAAGTCTGAGTTATTAAAGGGTTAAATCAGAATGTCTTCTGGTAAATGGACTGCCTCTTCTCAGACTTCGAGTGTCTTCAAACTTCTGATGTGCTTGTGTTCTTCAGCTACTTCTTGGATTTTTTTTTTCCATTTACATATGTGTATGTATTGATATGTGAGAACTTAAGTACATACACTTAAAAATACAAAACATTCTTCCTGTTTAAGTCATGTGGCATTAAGGAGCACGTTAAAAAAATCAGTAAAGGAAGAATATATGACAACTGTTCTATATATCCATGCAGATACTGGAAGAAAGTTACAGAATTCCACTCTCTTAGATCATCCTATTAAAATCAGAGAAAATTAGATGAACTAATTTGACTCCAGTTAAGGGCTACACACATTTTCTTGCATTAGATGTAAAAGTTAAGCTGTCTGTCTTATTCTGCCAGTGTGTGTGTAATTTTCCTTCCAGTGTGTACATCAGTTGATGAAAATGCATAACACTGAATGAAACGAGTGTGGTACATCACATTTTAAAAAGCTAGCAGAAGCAGTTAGGCAGAAATAGGTTGTTAGTCTGGTTATTTGCTTTATGAGGTAAATGAAAATTAATTGGTAGAACACAAGAAGCAATGTTCTTCCTGCTTAAGCAGCTGTCATTACAGAGCTAATCACTATTACTTGTTTTAAACTCATTAATCCTTTGTGTTCTAACATGTGGCAGGAATAAAAGATTTTGATATCAAATAGCACTTGTGGGTGTTCTCAAAGACCAAAAAAAAGAACTTTGCCCTTAGTTGTCTGACCTTTGTAAGAGAAAAATACTCTTTACACCACAGAAAGAAGAAGAGGGGGAAGAGGTACAACCGCTTACAGTTCCCCCAAAATGAAACTGAAATGGAGTGAATCTTGAGAGTAGTCTAAGTCGCAAAGACCTAAGTCTTTGTTGCAGTACAAATGTTTCTGTACCAAATGTATTCTGTTTGCTTGCCAAGTTGCTTGTAAGTCTGTGACACAGACTTATTTGACATTTGTTTCCTCTTTTATTCATACTGTGTTATGTCTGGAAGATGATGCAGTGTCATGTGGATGCCTGTGATGATATGCAGCCACCAGAGTTGGTAAGTATGTTCAACCTTTTCTGTAAAGACTGCTTTATTAAACAGATTATATTGATCTGTATTTCTTGATCCTGAGTGTAATCAGTATTGACTTGCACCTGTTGAAAATCATAAAGCTGTCCTTCTGACTCAGAATTTATTGGCAGTTTATCTTACAGCATGTCCTGTACAGTAATTGAAAAGTGGGAAGTGTGCGGCAGCACAGCCAAAAGACAGGATCTTTCTTGTACCTCTTTTTGCCTCTTCTATACTCACCCCATTTTTGTGTTGTGAATAGTAACTTTCTGCATAACCAGTGCGCTGTAGGTGCATGGATTTAGGATGTACATTTTGTATTGACTTCATAATGTATTTTCTCCTGTTTTAAACATCAAGTATTAGAAGTAGCTTCTTGCTTATGTTTGGGGATAGACTATTCTGCTTTACTTAGCAATGCACTTGGAAAGGCACAATTGATCAGATAGATTCAGGGAAAGGAAATTAAAGGGGTTCTTCAAGTGCTCATGCTGTCTAGAAGATGGCACAGGGCTGCCAAATACTAGAAGTTTGTACTCATCTTATATGCACACAGCAAATGTAATTGCTTAACTCCTCTGCTGTCCAGGTCATTTGCTGTCCTGTCGTTTAGGGAGGTAAAAATGATCAAGGGAAGGATTGTTCTTGAACACAAATTAGTCCTAAAAGAGATCTTGAGACAGATAACAGGATTATGTGTGTTTGCATTGTGCTACTCTGATCAGCCTCTGAGTTAAGCCTTAATCTGAGTCCTTGATTCTCTTGCATTTTGGACTCTACTACAAGCTCTATTACATTTTATTACTAAGTAACATGTTTAAACAACATAGGTTTCTTAGAAGCAGAGAACAAGCTCAACTCTGTGGTTTGAGTAGCTTCCATTCTGATCATCTAAAAAGGTAGTCTAAAACAGTATTTAGGGGAAAAAATGTTGCAGTACAATGTGAAAAAGTAGTTCTGGTTGGTTGAACTTGGTGGGCTGCCAGGTGCTCATCTTGCTGCTTTCTCACTCCTCTTCCTTAGCAGCATGAGGAGAGAAAATACGATGGAAAAGTTTGTGGCTCAAGAGATAAGATAGGGGATCATTTGATAATTACCGTCATGGGCAGAACAGAGTTGACATGAGGGAGATTAATTTATTGACACTTAAAAACACAGTAGCATGGCAACAAACAAAGAGGAAAAATGAAAACACCTTTTCCTCCCACCCTTCACTTCGTCCCAGAGTCAACTTCGTTCCTTCATTTTCTGCTCTCCTCCTGTACCAGGAGTGGTGCAGGAAGAATGGGGAATGGTGGATTGCAGTCAGTTCATCAGGCTTTAGCTGTTGCTCATTCCTCATACTGTTCCCTTACCCCATTGTGAGTCTCTCCCACAGGGTACAGTGATTGACAAACTGTTCAAATCTGGATGTTTCCAGTAGGGAGCAGTTCTTCATGAACAGCTCCAGCCTGCATTATCTTCATAGAGTACAGTGCTTTCAGGAACAGGCTGGTCCAGTTTGCACCCCCCACTGACCATGTATCCTGTCAAGTGTTGCCACTTGTGTCAGCTCTCCACGGACTACAGCTTCCTTCAGGTCATTCCCACCCAAGCATAACGTCCTCTGCGGATTGCAGTGTGATAATCTACTTTAGGGCAGTTCTCTATATGAGCTGCAGGGGAATCTTTGTTCCAAAGCCTGGAGCACCTCTTTCTCATGTCTTTACTGTGGTGTCTGCAGGGTAGTTTCACTTTCGTTCTCTTCCTAATCTCACTGCTAGTGCACATGGATCACAGAGGTGCCACCAGCTTTGCCAGTGGCTTTAAGGACCATTAAGGGTCCATTTTGGCATTGGCTAGAACTGTCTGGCATTGACTGGCACAGGTACAGCCCCATGCTTCTTCTCACACAGGTCACCCTACTGGTCACCCAGAAGTTTAATTCCGGAGAATTGTGCATACTTGTTCTTTGAGTCTCTGGGGAAGTACAAAAATGGAGACTTGTGCACTTAGAAAGTATTAGATTAAATGAAGCACTTGATTTCCATTACTGATCTAGAAATCTTAAAACCAGAGGCCAGCAGTACTCATTGCTGGATACTTGGCTTTGGTATATGGTGGTTTTAGCAGAACAGAAGGAAGTTGTGATGATTATCTGTTCTAAGGTACAAAGGGTTATGATGTTGACAGTGGGAGGAGAGTTAAGTAGTAGACCTCTTCTTTTTACAGCTTTGGGCTTGGGTTTTTTTTGTTGGTTGGTTTTGTGGTTTTTTTCTTGAAGACATAGATGAAATAGGAGAATTGACAGTCACTGTGTAAATTTTTTTCTTAAAACTGGAGATTTGTATCTCTCCTGAGCTGTATTGGTAGCATTAATGAAGTTGTACTCTGGTCTTTTCATTTGAATGTTAGTTTAATCAGAGAGTCAGGAGTAAAGCATCATCAGGAGCTGTCTAGCAGCAGCTGAACTGGTGAGACTGCTAGGTAAACTGGTATAGCTGGGTCCATTATGTCATTTGTTGTCCCCATTACAGAAGGAGCCACAGTCTCCTCAGAGAACCTGTGCTGTGCCAGGTGCACCCAGGGCACTGGCAAGGACCAAGCCCAGCTGTATCAAGTGCTGGCCAGAGCTATGACAGCAGTCAGACTTGGTGTTGAAACTGATAGGTTTGTAGGTCATTAAACTTCCCACCTTAGGAAACCATGGGGATGGACAATTACAGAGAGAGCAAACTTATAGTCTTTAATCATACTAGAACGGAGATTTGAAGAGAAAATGAGTAGGTGAGAAGCTGCATGTATTATTTTACATGTAAGTGTATCTCCTGGCAAAGCCCAAATCAGAACAGCCCATAGAAGAATCATCCAGATAAAGGTGGATCATCTTGGCAAGAAAAATAAAGGAAGCAAAAGACTTGTTGGAATCCAGTGCCAAAAACTTAAATCCAAAGCCTTGGATCATAGAAGATTTCATAGTTACTTGCTCTGCACAGTTTCTTAACTCTGCATTGGTGGTTCCTATTTAATATTACAGTCAAACATTTAAGATTATTTAAAAGCAAACTGAAATATTTTACTGAAATATTTCACAGTTACATAAAGTTATGTACAGTTATGCTTCCCCACCCATCCTTTTTGTTTCTGGTCTGCCCTCTGCCTCAGTATGCCTTTGGTTAGCACCACACTGTTGTATTTATAGTAAGGTTGGGGTTGAGATGTTTACATAAAATGGGCTCAAAGTTAACAGTGTGACACTTAGGATGAAAATGTGTTAATCAATCATGGGTACTCACTTTTTTCCCCCCTTTCTCTTGCAGTTCGAGGGTGGCCCTGGATATGGTAAGTGTTTATATAGAACCTTTGCATGTTCTTCATTATGTGGTTATTAAAGGGCTTGATGCATACATTTAAATCAGACTATTCTTATCCAGGGGGACGTGGTGCATACGGAGATATTGGGGGACCTATTATCACAACACAAGTAACAATTCCCAAAGATGTAAGTAGAGTTGACTTGCTTTCAACTTTTTTTTTTCTTGTTTAAAAAAAGTCGCAAACTTTTCTAAAATTGCATAAACAGATCAGAGGTATTTAGGGTGTTTGACAAGTATTTCTCATATCAAGTGTTTTCTAAATCACCTGAAGTTTAGTCTTCCATTGTTTGTTTTCACTTTAGAGACACAGTAAACAAATTTACTAATGGTTAATATTCAGTAATAGAGGTGGTCTGTGTAGCTTGTTTTTTGCAAATGAGCAACTGGTTCTCCCAGTTTTTAATCAATGTCTGTACAGCTAACATTGCAAGGGATGTTTTGAGGCTGTGAAGAAGTAAGCTTCCATTGCAGCTCTTAAAACTAAACTTGTGGAAGCTACTCAAACACTGCTGTGATTTTAATAAATTTCTAGAAATTTGTATCAGGAGTTGAATGTTTTGCTTTCTCCCCTAGTTGGCAGGATCTATTATTGGAAAGGGAGGACAGAGAATCAAACAAATACGTCATGAATCAGGAGCTTCGATCAAAATTGATGAACCATTAGAAGGCTCAGAAGATCGGATAATAACTATTACGGGAACACAGGACCAGATACAAAATGCACAGTATTTACTGCAGAACAGGCAAGTTAAAGTTTCATGTTCCTACTGTCAATTTCAAGCTGATTGATGTGTACAGGCTTAAGTTGTTCTCTGTGGTACAGTTTTTACAAGGCAGGTTTTAAGTAACTATTTGAACCTAACTTCTCCAGAGGTAGTTTTGCCTTGATTCTTTCCTTTATGCTAATTAAAATGACAACAGCCTCAAAACTAGTATTGCTGGAAGATGCCTTAACCAAGCAGTCCTCTGATTTCTGTGGTGAAAACTGCTGCAAAAAAAATACTTGTAATAAATTACATAGAGCCTGTAGAAAATATAGAAGATTTCAGTGAATGTTGGCCTAGTTCTGTGTGGAAGACTAGTGATTTTGTTGTTTTTAGATAACTAAATTGACAACAAATCACAGTCTGCCATATGGCACAGACCATGCCTCTACAGGACAAGTTGAAATCGATTTGGTGGCTGTTATGCAGCATTTCACACGTTGCTAACATTATTGTGTCTTTTTTTTTTGCCAAATATTAACAGCTTCAGATTGAATTTGTTTAGTTTTGTTTTATTAACATGTTGGTGGTCATAGGAGATTTCAGTGTTTTAACTTGAATGTTTGACTTTAGATTACTAATATTTAAATGTGTCTAAAATATATTAATATACCTACAATTACTAGCCATTAATATTTTTTTATTTACTTTAAAATAATTAGACATGTATAATTTAGTCTGGTCTAAGAATGTCAATTGTGAATGTTTATGCAAGATGTATGGTCCATCATTCTAATACATGCTTTTTTCTTTTTCTTTTATAGTGTGAAGCAGTATGCAGATGTTGAAGGATTCTAATGCAAGATTATTTTTTCTTTTTTATAGTGTGAAGCAGTATTCTGGAAAGTTTTTCTAAGACTAGTGAAGAACTGAAGGAGTCCTGCACCTTTTTTTTTTTTAATCTGCTTCTGTTTAAAAAGCCAACATTCCTCTGCTTCATAGGTGTTCTGCATTTGAGGTGTAGTGGAATATTTGCTGTCCACCAGATGTCATGTTTTAGTTCCTTACAAATACCTGGGGGGGGAGGGAAAGGGTGCACAAGACTAACATTGGAATTTTGAAGCAGCAGCAGAGAGAGTGGATTTAATTTTTGTTCATTGTTGGTGGTAAACTGTAATGTTTTTCTGTAATTGTTGTGAATGCCCTGCTTTATGTACACTGTATCTTTTTTTTGAAGTGAGGAGAACACTGGTAGTCCACATGTCCCTGACATCCTTTGAGAGCAGTGTGCAGAATGTAATGCTCTTTTGTAAGAAACAGTTTATTACTTTGAAATAAATTTAGTGAACCTGTCCTTACTGGTTATTTTTCTTCAGATTTGCATAAGGTAATATCCAAAATGGATATACTCTTCCCCTCCTCCCCCTGCCCTTTTGCATAAATGAAATTTGCTGTTAAGCTTGCTCTTCTAAGCTTGCTCTTCTGCTTCTTTAACCTAGATGGAGTTATGTGAGGATTTTTACAAATTCAAGAAATCGTGTGAAAGCAAAGACTGATTTTTGGGGAAAAGGCAAAAATACTCATGCAAATGTGTAAAACCTGACATCTTTTGCAAGTGTTTGGCCCTCTTTGCAGTACATATATATATTGGTGACAGTATATAAATATTTAAAAACTTTGTGATGTCACTGAGTAAACAGTGGTAAAGTACACCTGGTTATAGACAGCTTGCTTAGTGCAGATAACACTGTTAGAAATGACAGTTGCTGTACCATTACTGAATTATAGTTGTTTTCTGAGCTTTCATTTGTATGAGGTAGAAATTCTTATAAATCAGCAAATTGATGGTATCTAACTCTGTAACTTGTTTTTCATTGTATGCAAAACTTAAACTTATTTGGTTTTCCTATTGTATGTTGAATTCCATAGGAATTTTGTGAAAAAATTAAAAATTATAAAGCCTCTGGATATCTCATGTAATACTTTGGCATTTGTATTTATAGTTTACAAGTTTTAATTTCACTTCCTGAATAAAAACAAATGTAAAAGATACAAAAGTGTGTTGCGCATATGGATATGATGAGCCCAGAAAACTCATGGATTCCTTTCCTGTGTTTTGTTTTGGTGTTGGTTTTTTACTTCACCCAGGGCTGTAAAGCATTTCTCTTTGCCATTTTTTAGGGGTTTGTTTTTCAGTTTGGTGGGTGTTTGTTGTTTGGTTTTGGGGGTTTTTTTTGGTGCTATGGTGTAATTACTGTCTTACTGTGGTGGGTTGGCCCTGGCTGAGGGCCAGATGCCCACCAAAGCCCACTATCGCTCCCCTTTGGCGGGAGAGGGAAAATATTAAGGAAGGCCCGTGAGTTAAGACAGAAGCAAGTTAACGGGATGAAAAGCAAAGGCTGTGTGTGGAAGCAAGAGCGAACAAAGATGTTATTTTCTGCTTCCTATCAGCAGATGATGTTTGTCCACTCAGGAAGGAGGGTTTCAATACATGTAGCAGTTGCTTTGGAGGACAGATGCCATCAATAAATGCTCCTCACACTTTCTTCCTTAGATTTTATATCTGAGCTAATGTCATAGGGTATGGAATATAACATATTGGTTAGTTTGGGTCAGCTGGCCTGCCTAATGTCCCAGATCTTGGCCATTCTTCAGTCTACTGTTGTGGGCGAAATGCTGGAAAAGCCATCTGGGTTCTTGGCTCAGCAGTAGCCAAAACGCTTGTGTGTTACCAACACGCAGCTACACCACTGCAAAACAGCACTACAAAAGATGCTCTGGGGCAAATTAACTCCAGCTCAGCTAAACCAAAGAATAGAATAGAATAGACCAGACCAGACCAGGTTGGAAGAGACCTTCAAGGTCATCGGGTCCAACCTATCAACAAATCCAACCCACCTAAACAACTAAACCATGGCACCAAGCACCCCATCAAGTCTCCTCCTGAACACCTCCAATGATGGTGACTCCACCGCATCCCCAGGCAGCCCATTCCAATGGGGAATCACTCTCTGTATAGAACTTCTTCCTAACATCCAGCCTAAACCTCCCCTGGCACAGCTTGAGACTGTGTCCTCTTGTTCTGGTGCTGGTTGCCTGGCAGAAGAGACTAACCTCCACCTGTCTACAACCTCCCTTCAGGGAGTTGTAGAGAGCAATAAGGTCTCCCCTGAGTCTCCTCCTGGCTAAGCAACCCCGGTCCCCCAGTGCTTCCTCATAGGCTTGTGTTCCAAACCCCTCACCAACTTCGTTGCCCTTCTCTGGACACGTTCCAGCAAGTCAACATCCTTCCTAAACTGAGGGGCCCAGAACTGGACACAGGACTCGAGGTGCAGCCTAACCAGTGCAGTGTACAGGGGCAGAATGACCTCCCTGCTCCTGCTGGCCACACTGTTCCTGATGCAGGCCAGGATGCCATTGGCCCTGTCGGCTGCCTGGGCACACTGCAGGCTTATGTTCAGCCTACCATTGACCAGTACCCCCAGGTCCCTCTCATCATGGCTGCTCTCCAGCCACTCTGACCCCAGCCTGTAGCACTGCATGGGGTTGTTGTGGCCAATGTGCAGAACCCGGCACTTGGATGTGTTAATCTCATGCCATTAGATTATGCCCATCTGTCCAGCCTGTCGAGGTCCCTCTGCAAAGCCTCTCTGCCCTCCAGCAGATCAACTCCTGCCCCCAGCTTGGTGTCCTCCACAAATTTACTGATGATGGACTCAATGCCCTCATCCAGATCATCAATAAAGATGTTAAAAAGCACAGGGCCCAGCACTGATCCTTGGGGCACACCACTAGTGACTGGCCACCAGCTGGATGTGGCGCCATTCACCACCACTCTCTGGGCTCGGCCCTCCAGCCAGTTCCTAACCCAACACAGTGTGATCCTGTCCAGGCCATGGGCTGCCAGCTTGGCCAGGAGTTTGCTGTGGGGGACAGTGTCAAAGGCCTTGCTGAGGTCCAGGTAGACCACATCCACAGACCTCCCCACATCCACCAGGTGGGTCACCTGATCATAGAAGGAGATCAGGTTGGTCAGGCAGGACCTGCCCTTCCTAAATCCATGCTGGCTGGGCCGGATCCCTTGGCCATCCTGTAAGTGCTGTGTGATCGCACTCAAGATGACCTGTTCCATAATCTTGCCTGGCACTGAGGTCAGGCTGACAGGCCTATAATTCCCTGGCTCATCCAACCGGCCCTTCTTGTGGATGGCCACCATGTTGGCCAGATTTCAGTCTTCTGGGACCTCTCTGGTGAGCCAAGACTGTTGAAAAATGATACAGAGTGGCATCTCCAAGTAAGAGGTGATGTATGAGAAACAAGCTCGCTCCTAAAAAAAAAAAAAATCCATTGAGGGGCAAAGTCTGTTAAGGTTTATTTACAGCACTGGGTGCTTCCCCAACTGGGGGCTTTAGTAACCCACCCTTGTTACAGGACCCCTTCCTGTGCAACATACTGACTGGATCCTCTGCCCCACAACAGGAGTTCCCACCGCTGCATGTCTGGTGGTGGTCTCTTCAGGGGTCAGTGGATGCTTGAACTTCTGAACTCAAGTGTTCCAGATCCACTGCACCTATTGCTAGGGTCCAGTACCTGACGTGGCGAGAAATGTCCTCAGCTCCCACCTTCGGGGCAGGATCTTCATATTCTTCCCACTTGCTTGCCTATATACCCTTCATTAGCTGAGGCAAAATTACTTCCTCCATCGTTATTTATCACAGCTGGGTGCAAGTTAGCAGGAGACATCTGTAGCCAAGGCAAAGGTTTGGGGCACCATGTAACTAAAGCACTGGTGCCCAGCTTTAATATGTGCCTTCTATATGAGCATAAGTGGTGGTTTTGTTTTGCTTGCTGTTTGGATTTGTTTTTTTGTTTTGCCTTTTTTTTTTTTTTAATCGGTAGGCGAGCTCTATATGTATCGACATGCAAATGAGTTTTGTTTGCCTCTTCTGTGTCTTTTCAATAATGTGTATCTGCCGGAAAAGTTCCTTTACGAAGAAACTGAGCATGTACAGTGCCCCAACTTTGGCAAGATTGGGGAGGAGAAGCAGGGAAGAGGGATGGTTGGTTCTCAGAATAACTGCCTGTGAGTGTGATGGGTTTAGGCAGCCCCCTCCAAACCCTCCCCATCACAGGCAGAATAAAACAACTCAGACAAAATGGATTGCAAAAGTGATGGAAAGTTTAAAGGAAAAGCGGTGAATGTTTACAGAAAGCCAAAAGCAGAGTGACAAAAGAAATCCCAAACAGTCCCAAGATGATCCCATCCCCACCTGGGGGTACATCCAAGACCCCCAGGGCTCCTTCTTCCCCTCTTCCCACTGCTAGGCTAGTCTCAGCTGGCCAGATCTGAGACTGCCCATCCCCCGTGGCCTTGGGCCTAGCCAGACCCATGGCCGGGAGACAACATCTCCCCCATTACCGGGTGACGGCGAGGAAGAAAGAGGAGGTGCTTAGACCTCGCACTAGATCTTATAGTGGTGCAGAGGATTCTGGTAGAAATACCCAGTTTCCTGTGTCCACCCACTGGGCTGGACCTCTGGACACAGGAAGCAGGGGGCACCCAGCCCAAACTGCAACAGTGAGAAATTGTAATATTTGGCTTTCGCAAGGGGAATTGCTGGGGACCGTGGGGTTCGATCTTTGGGCTGATTGGTTGGTCTATGTTGTGCGGGTTCGATCCTTGTGTATTGGAAAAGAAAGGTGAGGCACCAAATGTCTGAAGACTGGCCTGGTCAAAAGTGTAAGTTTTGTCCCAGCCCTGATGGAGAGCGGCTGGGGGAATGTATGAATATGTGTTTGACGTTTACGTAAGTTCAGTTTGTGTTGTTATGGTGCGCCTCTAGCAAACTTGCTATGAGCCCAGCACTGCTTTGCCTTTATTTTATAATAAACTGATTGTATTTAAAATTGTGAGAAGTTGGTTTTAATATTTGGCTTTCGCAAGGGGAATTACTGGGGACCTGGTATGATTGTTGGGCCGATTGGTTGGTTATGGTCTGTATTGTGAGAGAAAGGTGAGGCACCGACATGTCTAAAGACTGGCCAGGTCAAAAGTGCAGGTTTTGCCTCAGTCCTGATGGAGAGGGGTGGGTGCGTGCTGGGGAATATATGAATATGTACGTTTTAATAGATGAATATGTATGTTTGCCATCTATATAAGTTCAACTCGTGTTGTTACGGTGCGCCTCTGGCAAATTCGCTATGCGCCCAGCGCTGTGTTGCCTTTATTTTATAATAAACTGGTTATAAATTTCAGCAGTAAGCTCGTTTCTCACAAAATTTCGCAGTGAGCTCGTTTCTCACATGACCATGATTTAAGAGGTACTATTGGGCTTCTCTCCGGCTAAGCATCACCCGCGAGACTGGAGCTACTGCGCATCCTCCCTCGGGTCTCCGATGTACCCCCCTTATCCCGCCTTCCGCTGGGGAAGCGGTACCGCACCCGACCTTCCAATATTCGCAGCGCAGGGACTAAAGAGCACCGCCGCGATCGTGAAGGGGCGCGGGGCGCTACGCCGCCCCTCAGTGAGCAATGTCTGAGCAGCCAGTTCTGCGCCGCCGGAACTTGCGACCGAACTGCTTTCCGTCGGTACACCGCCACCTGGCCGGGAGGGGTAACGGTAGAGGGGCTGGGCTTGAAAGCGTGCGTGTTTCCGGTCCACCGCGAGGCAATTGAGTATGGAAGTGTTTCTGTCCCCCTTAGAGTCTGCCAAGTTTATAGCGAGCCATAGTAAAGATGTCTCCGTGGACGAGGAGGGGGCGCGGCGGGTGGCGGAGAGTTTGTTTGACAAAGCCTCGGCGGAGGAGTTCGGTCTGGCGGGGTGGAAGAGCCTCCACGAGCTGAACCCCCGAGCCGTCAGCGAGGAGGCGGTCAACTGGGTGTTCCTGGTGGATACGCTCAACTTCTCTTTCTGGTCCGAGCGGGAGGAGCAGAAGTACTTGGTGAACTACAAGGGTAAAACGTATAGCGGCTACTGGTCCCTCTGCGCCGCCGTCAACAGGGCTCTGGACGACGGTGAGTGAGCGGCAGGGGAGTGGAGGGCCTGGGCTCGCCCGGTGGGTTGTGCGTCCCGCTGTGCAGCCGGTGGTGGGGTGTGCTACGGAGCGATGCCTGTAAAGTAGCTACCTTCAGAAACGGGAACCGTTTCTGCGGAGTATCGCTTCCTGGTTTGACGAATCTGTGCGTGGTGGCTATCACAGAGTTAGGGGGATATAAATGGAAACGCTTCACCAAAGCCGTGTAATCGAAACTGTACAAATTGAGGTTCTACATGGGTCATCGCATTTCCGCTAAAAAGACTTTCAAGGAGTATCTGTAATGGGCTATCCATGACTCCTGCCCCTTCACATGTGTCGTTAAGATAAATTGCGTGTTTCCACGGAAGACGAGAAAGTGAGGCTTAGTTCTCTCGACCAGTTTCATATGAGAGCAACTCCAGGAAGTCTGGAAACCCGTATTCCTCCAAAATCAACATTTTAGCGCTTGTTCTTCTCGCTGTCATCAGGAGAAAAATCTATTTGTAGATAAAGATGGAAGTTTTAGTTTTTTACATACTTATAAATGAAGGGAACATTCGCGTTAAGACACTGTTTGTAAATGCACAACGTGACTAGGAGCTAAGGGAAAACAAGTCCTTGCTGACTATACTGAGTACAGACGAACTATTTGCCAGTGTGCTATGTAAGCACCACACTTGAAGACTAAGCACCTGGAAAAAAATTACACGTAAAAAGTAAGAAAGGTTCCACTGTTGCATGTGGGAAGTTGTGTGCAAACACGACTTTAGTTTTAAGCATGTGTATGACTGCAGTTATCGCTGAACAGTCAGGTGATTTTAAGGAGTTCATAGCCTCTTTAGATCTTAGTGTGTAAATGCTTTCATTGGTAGCAGGCCTTTGTGTTAGGACTTAGGTTATGCTATGATAGCCTAAACATCTTATCTTTTTTCCTAAAGGAATACCTATTACCAGTGCATCATATTTTGCCACCATGACACTTGACCAGGTTAGACATGTATTTCGCTCTGACACAGAAGTGCCCATACCTTTGATTGAAGAAAGACATCGTGTGCTGAATGAAAGTGGAACAGTTCTGTTGGAGAAGTTTGGAGGCTCTTTCCTCACCTGTGTTAAAATGGGTGAGAAAAGTGCTCAGAAACTACTACATCTAGTACTGGAAAATTTTCCTTCTTACAGAGATGAAGCTGTATTTGAGGTAAGCAATTTCTGACACTGAGTATCATGATAAGTATTTAATCCTTACTAATTGTAACTTTTAAAAGATGGCCATTAGGTTGTCTAGGTGAGTTTTTCTGACAGGACATTCAGCTCAGAATAAATCTGGTATTTGTGAATTGCTGGCATATTTTTTAATCCATGAGATGGAAGATGAACAGAAACATTTATGTAGACCTCAGTGTATTCAAAAGTAAAATTCAAGGGAAGTAAGAAGGAAAATCACTATTTTTTTTTTTTTTGCCTGATCTGTATAATAAGAAAACTGGACTTTAAAGCAGTTGATCATAATTATGTAAGCTGCTATGAGACATTCAGATAGCAAAGAAGGTTTTTAAAGTAATGCTCCTGGAGCACAGTATACTTATTGGTAAGCTGTGATAAAATTACTGAAATTTCATTTCTTTTATCAGTCTAAACATTTGAAAACAAAATCACACAATTTATTAACTGTAAAAGAATTGAGAGTCCTTAACTAGTCAGAAGTGTGTTTTCAATTACAAGAGTCACCTTTTTTCCCTAGAGGAGAGCCATATTTTCATATGCTGTCTGTCTTCATCATTTTGATGTAGGTTATTTTGACATACTTCAAATCCACGATTAGATCATGACTCCTTTGTGCTCCTTACAAATGCAGAACATTTGAAGTAATTTCTGCCTGAGAAATCAAAGTGTTTTATCCTTTTTTCCCTCCACCCTTTCTCCTTCCTCTCTTGATTTTCTTCCAACCCCTGTGCCCTCATCTCTCTTTCATCTTTTACCGTAAGGATCTCCACAGCTAATTGCTACCAAGGCCCCTCTTCCCATGTAATTTCTTTTACCTCAAGGATCTCCACTGCTACTGAAGGAAATAAAACTCCAGTAGAGATGTGAAAATGCGCAACTACTGGGAATAATCCATACTATAACTGTTGCTGAGACAACAGGCATTGCACAAATGACCACAGGTCAAAAGTAACCCATACTTTGTCAGGGTTCACAGCTGTTTGGAGCAGTTTTCTTGAAAGAAACCGATGGGAAGTAAACAGACCATCTCCTGGAGTTTTTTTGGTGTGTCTCAGATTTTGCCTGTATGGGCATGATCTTTGTTTAGCATTAGTGGTATCTGTGACTGCTCCTGTGCTCAGTTTCATCTGCAGACTACTACTTCAGCTGTGATGACATTCTGTCCAGAAGACTCCATTCTAGTGAGAGTGTAGGCCATACTAATAGTCTGTCCAGTCTTTTCAAGGTAACTTTGGAATACCCTTCACTGGAGCTTTATATCTATTGCATTAATAACTCAAATCTGCCATTAGGTGGCATGATTTTATTTTCCCTTGTCTCTGGTGTGAATTAAGGTATATTTACATGGAGAATCACAGGTTCTGTCTAACTAGTCTTTACAGATACTTGTTTAATTTATTGGGATTTTTTTCATTTTTTTTCCATTTCTTATGCTCAAAAAGAAAATATTTTCCAAGTAAAATGATAGAGTATTTTCTTATCTTTATAGTGACTGTATTCATTGATATAATGTCTTTCATGAGGTGATGCTGAGTACTTTATAAAGCAAGCCTCCCTAAAGGTAGCAGCAGACTACAGAATGAAAAGATGTTCCAAAAATTATTCCAGACTGTAAGCAATGACATAGCAGTAAAGCCTGTTGCATGAATATGGAAGCCGTTTTTCTGCTTTCACTAAGCAAGATGTGTATTTTGAAGGTGGGTGAAATAACACAGACCAAGTTTACACCCTGCTTGTGTTTTTTTTCTTTAAAAAAAAAAAAAAAAATCCCTTGACCAAACAACAGGAAAAAAACAGGAAAAGCAAAACACATGCACAAACCAAAACCGAAACTCAGAATCCCTCCAACATTAGTACCTGATGCAATTATAGAAACTGCCGGTATTCTTCTGCTTATAAAAAGTGACTTGCAAACCAAAACCAAAATTCCAGAAAGCTTTTTGTCCCTGGCTGTGTAGTTCATGTAGGTCAGAATTAGTTACGTCTCTTGATATTGTAGTGGTGAGGAGACATAGATGTCCCTATATACAGTACCTTTTCCTGGAAGGTAAGTGTGTTGCGTGACAAAAAAAGAAGTATGTTTGTAGTGCCAACTGGTAAAATGTTCCAGTGATACTATCTTTGAGATAGAGTATCCATGTAAAGCTTTCCTTGTTTTCTGTGGGGGGAAAAAATGGTGGGAAAACTTACTAGCAATGCTTAATAGTCTTTTGCATCTTGATAATTTTACATCACTGTCAGAAGCTATATGCAGCATAAAACTAAGTTGAAGCAGCAAAATTTTAAATTCATCTGCTCAGTAAGTCCCAGCCAGGATTATGTTTACAAATTAAATTGCAATACAAGATGAAAAAAGTAAAACTGAATTCTCCCTCTGGTCTTGCAAAGTGATGTGGTGCTGGAGACATCGAGCTTCTTATTGCTAGAAAGAGCAATGTGCCTGGTTTCCATTAGCTTTGGGTTAGTAGGAGCTAAGACAGAATTAGATCTATTAATTATTACTTCTTGTTGCAATGTTTCAAGTGGTGTTTTATTAATATACAAAATAGTGTGTTTTCTCTGGAAGTAAATTTGTGCATCTATGCCGAGGATGAAGCACAGGGAAGGAAAGTCTTCAGAAATTGTTCTTTCAGTTGTTCTGGATATCTTGTTCTCAGTATTCTAGGAAAATTGCTCATTGCTCTCTACAACTACCTGAAAGGTGGTTGTAGCCTGGAAGGGTTTGGCCTATTCTCTCTAGCAACCAACACCAGAACAAGGGGATACAGTCTCAAGCTGCACCAGGGGAAGTTTAGGCTCGAGGTGAGGAGAAAGTTCTTCACCGAGAGAGTCATTCGCCATTGGAATGGGCTGCCCAGGGAGGTGGTGGAGTCACTGGCCCTGGAGGTGTTCAAGAGGTGATTGGACGTGGCACTTGGTGCCATGGTCTAGTCATGGGGTCTGTGGTGACAGGTTGGCCTTGATGATCTTTGAGGTCTCTTCCAGCCTTAGTGATACTGTGATACTGTGAAAATAGCATGTAACAACCAAAATACGCTTTGGTCTCAGGCAGTTGTAGAATCTTGCAAATAAAGTCAAATTAAATTAGTTTAAAAATGCCATTCATAAATTGTGGTCGTAAGAACAATGACATAATAAAACTGGAAAATAGTTGAATCCCCACCTACTTTTATTTCAAACTACCCATTGTAGTTCCGCATTGTTTGGCACATATTGTCAGAAGCTGAAAATGCCATCTAGTTATATAGGGAGGAGAAAACCACAATCCACTAATACCTTTTATTCTTAAAGATGTGGATTTAAGTTCACACATTGTGCTCATGAAGGAGTGAAAACCGCAACAGCGTACAGATCACAGGATATCTTTATTTTTTCCTCCTGTGACTATATAAATCCTTCCAGAATTAGCACCACCAAAAGAGTCGATGACAAATAGAACCATGTGTAGTATCTAACAAACCCTTGTATTTGTGAATACGCATTCTACTCTAATTAATTTTCCACTCTTTAACTAGCAAGATACACTACACAACGCAGAGGAGCATCCACTGAAGGTTTCACTAGAATTTTATTTCCTTAACATTATGCATAAACTGATTTTTAAAAATTGGGTTTTGACACGGCGGATTGGTCACAGACTCCAGTGTGATAATTGAAGACATTTATTTAGAGCATCTGAGAGCCTTATATACCTGCCCAAAGATTGGTCATGTAACATGTAAAAGTTACAGAGACCAGAACTGTGTCAATGAGCTTATTCTAACATTGACATAATGTATGGGTAAAGATAACAAGTCTTGGAGCTACACTGAAATAACAGACGTACATTCCTTTTGCTGAATTGTTTCTACTTTGCAAGGTCAGGACTGCCTTGGATAGTAAGTTGTCTTTGTACCGTAGTCCAAGGCTTTGAGCTTACTTGCACAGAGTGTCCTTTGTTTGTTTCATCTGCTTTTGCTGTTCTGATCCCTACAGTTTTTCTAGTCCAATACATGTCTTCTGCATGTCTTGAAATAAAGGGTTGGGTGAACTCTAGTACTAGTTTCTGAAATAATTTGTTTGATAGACTTCAAGTATGGTGTTTGAAAGCAGAAGTAAACCAACATTAATGTGTTCTGAGATTCAAGCAGGATCTAACGAAATTTCACTACAGTAACTCACATTTTTCTTTTACTTCAATTTGTTGATGAGCTTTCCACACAGTAGTTGTTCATGTTTCAGTATTGTTCACATTTTAAGGTGTTTTGAGTGTTGAATTTTTATCCTCTGTTAGTTAACTAATATGTATGATTAACCAAAGGATAGTTTGCATTTCATTGAACAATGTGTACATGTGATTTGCTGTATTTGTTGGTGTTTCAGGTACTCAATTTACAAATTTCTTTCACCAGAAGAAAAAGGTGTCTTTCTACAAGCGGGCACAAATACTTGTGGCGGATACATGGAGTGTACTAGAAGGCAAAGGAGATGGCTGCTTTGATGACATTTCTAGTCTAACTATATTTGCTGACTACAGAATTCCTCAAGTTCTTGTTCATTTAAAAGCAATGAAGTATTCTGAAAAACTAATGAAAAAATTACGTGAAGGTTTGTTCCTCCCTAACTAATACAGTCTTACCTCTACATTTTCAATAAAGATAAAACTGTTCCTTGATTTATACCTCGATAAGGGAAGGTTTAGAGACACTAAACAAATTTGTCTCTTAAGTTTCTGAAGGGCTGATGTTTCCAAAACTACAGCCAGAGTACAGTTGTAATTTTTGAGGTTTAGATAAGCAACAGTTTTGTCAGTAGTCCATAGATGCTGTACAAATATGAAGATTCTTCATCTGTCCCAAACTGCTAGTGACAAGCAAGGTAATATTTAAGCTTCCATTAAAAAAAAAAAAAATTTAAGTGAAGCTAATTGCATAAGACTAGAATCTCTCATTTTTAAGCATAGTTCCATTTCTAGTACTTACTTGGAACTTCAGTGAACAACAACATGAATTAAAAAATTACACAGCAAGACAGACAGAAATGCAGTCCTCCATGGATCTTAATAGAATGGCCATGTCACAGCAAATTTATCTTTTCCATGAATGCTAATAAGAACATTCTTATCCAAGTCATGCAAACAAATAAGTCCCTTTATTTTACACATAGTTGTGGATTTTGTGGGCAGTGTTATTGGTTGGGGTTTTTTGTTGTTGTTCTTCGGTTGGTTGGGTTTTTTAAATCTTGGAGTTATCCTAGAAGAAAATACACCAATTACAGATTGACTATCCTTTTTGCCTCCACAATCAAAGAAGTGGTCATGTCGTGTGCAGTAAAATAACCGAATAGCTATTTTGTTCTTATACCACTTTGAGTACAGGATGTTGTTTTAATTGAAAGGGGAGTAATTTTATAAGTGCTCATGGTAAAATTAATGATTTAGAAAATATATAGGACTATTGTTAGCAGTTGTAATGCAAGTCAGAAAAACTGCAGTCCTAGAATTGAGTAAATGTGGAGTGAGGAGGGGGGAAGAAGCAAACTCACATCCTGGGCCTTTTGTCTCTCGGAAATAATTGAATTGCTGTCTTTTATGTCCTGCAGGAACAGTTTTCCAGTCTGGAGATAAAGAGGAGGTGGAGATCCGTGGCTGTTCCATTTGGTGTTGTGCATTGGTTTGTAAGCACTTGCTGGAGCTCTATGAGAAGAAGGGCCAGGACATGCGTGGAAAGATCAACGCAGTTTTACTTGATTATTATCTTTGGGACTATGCCAGGGATCACAGGGAAGACATGAAAGAGATTCCATTTCACCGAGTGCGGTGTATATATTACTGAGTCCCGTCTGGTTGCTATTACATCTGAATTGCAGTTACTGCTTTCATGCTGTGGTTTGTCATATTCTGTTTTGGAGCTCGCTAAATCAAACGGCCATTTTCTGATGATAATGCTTGTAGGAGAGCAGAAAGTATCTATGGAAAGTTTAAGGACAAGAAAGAACAACAGGCCACTGATAACAGAAGAATGGCCTGATGAAAAAGAAGAGCTGACTGCAGTAAACAACCTGAAGGGTGAGACAGGACATTTGCCTCCATGGTGGAACAGCTTAACCTGATAATAGGATGAAAATAACAATGGACAGCTGTATATCAAAGAAGAAAACTCAATTAACAACACAGGTGCAAAAATGTCAGGGAATTGCTTAGCCTGCTCTAACTTTCTTATAGAAACTGCTTGTTCTGTACCAATAAAAATTTGCTGCTTCACTAACCAGTCCGTGCATGCTTTCTGTCATAATGGCACCTGAACAGGGACCTCAGTGACATCTCTCCCTGGACTCACCCTCAGCTTGCACCTCTAGTGAGCCGAATTGGGGAACTGAGCAAATGACATGTCCAACCCCTACACTTGCAGGACAGGTATGGGGACTGTGGCCGAAGAATAATATGGCCCAGGGAGCCATGAGGTCACAGCAATTGCACCACGATGTGCTTATGTAAATTATCAAAGAGCAAGGGTACAGACTAAGCTCTCGAAAACTTACCCTTCTCTTCCTGTGGATCAGTCGCAATTGCCCCTGGTATCCTGAATCAGGATACAAATTAACAGAGTGGAACAGGCTTGGAGAGACCCTATCAGAAGCACAAAAATCCGGGAATGATTTTTCACCGGACATTCGAATGTGGTGTATACTATGGCTAGCGCTGACCACACTAATGAGTAAATCACACAGCGATACATCACCCTGTAGGACACTAAACACTCCCATTACCCTTGTGAGCTCTCGGAAGCAGGTTGAGCTTCCTACAAACAACGCATGCAGAAACAAGTGGTGTAGCCACAGGGCAAATGGGGGAGGAAAGAATAGACACTGATGACCCGCTAATGAGTATGCAGTCAAAAAAGCTCCTAGTTCAACAGCGAAAGAACCGTTTGATGTTCCCGTTAAGAAGTCTAAGATATTGCCTGATGAAGATGTAAAATATGTGGACAGCAGCTCTCAGTCAGACACAGAGCTGGATGATAATTTCGATCATGGCTACAGAAAAGGAGACAGATTACGTCCTCAAGTACTTCCGCCTAAGGCAGCCATAGTAGCTGCAGAAGGAGCAAGTCCTCAAATGGAGCAGAAAGTAAGCAAACAGAAGAAACAAAGAAAACCAGATGCAAAGTTAAAACCACCAATGCAAGTAACTGATGAAAAACTTTTTTTTTTTTTTTTTATTCTGACAGCTCCATTACTCAGGAATCACTTGAAAAATCAGCCATTTTTACAACCCACAGCACTGAGTTTATCTTTCTCTCTTCCTTTAAATACTATTACTGAGGCTGTTAACTCTGTTTCCTATCCCTTTTCCAGTAGGTTTTTATCCTCAGCCTCATTCGATTTCTATACCCCAGCAGGCAGGAATTTTGTCTACCCCTAACCCCCACCACCTTACAGAGGTGTTTGTGTCCCTCCTGCTAGTGCTATAAGTAATATGGGGTTGAGGGATAAAGGGATACTTTATCAAGGAGAGAGTATGCAGGATGGTGTTAAAATGTCTAATGGGTTGTTGAATAATGAGCATGTTCCTAGTGTAGCTACACAACTGCAAATTTCAGTTTCTGACTGCGCCCGTGTATCAGTCTCTGTCCTATGATAGCTCAAGGGAGCTAAGGAGGACAGTGGTTGATTCTGGGCTGCAGTCTCCTTATACTGAGAATTTGCTAGAAGCCATATGAGAGGCTTATCTAATGATACAACACGACTGCAAAATAATTTTTAAACTCATCTGAACAGCCAGCCAGTACTCTATATGGTATGTGTAGCATAGAGATTTGTGTATCGCCCAGTCCATATCTTGGGCTTAGGATCTATTAAACCCCAAAGAATTAATGGGGAGGGACAATTTGCCAATCCACAGCTGCAATCTCTCTGTACCAGGGAGGTCCTGCAGCTAATAACGGGATTGGCAATAAAAGCCTTTTAAAAGATACCAGATTTAAAATGGTCAAGAAAGCCTTTCAGTGTTGTGCGACAGGCCAATGATGAACCATGCATACAGTTGGTAGGCTGGGGGGAGTGGGTGGGTGTGGAACACCAAGCTGACATGCCCGAAGCATCTGACAAGTTAATGAAACAATTAGCTGTGGAGAATGCAAGTAGCGACTGTCTATGTATATTAGAAACTCTTAAATCCACAAATAAACAAGCATCACTGTCTGATTTTATCAAGGCATGTGCCCACGTGGGGTCAGAAAGATACAAAGCTGAAATGCAGGCAGAGTTATTGGTCTTCGGCATTAGCACAACGATTGTTAATTGTGCTCAAGTGAGATGCTTTAACTGTGGACAAGAGGGGAATTTCAAGCATGATTGTCCTGGACCTAATAATGAAGTAAAAAGACCAAACAAGGTATGCCCTAAGTGTAGAAAGGGCTTTCACTGGGCAAGTCAGTGCCGCTCCCAATTTAATGTTTCGGGAAGAGAAATTGTTCAACTGGGAAACAGGGTGAGGGGCGCAAGACCCGGTGCCTGCAAAACGAACAGGGTCTATTATGCAGAAATACTGGACCTGATGGGTCTGGATCTGATCTCTTCAGAGCAACAGGGGGAAGTGCTGTATTGCAATGCCGAACTAATAAGTCTGACACGTGTCTGTAACAATGGTAACACCTAATGTGAATGGTCCTTTAGGAACTCATGCTTTGTTAATAGGTCGATCATCCACAACTAAATGGGTTTATTTGTTCTCCCAGGATTGATAGATAAGGATTACAAAGGCAATACAAAAATCATGCTCTGGACAACCTCCCTACTGTGTTAGTTCCACAGGGGTAACAAATTGCTCAACTGATACCTTTGACTGATATGTCCACTGGAATTTGGCCACTTAAAGAAAATAGGGAGGGAGGTTGTCCAAAAATTTTATGGACACAGGCAATCAAGGATGATCAACCTATGCTGAATGTCTGTATAACGGGAAAGCCCTTTACAGGTCTCATTGACACTGGAGCAGATATTCCTATTATACGAGCTCAGGACTGGCCAGACAATTGGGTGTTGAAGAATGGCTTAAAGAGAGAGGACATGGACCCCTAGAAGTGCTGCACAACCCAGGCTTTGACAATGATGATAAATATATAGCTATGGTATAAGTAAATAAGTATGTAAGTAAGTTGGTAAGCTTAGGCTGTTAGCATAAGTATAGGCTGAGCTGAATGTCAGCCAGCAAGCTCTCAAGGATGGTCTGTCCTTGAGAACTTGGTAAACAACTTAAGCGGAACTGAGAGCCGGGTAGAAGAGGAAGTATAGCCACTGTGAAAGACCACAAGTGGGAGGAGTATGTAAACATGACCTCTTAGGTTAGAACCAATAAGATTATGCCGAGTAGGCATATATTATTGTATGGTTATAAAAGTCTGATGCAAACCCAATAAAGTTGAACTTGCCTTATCACTCACATTGAGTTGGTCGCTTGTTCTGCCGCAGTGTAATTTCCTCCGCAATTGGGAATTGTCACAACGTACCACAGAAGGAATAGGTGGAACTCAAAGTCCATATCAGTCAAAAAATCCATTGAAAATAGTGGGACCCAATGGCAACACTGGCAATATAAGACCCTTTATTTTACAAATATCTTGTAATTTCTGGGGAAGGGATCTTTTGAAACAATGGGGCCTCACACTGTAGACAAATTTCTGATAAGGGCCATTGAAAAGAATCATGGGATCCATCCTAGGGTGCTGAGATTGCTGACAGATGAGCTGTCCAAGCCACTTTCCATCATTTTTCAGCAGTCCTGGCTCACTGGAGAGGTCCCAGAAGACTGGAAGCTGGCTAACGTGGTGCCCATCCACAAGAAGGGCCGGTTGGATGAGCCAGGGAATTATAGGCCTGTCAGCCTGACCTCAGTGCCAGGCAAGATTATGGAACGGGTCATCTCAAGTGCGATCACACAGCACTTACAGGATGGCCAGGAGCTCAGGCCTAGCCAGCATGGATTTAGGAGGGGCAGGTCCTGCCTGACCAACCTGATCTCCTTCTATGATCAGGTGACCCGCCTGGTGGATGTGGGGAGGCCTGTGGATGTGGTCTACCTGGACCTCAGCAAGGCCTTTGACACCGTTCCCCACAGCAAACTCCTGGCCAAGCTGGCAGCCCGTGGCTTGGACAGGAGCACACTGCGTTGGGTTAGGAACTGGCTGGAGGGCCAAGCCCAGAGAGTGATGGTGAATGGCACCACATCCAGCTGGCGGCCTGTCACTAGTGGTGTGCCCCAGGGATCAGTACTGGGCCCCATGCTCTTCAACATCTTTATTGATGATTTGGATGAGGGCATTGAGTCCATCATCAGTAAATTTGCAGATGACACCAAGCTGGGGGCAGCAGTTGATTTGCTGGAGGGCAGAGAGGCTTTGCAGAGGGACCTCGACAGGCTCGACAGATGGGCAGAGTCCAATGGCATGAGATTTAACACATCCAAGTGCCGGATTCTGCACATTGGCCACAACAACCCCAGGCAGTGCTACAGGCTGGGGTCAGAGTGGCTGGAGAGCGGCCAGGCAGAGAGGGACCTGGGGGTACTGGTTGATTGTAGGCTGAACATGAGCCTGCAGTGTGCCCAGGCAGCCAAGAAGGCTAATGGCATCCTGGCTTGCATCAGGAACAGTGTGGCCAGCAGGAGCAGGGAGGTCATTGTGCCCCTGTACACTGCACTGGTTAGGCCGCACCTTGAGTCCTGTGTCCAGTTCTGGGCCCCTCAGTTTAGGAAGGATGTTGACTTGCTGGAACGTGTCCAGAGAAGGGCAACAAAGCTGGTGAGGGGTTTGGAACACAAGCCCTATGAGGAAAGGCTGAGGGAGCTGGGGTTGCTTAGCCTGGAGAAGAGGAGACTGAGGGGTGACCTTATTGCTCTCTACAACTACCTGAAGGGAGGTTGTAGCCAGGCAGAGGTTGGCCTCTTCTCCCAGGCATCCAGCACCAGAACAAGAGGACACAGTCTCAGGCTGCGCCAGGGCAGGTTTAGGCTGGATGTTAGGAAGAAGTTCTACACGGAGAGAGTGATTGCCCATTGGAATCGGCTACCCGTGGAGGTGGTGGAGTCACCTTCACAGGAGGTGTTCAGGAGAAGACTTGATGGGGTGCTTGGCTGTATGGTCTAGTTGTTGGGTGGGTTGGATTGTTTGATGGGTTGGACGCGATGATCTTGAAGGTCTCTTCCAACCTGGTGTATTGTATTGTATTGTATTGTATTGTATTGTATTGTATTGTATTGTATCCTTGCTTTAAACTGACATGGCTAACAACACAGCCTGTCTGGGTTGATCAATGGCCCTTGACAGGTGAGAGGCTGAAACAAGCAAACATCTTGGTAAAGGAACAGCTAGAGGCAGGTCGTATTAGACTATCTACAAGCCCCTGGACTACATCAATATTTGTAATACCAAAAACATCTGGGAGCTGGCGATTGCTTCAAGATCTTAGAGCAGTCAATGCTGTAATGGAAAATATGGGGTCATTACAGCCAGGGGCACCTAATCCTGTGGCAATTCCAGATCATTGGCCATGCTATGTGATAGACTTAAAAGACTGCTTTTTTTACTAATTATCTCCATCCAGATGATTGTAAACACTTTGCCTTTTCAGTTCCCACTGTTAATTTTCAGGGTCCTATGGAAAGATATGAATGGGTTGTCTTGCCACAAGGGATGAAAAGCAGTTCAATGATTTGTCAATTTGTTGTGGGGTCAGCATTGAAACCTGTGAGAAATGCTTTTCAGGATGTTTTAATATTTCACTACATGGATGATATTGCTGCAGAACAGGAGGATCGATTGTCAACAGTTTTACCTGTATTGCTGTCAAACTTTGAACATTATGGGTTACAGGTGGCCCCTGAAAAGGTTCAATGTGAACCACCTTGGAAATACCTGGGATGGAAATTAACAGAGTCTAAAGTCATCAAAAATTGAACTTTTGAATTCAGTGTGTACGTTAAATGACTTACAGAAATTGTTGGGCATTATAAATTGGGTCAGGCCCATTACTGCCTTAGGTCATTCCTACCTTAGAACTGGATACTCTGTTTCAGCTGTTACACTGAGACATTGACAGCCTCACCATGAGAGCTGACACTGGATGCCTTACAACCTCTGAATGGTATAATTGGAAAAATGCAATCATGTTTTGCTAGCCACCATCAGCCCCAGTTGTTATTATGAGGCTTTGCTATAAATTCTAGTTACTAGCCTTTTGGGATTGTTGGTCAATAGGATGGTAAGGACTTGCACCTCCTGGAGTGGCAATTTTTATCCCACCAACCATCTAAATCTATCTGGGCAAGATCTGAAATTATTCCAAACATTATTCAGAAGTACATACTCGCAGCATCTCTGTGCAGAGGATGTTGATATCTTACACATTGCATTAAACAAACAGGATTTTTCTAATGCTTTAGCCAGTTCTATGGCACTGCAAATTGCCTTGGCAGATTTTATCGGTACTGTTGCCTTTGACCTACCCAGTCATAAGCTGCTGCAATCTCTTTCTGGTATCCCTTTAGCTGCCACACATATCGTTTCTAACAAACTGTTGGTGGGAGCACAAGGCTGTTGTAGTTTGGTTTGACAATGCCAAACAGGAATGAGAACATCACATCGCTCATCAGGAAGGCTCAGCTCAGATTGCAGAGTTATGGGCTGCAGTCGAGTCCTTTAAGCTAATTGCCAGGGAACTGCTGAATGTTGTTGTAGATTCCAAATATGTTTATGGGGTGTTGCTACAGTTAGAATTTGCATTTATAGAAAGACTGAATAACAAGGAATTGTTTAACCTTTTTATAGAACTGGCACAGATGTGTAATGCAAGGACTGAGAAATGTTTTGTGATGCATGTGAGATCTCATTCCAATCTTCCAGAACCTATTACAGAAGGGAATGCGATTGCAGACAGACTGACTGCAGCAGCACATTTGCCCAATGCTCTCCAACAAGCTGTGGTGGTTCAGGCTGGATGCTGCCACACAAGCCCCACCTGTGATGTCCCAGAGAGTCCAGCCCAGTGGATGGGCACAGGAAGCCAGGTATTTCAGCCCACAATGCCCTGCTCCCCTGTAAGACATCAGCGTGGGATTCTGCACTTCCTCTTTCTTCCCTCACCGCTACCTGGTAATGGGGTGAGCCACCTCACAGCCTCTCTTGGGCCTGGCTAGGCCCAAGGCTGGGGGTAGAAAGAGCCCTGGGGGTTTTGGGTGTACCCTCAGGTGGTGGTGGTATGCTTTTGGGTATGTTTTGGGATCTCTCTTTGTCACGGTGCTTGTGGTTCTCTGTAAAATTTTCACTGCTTTTCCGTTTAAACTTTCCACCACTTTTTCAAACCGTTTGTCTTGAGTCTCACTTTTGGTCTCTCAACCTACCACACAAGCAACGATTTTGCATTATTTTTTTCATAACAATGCAAGGAGCCTAATGAAATTGACATTACTTTTCATCAAGCTACAGGCATTGTGCGAATGTGCCCTGATTGCCAGAAAGTCACACCATTACCACAGATAATAACAGCTGTGCCGAGAGGACTTTGTCCCAGTGAAATTTGGCAATCTGACATGACTCTTATAGCTGAATTTGGCAGGTTAAAATACATACATGTGTCTGTTGATATGTATTTTAGTTTTGTGGTAGCAACAGCTCATACAGGAGAAAAAGCACGAGACGTGCGATCTCATTTTTTATGTGCCATTGCAATCTTGGGCACTCCTAAAACAATTAAAACTGCTAATGGCCCTGGTTGTGTTTCAGTCTCTCTCAATTTTTTACAGAGTGGGGAATTCAGCATGTGACAGGCATACCACATTCTTCCACAGGTCAAAGCATAGTTGAATGCATGCACCAAACCTTGAAATGTATCATAAAGAAACAAGCTGAACCACAGAAGGTCTCACACCTCATGAGAAATTATCAAAAGCTATACATGTTTTGAATTTTTAAAATCTGTCTTTTGAGAGACTGATGTTACCCCTAAAAGATTATCCCAAGCCTCAAGTATTATATAGAGACATACATACTGGACAATGGGAAGAGCCTGTTCCTCTCTTAACATTGGGAAGAGGTCACGGATGTGTTTCTCTCTCCACAGGTCCTTATTGGCTAGCAGATTGACAAATAAAGCCATAATGTCATAAAAATGAGCCCCAGACAGCAACACCAATGTAGCAGGATGCTGTGGGCAACATCCCTCTTATGGATGGTGATGATGAATCAAAGTGAAAGTGAGACTTACTGGGCCCACATTTTAAATCCTCCCATGTTTTGCCCTTTAATATGGTGGGACACGGAATTACCACTAATTAACAATGATACACAGTGGGCAGGTCGTCACTGGTTAGAACCCATGGAACACTAGCTATGGGAAAACATTACTATGTCAAATATCACATTTAGTGTGGACATGTGACCATTATGTGTCACTCCAAACCAGTCCAGTACAGATTGTGTGTATTTTGGCCCACAGCCGCACGTGGTCACAGTTATAGTGAACAAATCAGTAACCAACTACACTGGTATTGATTTCCTGGAGTAATTGGAGAACCTGTAGACATAACAGGACGACCAGCGATTCTTCCTTGTGTAGTAAGCATCTGGGGGATGTCACTCAGGTGGCACGCATGCTTAGGGAAGTTGTCTCAGAAACTGAATCATATAGAGGCAGAAATTGACTGGGGACCATGGAGTTATACTGATAGGGTTGACAGCAACAGGTGGTACAACGAGGGATATTCAGGCCCTGCATTGCAACTCTCATGGAATGGTACTGACAGTGTGATAAGGAAACAGTTGTGGAGGTTAGCTTTACCATTTGTAAATAGAACTATTAAAACAATTTGTAGGTGGAAAGGCATTTTAGTAGAACATATACTTGGCAGTTCTTTTGCAGTTCCTTTGCTACTGTGTGTACTACCCACCCATATGTACTAGGAATAGGTGGTGCTTGTATAATCTATACCGAATGAAGCATTTATCATCTTAGTTGCAGCAATATTACTTTGTAGACTTGTGTTATTGATCAGCATAGCATGATTATTCCCTTTCAAAGACGGGCAGAGGTGTGGATTCCAGTGAATAGGTCAAGAGGATGGGAGAGTGAAAATGGATTGGATCGTGTTAATAGGCTATTAGACCAGGGACTAAAGGATCCTATATAAACTGCTTGTTTCATAGCAATAAACGATTCCTGCTTCACCAACAAGGGTGTCGGTGCAGGCTTTCCGCCACTTGCTCTGAATCTTTTGCTCACCATGCCTGGAAGCAATAGCGTAAGCATTGCTGGGCAATACATGTGAATACAAAGTTTATTACTGCCACCGTTGAGTTCTGTATTTGTGTACGTGCGTGTATTTGCACGCGGGCTTGTTGCGCGCCTCTGCACCGGGCGGGCCGGGTCTACCATCCGTCGCGCACGCCGACTGCCCTTTGCTGGCCGTTTGCAAACATCCGCGAAGAAGGCTGAGCTAGTGCCTTCACCGAATCAATAGTGCGGTGGCAGGACTCGTACAGAGCATGTGCTTTCATCGGAGCGGACTGAGCGAGCGAACACGGCGCCTTTCCGGGGCTGCTCCGCGGACGGCAGTCCGCCCCAGCCGGCTCGCATCCCCCTGCCCACCTCCCCTTCCCCCTCCCCCTCTCCCCTTCCGAATTCTCGCCGCTGCGGGGCGCTGTGGGCGGCAGCGTACGAGGTGGTACAGGTCTGGCGTCGCCGGACGTTGCTGCCGTTGCCTAGCGAGACGCAGTAAACAAGGCAGAGCGGTAGGCCGCCGCCTCTGCGGGGTCTGCCGCGGCCTGCCTCAGTCTCTGCTCTGCTTCTCTGCCTGGCACCGGCGGCAGCTGCCGGCGGCCCCATGCTGGAGCTGTAGCGGGATTCTGATGCCCCGGCATCCCGGGCGCTTGGATTCCGCGGACGGCTCCCGGGACTCTGGCGTGATCCCGTTCCGGCTGCTTTCAGGTTTGGAGTGAAAAGACCTCTTCGAGATAGAAACACGGAAAATATACTGTCCCGCTCTCAGAATACGCATGCCAGCAAAAACCGTAGTAGTAGTATGTGCTCCTGCCTTCTGGCAGCCAAGAGCACACGATGTGTGGGCCCCGGAGTATTTTGGTAGCTTTGGCAAACACCTGGTTTATATTCTCACGCTATTGTAGGAAGCAGTGAACAGATTTCCCTCCCTTCCCCCCGGCTCCCCTTTCCCTCCCCATTTGGTTATTTATTTATTTAATATGATTTTAAAAGAGGCGGAGCATGTTGGCGTTTCTACATACTCCCCTTCCTAGGGGATTAAAATTAACGTGCCTGGATGAATAAAAAACTGAAGCTGACGAAAATGTGTTTTGCATCTGTAGTTGCACAGCTCGCTCTGATGGTGGTGTCCTGATTTTCTAGGTTGCAGGCATTTTGTTGACTACATGAGCACTTTGTGGGGAGCACAGGGATGGATTCTGGTATGGAAGAGACACCAGTTAAAGTTGCAGTTCGAGTCAGACCTCTGCTTTTCAAAGAAGTACTTCACAACCACCAAACATGTGTAAGACTAGTCCCGAATACCCAACAGATTATCATTGGGAAAGACCATGTCTTCACTTTTGATTACGTGTTTGGCAAAAACTCAACCCAAGAAGAAGTTTATGCTGTCTGTGTTAAGCCTCTTTTAGTGTCCTTGATTAACGGATACAATGCTACAGTGTTTGCTTATGGACAAACGGGTTCTGGCAAGACTTATACCATTGGAGGTGGCCACATTGGTAGGTTGTATAAAATTTGGGGGTATAATATGCTGTTTCTCAGTCTTCATTTTAACATGCAAGTTAAACTATAATTTCTTCTTGAAATTTATTGGTTTAGAGATTCTGGCTATGTATGACTTACCTTTCCTTGAAAAAGTTTCTTTAGATGATTGTTGCTCACTCTTTGCTTTCTTTTTCTATGACATAGAAATTTGTAACTTGAGTCTTGCAAATGGATGTAGTTAGATTATTTAAAACCTTTTGGTAGGTATTAAGATCTTTTTATTTAGAATCATAGAATCACAGAATCATTTTAGTTGTTAAAGACTCTTAAGATCATTTAGTCCAGCTGTTAACCTAACACTGCCAAGTCCATCACTAAACCATGTCCCTAAGTGCCACATCTACACATCTTTTAAATACCTCCAGTAACGGTGGCTCAACCAGTTCCCTGGGCAGCCTGGTCCAATGCTTAACAACGCTTTCAGTGAAGTAATTTTCCTTAATGTACAATTTACACCTTCTCTGGTGCAACTAGAGGCAATTTCTTCTTGTCCTACTTCTTGCAACAAGGGAGAGAGAAGGTTCCCTGGGAGCCTTCTTCAGGCTAAATAACTCCAGTTATAGAAGAATCAGAGATCAACAGTTCAGGAAACTACTGGACATGCTTTAATGGGTTAAAACAGAGAACTCACAGGAAAATATGTTCTGTATGTACAAAATTTAATCACCTGATTTAGAAAGATGTTCTCTAGTAACTCAACCCAAACCTAAGCATTTACACAACAAATGTGACAAGGAGGACTGTTTAAGTTTTATTCTTCCCTGTGCACAAAAATTAAGGTTAACTTTAGAGGCTGAAGAGACAGACTGCAGTCTGCTTTTTTTGACTCTCAGCAGCAGGAATAAAGGAGACTCCATATTATTCACACTTTTTGTGATTATAACATTATGTAATTTAGCTTCTAACTTTGACTCCTACTGATGGATGCAAACAAGGATTTTTGAATCCTAGAAAACAAGTGTTTACAAAGCAGTATCAAATCTTCACAGAGAGAGTTCTTCCTTCACAGAGAGAGTTGTTAGCCATTGAAATGGGCTGCCCGGGAGGTGGCTGAGCCACTGTCCCTGGAGGTGTTCAAGAGGGGATTGGACGTGGCACTTAGTGCCATGGTCTAGTAGTCATGAGGTCTTGGGTGACAAGTTGGATTGATGATCTTTGAGGTCTTTTCCAACCTTATTGATTCTATGATTCTATGATCTCACAGGCTTCTCAATCTTCAGTCTTTGTAATCCATGCAACAGATTGACTGCAGGCTTCTGTGACATCTTTGCTTGTATTTTAGCATCCGTTGCAGAGGATGAAAAGGGCATCATTCCACGGGCTATTGAGGAATTGTTTCATCATATTTCTGAAAACCGTAACATTGACTTCCATGTGAAGGTATCTTATATAGAGGTTTACAAAGACAAACTTCGTGATTTATTGGAGTTGGAGACCTCTGCAAAAGAATTACATATCCGAGAAGATGAAAAGGGAAATACGGGTAGGATTTTTTCCCTAGAATTTAGTGTGCTAAGTTTCAGTTGTGTACCAAGAAATTCTTCCCATCTCTTGAAAGTGTGTTTTCATTGCTAATACTACGAACAGTTAAATATTCATATGAACTTAGCTTAGTGGATGTGAAGCAGTTTGGGAGTTTTAGATGCCTGCAAACAGTATAGATGCTCCATCAGAAATGGCAACAAATGCTGAAGTAAAAATACAGTCTACTACTTCAGTAAATTTTTGTTCAGAAACACAGTAGCAGGATTATTCACCTGAGTGTTTTAATATTACACTTTTGCTTCTCCCATCAGAATTACAGTTTTTAAACAATTTTTAAATTAAATGAGTAGAATAAAATGTTTCATTAATAATAGAATCTGATATTTTGGAAGCATTGTAATTAACCCTTTTCCTATAGTTCTAGGTGAAAATACTTGAGGAAAAAAAAATCCACAGCAGAGATATTTTATTCTGTAACTGTACTGTCTTTTTTTTTTTTTTCTGCATTCTTTACATTCTAATTGTTATGTTTAATAGCAATATATTGTTGTATTGAGCTGGCATCGTTTTCTGTAGCTGGAAGAAAGTTATAATTTAGCACAATATCATTGCTTCATAAGGATCCTTCCATATATTTTAAACTTCTTTAGTGCAGTTTGAGTCATATTCAGTACTTTAGTTACCACATGCTTCATTAAAGCAAAGGATAGAAAATACACTTGATAGGGGTGCTTGGTAGGAGTACTTGACAGCAGTACCTTTTTACATTGTTAGATTGCTAATAGATACCTAAGCGGCCGAACTATCTGAGCTATATGGATTACACATTTTGTTCTTACTATAGGGTAGGAATAATTTCAGCTAAAAGCTTCTTCTTTTTTTCCCTTCCCCCAGCAAAATATAATTAAACTGACTTTGCTCATACTTTTTCTAGATAGCAGTAGTCTGCAAATTATTTATGGCAAGGTGTAAATGAGCAAAGCTGTGCATTGTGTTTAAGATACTGTTTCTAATGATTTGACACAATACACCCATGTATTAAATATCTGGAAGTTTCAGATATGTTGTACTTAATGCTGTTCACATATTGATGTCTTATTTTTCAAAGGTGTATGCTATGACCTCATAATAATGGTTTTCTAATACATGTTTATAGTTTGATTACTTCTCATTGCTGTAAACTTCTGTTGAAGCACTTAAAAATAATTGAATTATTCTTTGGTTTGGTATTTGTAGTGATTATTGGTGCTAAGGAGTTCCCTGTAGAATGTGCAGATGAAGTTATAAGCCTGCTGAAAAGCGGCAGTGCAGCTCGTCACACAGGCACAACACAAATGAATGAGCACTCTAGTCGATCTCATGCCATTTTTACCATCAGTATTTGTCAGAAACAACCTGCAGAGCCTCAGAAAAATACCAATGTTGCACGGGATTCATCCAGGAAATCAGTCCAAAGGATTGCCTCCAAATTTCATTTTGTGGATTTGGCAGGATCAGAGAGGGTGACAAAGACTGGAAATACTGGTGAACGCTTCAAAGAATCAGTTCGGATCAACAGTGGTCTGTTAGCCTTGGGAAATGTCATCAGTGCCCTTGGAGATCCTAAAAGGAAAAATGTACACATTCCATACAGGGATGCTAAAATCACTCGTCTTCTGAAAGACTCCCTTGGAGGAAATGCCAAGACGGTCATGATAACATGTTTAAGTCCATCCTCATCAGACTTTGATGAATCTTTAAATTCCCTCAGATATGCCAACAGAGCCAAAAACATTAGAAATAAACCAGTTGTAAATTACAACCCTGATCAAGAACGGATTGATGAAATGGAACTTGAAATCAAATTGCTTCGAGAAGCTTTGCAGAACCAGAAATTTGGTAGTCAGGGTTCACGTGACTTAAATCAGGAACAAACTCATATAATTTCTCTTGAGGAGCACCTCACCCGGCTTCAAGTTCAATGTTTCAGTTACAGAAATTGTGTAGATGAAGCTCTCCCATTACTGCTTGATTTGAATGGTGATGTTAACTTAGAAAGAAATCAACGGGACAGGCTGCAGAAGTGGATCACTATGGTACAGGAAGTAAGAAAGGAAGCTCTCAGCATACAGGAAACTGACACAGGGACTGGGACTAGCCAAGAGCCACTTCACATCACAATTTTTCAGCTAAAGAAGGAACTAAAGAAAAGCCAGGTATTTAATTATAAGTTGATTATTTAAATAGCTGTGTGAAAGACCAGCCTGCTAAAACTTTAATTCAATTTCCAAAGATACAAAACTTTTAACATTTACCTATAGTTAATTTGACAATTAAAATTGAACTCACAATCTTGTATAATTTTTTTTGGTGTTATTTCCTAGGAATAGCTTTATTTTAATGGATCACTGAATAGATGATCATCTTGATCATGGTAGACATAAGTAATGTTATATTTTGGTTAGTCAGCTTCAAGATGATTCTATGAGGCTAAGCTGGTTTACCTGTTAGATTTTTTGTTTTGAGCTATGCTAGTATGCTAGGTCAGACTGGAGTGGACTTAATTTACTTCATAGCAGCTTGTAGGGTGTTGGTTTAGATTTGTGAGCAGTACAGTGCTGGTAGCACAAAGATGTTTTAAGTCTTGCTGAAGAATGTTTGCACAGCATCAGGTCTTCTCTCTTTTTGTCTCTGCCCTTCAATTAATAGACCGAGGCATGCAAAAATGGTTTGGTACACAAACACGCAGAGCAAATCAGATCACCTGAACTTCAACAAGGCCAAAATCACAGAATGATAGAATAGAATAGAATTAACCAGGTTGGAAAAGACCTTTGAGATCAAATCTAACCTATCATCCAACAATATCTAATCAACTAAACCATGGCACCAAGCACCCCATCCAGTCTCTTCCTAAACACCTCCAGTGATGATGACTCCACCACCTCCCTGGGCAGCCCATTCCAATGGCCAGTCACTCTTTCTATGAAGAACAGCCTAATCCTCCCCTGGCACAGCTTGAGACTGGGTCCTCTTGTTCTGGTGCTGGTTGCTTGGGAGAAGAGACCAACCCCCACCTGGCTACAGCCTCCCTTCAGGTAGTTGTAGACAGCAATGAGGTCTCTCCTGAGCCTGCTCTTCTCCAGGCTAAACAACCCCAGCTCCCTCAGCCTCTTCTCATAGAGCTTGTGCTCCAAACCCCTCCCCAGCTTTGTTGCCCTTCTCTGTACACATTCCAGCAACTCAACATCTTTCCTAAACTGAGAGGCCCAGAACTGGACACAGGACTCAAGGTGTGGCCTAACCAGTGCTGACTACAGGGGCAGAATGACTTCCCTGCTCCTGCTGGCCACACTGTTCCTGATGCAGGCTAGGATGCCATTGGCCTTCTTGGCCACCTGGGCACACTGCTGTCTCATGTTTAGGTGGCTGTCAATCAGCACTCCCAAGTCACTCTCTGTTTGGCAGCTCTCCAGCCACTCCAGCCTCAGCCTGTAGCTCTGCATGGGGTTGTTGTGGCCAAAGTGCAGCACCCGGCACTTGGATTTGTTGAATGCCATCATATTGGACTCTGCCCATCTGTCCATTCAGTTGAGGTCCCTCTGCAGGGCCCTTCAACCCTCTAATTGATCAACATCTGCTCCCAACTTGGTGTCATCTGCGAACTTGCTGATGACTGACTCATTCCCTTCATCCAGATCATCATGCCTACTGTCAACCAGAACCCCCAGGTCCCTTTCTGCCTGGCCGCTCTCCAGCCACTCTGACCCCAGTTGGGAGTTGGAAGGGATGTCTAGAAACCATCGAGTCCAACCCTGCTGCCAAAGTAGGATCACATAGTTCAGGCCACACAGGAACGCATCCTGGCAGGTTTTGAGTGTTTCTAGAGAAGGGGACTCCACAGTCTCTCTGGGCAGCCTATTCCAGTGCTCCATGACCCTCACCATAGAGGAGTTTCTCTTCATGTTGAGGTGGACCTTTCTGTCCCCCAGCTTGTACCTATTGTTCCTTCTTGTATCACTGGTCACCACCAGAAAGAGACTTACGCCTTCATCCTGATGTCCACCCCTCAGGTATTTATAGGTTTTGGTAAGATGCCCTCTCAGCCTTCTCTTCTCAGGACTAAACAGCCCCAGATCTATCCATCTTTCCTCATAGCAGAGATGTTCAAATCCCACAAGCTCGCCATTGGACTCTTTCCAATAGTTGCCTGTCTCTTTCTCCAGTAGATCCCTGGTGTCACCAGGGCGGAGTAGGCGGGGAGGAGAACATGCTTAGATCTGCTGGATAGTTTTCTTAATGCACCCCAGGATGCTAGTGGCTCTCTTAGCCACAAGGGCACATTGCTGTCCCATGGATAACTTGTTGGCCACTAGGATTCCAAGGTCTTTCTCCATGGGGCTGCTTTCCAGCAGGGCAGCCCCTAACCTGTACTGGTGCCTGATGTTATTCCTCCTCAGATGCAGGACACTGCACATGTTCTTGTTGAACTTCAGGAGGTTTGCCTGCACCCAGCTCTCCAGCCTGTTAAGATCTTGTTGGATGTCTGCACAGCCTGACAGTGTGTCAGCCACCTCTCCCAATTTCATTTCATCAGTGAACTTGCTGAGGGTGCATTCAATCCCCTCATCCAGGTCATTGATGAAGGTAATAAACAAAAATGGACCCAGTACTGATCCCTGGGGATACCACTGACCACAGGCCTCCAACTGGATTCTGTACTACTGATCACAACTCTCTGAACTCTGCCAGTTTCCAGTCCTCCTCATGGTCCACATCTTGGCTGAGAGGCTCAGCTGTTCCCTCTGGTGAGTCCAGTGGAGTCGCCTGGAACCAGCTGTGTCTGGCATGAGGAAACCATGGCCTTTTTTCACAGACACCACCCCTGCAGTCACCCCCACCAAGCCCTTGACAGCTATATCAAATGCAACTGAGTGAATGTATTCTGGTTTTAGTTATGTATCTTTAATACAATATGCCACTTAGTTTTCCATCACGTCATCCTCTGTCACTACACCAACATCTGTGCAGGGTTCTTTCTGTATCTGGCTCAATTCTGCATAATGATACACCACCAGTGGGGCACAGGATACATTTGTCAACTACATTTAGTAGAAGCATTTGCATTGGTACATAGACTTTGGAAAAAAGTTCTTTTCTCTAAAGAGACATCAGATTCTTGAACGGATTCAGAAAAAGTATCACAAGTCTTTTCTTGGAAGAAAGACATCATAGGCGAGCTATGTGTACAGAAGTATTCAGTTTTAGACCAGTAAGACGTGATGTGTCCATACTTTGTATTTGGATTCTATGGGCTTTCTGGAAGAGTGACAACATTTGGAAGTTCTTATCCACAAGAACATCTAAAGAAGCATTTTCGTGATTTCTTTGATCTTTATGCTTTTATCTGAGTTGCAGAATGAAGACAGCTGTCCTTACTTTTTAATTTGAGAAGCATATTAATCTTGTGATTGATGGTGAGATGCTGTGGCTGCATCTCATAGCACCCTAGAGAGAATAATTTGATCTAGAGATCTACTTCAATGAAATAGCTTTGATTATGGTTACTTTATATGCTTTGGAAGCAATAAATTTGTCAGAAGAAAGTCAATAGATGAATCAGAAGTGAAGAAATAACCAACAGAAACCATAGACAACCACTTGGAAAATTTGTCATTCTTACCTAAAAAAATTGCAGTTCAGATCACATATTTTAACAATAAATTAGGCTTTGTTGTGGGAAGTTTTAAAATTATTTCATTATTCTCCAACTATAATAGTAAAATAGTAATAGTAATAATAATAATAATAATAATAATAATAATAATAATAATAATAATAATAATAATAAAAAATTGTCCCTTTTTCCAAAGCTGAACTTTTTTTTTTTATAATCTAGCAGGCTCTAGTTATGGATGAAGAAGTCTTTAGCCAGAAGGACCATGAACTACAGGTACTGCAGAATCAGATAAAGACATTACTGCAGGAAAACGAAGAACAATTGCAGTCTTTAAAGGAGGCTCAAGAAACAAATCGATTGCAGGTATGTGTATCTCTGCCACACCACCCTTCCGTTGTAGGAATGCATTCACCATTTTAAGACTCAGGACTTTTTTTGGACATAACTATCTGTCAGTCTTACGGAAATTTTGCTTGAGTTAGAGCTGCATCACTTAATTAGTTAAGTTCATCCTGTGGATGAAGAATACTAGTGTGATTCCTGAAGCTTGTGTATCGTGCTAGCTGTGCCGCAGCCTTCCTGTACAATGAGGTGAATCATTCACCTTCTCTGCTTTTTGAAGCATAACACACCCTATTATTGCTAAGTAGCTTCATGACAACTAAAAAATTAGGATTTGAAAAGTCTTAAAGATTCTTTAGAACCTAAAAAAGACTATAAAGATCCTATAGAATGCTTCAGTTGAAAGGTTGTCTAGAAATGTATTTTATTACAGTTTCATTAAGAATTGGAATATTGTTCTTTTTTGACTATATAAAACAGAATTTCATCCTAATTTTTTGAGCATGTATAGTTAAAAAACCTGAGTGACATAGTAGAAACACTACTTGCCTCCTTTCTTCTCTAGATCTTGTGCATGCCAACAAAATTATGATGGGTAGTAAGTGTAAGATATTTCAAGATTCAGGAGACTGTTAATAGTTAATAAAATGATGTTGCCTGTCACATGGATGATAGATAAATTATCTGACTTTTTAAAAGAGAAAAACATAAGCATGGTTAGCTAGCTAGTACTTTTCTTCTTACTCTACTTTTCCTCCTTTTTTATCTTCTTTGCTGATGGCTTGGGAAGAGTCAATCAGTGAAAGGTAAGCATACTAGTCATCTTTTTCTTCCCTCTGTCACCTTCTTTCTTTTGTGTTATCTCTGGCTAGATTTTTTTTCCTTTGTAACCTCTACAGTATAGTGTCCATTTATTACACTGAGATAATGCTTATGTAAATTGTGGAAGCTACAAGGCAGAGATTACCATTGCTTCAGAGTCAGAGACGGGAGAGAAGCTTGAGAGGTCTCAGGTATTATTTTGGTACTTAATCCACTAAATTGCCACTTTTATTTTAAAACATATAAAATAGGTAGAATAATGGAAAGCAAATGCTTCTGTCAGAATTTTAAGTTGCATTCACAGGAATATGTAATTTAGTGATAAGTGATAGTATAAGGACTGTTAAAGTACCAGGTACTAGATAGATACTAAATGTTTATACATGTGTTTATGTTACAGGTGTTGCACTGTGAGATTGTATATACAGGGGAAGCAGGGACAAAGTGTCTTTAAAGGGTTGAGTAATAGCTTCAAGGTGCATTACTTGGCCTTCACCACTTCCAAAATCAAAACAAATAACAGTATTCATACATATATTCTATTTCCTGTGACACTGTCTGGAAGGAGCTTGCAGTCTAAGAAAAGAAGATACAAAGAATGAACAAAAATGTATTATTCAAAGTAGGAGAATGCAAAACATCTTTCACTGGATACTCTTGTTTGACTATCACTAGCTATTCTTCAACATTCCTGTTGTTAGTGGGCCAGATTTTAAAGATACTTTGAAAAGAATTGAAAGGAATAGAAAGAGTTGAAAACAGATACAATATTGGCCTTATGGATCAGTTTAGGTGAGGTAAGTTTTGAAAAATGCAGAGACTGCTCCAGGAGGAACAGGTAAGTTTGTTCTCCAGACTAGCATTACCAACAAATTTCAGGCTGGGTAGAAGGAAAAGAAGCCTATGCAGAGGATCCTAAGATCATGTATATGTTTATGTTTATTAATACAAATAATCTTTAATTGGAAGTGCTTGAAGAGGAAGCCTGTATACATGTTTAAATAATTAGTCTCAGCCCATGTGTTTTATTTGAACTTCTTTGTTAAATTCCCACTTTATTTCTCCATAAACATAGATAGAAAGCAAGCATACTGGTAAGTATGTCATCCACATCTCACTAGATCCCTAGATAAGCTAACTTAACTTGCCAGGGATTGGTCTTAATGGACAAAAATGTATCAAAAATTTATTTGAGCTGGAATTTGTGTGTTAGATTAATGATGTGTCATAGCATTTTCAGTTTGCTTCAGAATTTGTCTATGCACTGCAGAAGAATGTAGTGTCAATGGATGATTTACAAGATTCATGGTCTTTGAAGGAATTCAGCTCATACTCAGCAACAGTTTTGCTTTGCCTTTTTTTTTTTTCTCTCCATGAGAACGAGAAAATGGTGGAACAGCAAATGGTTATTGATCAGCTAAAAGAAAAATTAGAGAAGTCTACAGATGTGAAAATCTTGGGCTCCTCAAGCGCTTGTGTGGATAGGCCAGCTGTTGTGGCATCTGCAAGAAGGCCATACAGTGTCCCACTCACAAAGAGTCTGCTGCACTCCCTTCACCCACCTTCAGGGACAGAGATCCGAAAGGTAACATCTACCCAAATGTTAGATGTTTTTTTCCTTTACTTTGTTAGCAGTTCTAGCTCAGTGATTAGACTTGATATGACAAATGATGGTTTTCTCAGATGCTGTTCAGCCTCCTACCGAAGACTCTGAAAAATTACTTTTTAATGTCTTATAGTGTATATACTATACCATAACTGTAAAAAGGCCTACAATTATAACAAGTACAAAAGCCTTAGTCTTTTATGGTTTTTTTATAGAGGTTTTGAGGGTTCAAATACAAAGCATTATCAAAATTTAGTTGCTATTCTTATCGAATGCATTGGGTAATGAATTGCCAACAGGCCTTCTTTCCCATTTGGAGCAAGCGCTCCAAGCTCTTGCAAAACCTTTTGTTACAAGGGTATTCAGAATTACTAGAGAAGACCTCAGTAGTAGACCAAACTCAGGTGTTGGCACACTTCTAAATGGAAATACTTTTTTTAAAGATCAGTAAAGAACTGCTAAATTGTTGCAAGTGTTTTTACCTACCATGTGTTTTGTGTGGTTTTTGACAGGTGTACACCAGCCCCCCTGCCTTTTCACTGGCCCGAGTAATGGCAGAATTCCATGCTCGCAGACAGACAGTGCTGAGCAACATAGAAGATCAAGATAAGGTCCTTCACTGCCACCTCTCTGATCACAGTGATGAAGAGAAAGAAAATACAGGCAGCAAAAAGAAAACCCCACTTAAGTAATTTTTAAAATTATTCCTTAATTTTGTTATTATGGATAAATGTATAGCAAAGGCAGTATTACTGCCTAATCCTGCCATAATATGAGACCACTCATGATATTACTTATGGTAAATTTATAGACCAACTCAGCATATTACAAAATATTTAATAAGTATAGGACTTTGATTTAATAAAGATTGCATAATCCTTGGTTTTGGGCTGCATCCCACTGTGAAGATCAGAGAGGTAGGAAGGTAGAGATCTGATGAGAGAGAAGGTACAAATGCTTAACATGACTTTGAGATTCTTCTCTGCTAAGGTCATATACTTCCCATGAAGCTGGAAAAAAAAAACATCCCTACGTGTTTGGAATGTACCATGTTTTCATTCTTCCATAGGCCTTTCACAAATGCAACATGGACACAAAAACAGGCTTCTCTGTGCTTTCTTCCTGATCTAAGTGACATGGAGTGTCAAGTAGACAAGCCTGGTTTATCCAAAGAGTCTGTGCTACAGACTGACAGAATCACAGGTAAAATGGAAGTCATGAAAGCAGATCTTGTTCCACTATCAGAATATGCAAGAATGTATTTAGCACATGTAATTATTTTTCCCAGTAAAATATGTGTATTTGATACAAATATTGGAGTTTTTGTTATAGTCCAGTGTAGGCTTTTGTGATTCTTCTCCCCTTTTCTGAAACTGATTTCAGTGACCTTGATGTTTAAGTAATACTTATTATTAATACTTATTATGATAAAGCCCCTCGCTCATCAAAAAGCTGTTCAGATATTAATATTTACTACTGCATCACTAAATAAAATAGATGCCATTATCTTATCAGAGATACACTGAGGTAGTTGAATGAATATTTTTTCTGCCACTTAAGGTCTTTGAAATGCTAGTTCATACCAGCCTTTCTTTTCCTGCTTAGACACATGGTAATGAAAAAGTGTTGACCTATTGTTTCTTTTTGATTCTTCTACTTTGTCTGGAAGAACTCCATACATACAGTGTTCCAGAGCACTACCTTCTGCAAATCTGGAGTGTATTCCATATTTTTAATCTCCATATTGCTTTATTTTCTTTCAAGGTGAAGACATTGGCAGCCTTCAGAAAAATCGTGTTTTTAACATGCAGAAGTTGAAGAATTCGGAGTTGAGACTCACTGGAGCCAAGCAAAATATGAGAGAACTTGAACTTAATATCAAAATGAAAGAGGAACTTATTAAGGAATTAGTAAGAACAGGTAACTGGCTACTGTACGGAAAATTAGAAGTTCAGAGGCAGAAGAAAAGGCACAAAACTTCTGATGCCCTCCATATCTTAGTTTTTATGTAATTATCTTATGTAAGAATACTTTAGTAACATTAAGGTTCATAATGTTCATTAATTACTTGCTATGATTGCACTGAAGGTTGTAAATTTTGGTTACAGCTTACTCTGCTGTGATATGCAGATGTATTAGTAAAATAAATTGTTCTTTGCTGATTACTGCTTTTATCCACCAATAGTGTAATTTTTCATGTATGCTCAGTTCCACTGATCTCTTCAGGGACATGTATTTGTCACATGGTGTTTGGGATAGGAGAGAAGACATATCACTGTGCTGGGAATGTAAGCATTCCCACCACTACAGTTGAGAAGCAGAAGTCAGAAGTGGATGAGGGTAAAGGTCAGTGTCCTAGTTAGCCTACATCCCTTACATGTCTGTCCTGGTATACATATGCCTTCTAGAACTAGCCTCATGATGACAGTGAGGATCTCTTTGCTTAGCCCCTTCAATTCCTTCAATCACGCTCTTCTGTACATACCTTCTCTTGAAGTTGTCTTCTGGCACTGAGAAAGATTCTCTGTCCCAAGAAATAGTATTTTGAAAAAGATCATCCACAGAGGGCAAGTCAGGGAGTCGAAACACAATCCAAAGTTGTTTAAGTAGATTGTTATGAGAGCTGAGAAATACACCAAGAGCATATTTTTCTGGAAAAATCAAAATTTATGAAATACAGGCAACCCATTTTTGGCAAAAAAAATGCCCTATGCAGAAGAATTTAATTTAATTTCTCACTCAGCTGGCACTTTCTTTGGTGAAATCTGACGACTTGTGAAGAATTGAGATTTAAGACTCCTCCTTTATCTGTATTCCAGAGTTAGAAAGGAATTGTATGTTCCATTAGGGTTGGAAAATGTCTTGGAAATTACTGGTAGAGCTGCAGTAAGCAATGATTCAGTTACAGAGTTAAGTATTACATTTCAACTGATTTTCCTGCTGTTTTTAAATTATTTGGATGTGGTTTCTTTAAGGTAAGGATGCTCAATCTGTCAGCAGGCAATATTCTTTGAAGATAACTAAACTGGAGCAAGTAATTGAACAGGCCAAAATGGAACTGACTGAAACACAAAAGCAGCTTCAGGAGCTGGAGAGTAAGGAGTGGAGAGACATTCCTGAGAAAGCCAAGTTGCAAAAAGAGTTCAGTAAGAAGATGGATGCAGCTAAGTTGAAAGTGCAGGTACTTCTGATCTGACCATTAAGATTTGCAAATCTCTGTCTCACTGCCGCCTTTGAACCTTAACACCAGTTTTACACAAAGGAAGCTTGCTAAAGTAGCTAATGAGAACCTTACTGTTGTACTGTTCTGATCTCCTTCTATGATCAGGTGACCCGCCTGGTGGACGTGGGGAGGCCTGTGGATGTGGTCTACCTGGACCTCAGCAAGGCCTTTGACACAGTCCCCCACAGCAAACTCCTGGCCAAGCTGGCAGCCCATGGCTTGGACAGGAGCACACTGCGTTGGGTTAGGAACTGGCTGGAGGGCCGAGCCCAGAGAGTGGTGGTGAATGGTGCCACATCCAGCTGGCAGACAGTCACTAGTGGTGTGCCCCAAGGATCAGTGCTGGGCCCCATGCTTTTCAACATCTTTATTGATGATCTGGATGAGGGCATTGAGTCCATCATCAGTAAATTTGCAGATGACACCAAGCTGGGGGCAGGAGTTGATCTGCTGGAGGGCAGAGAGGCTTTGCAGAGAGACCTCGACAGGCTGGACAGATGGGCAGAGTCCAATGGCATGAGATTGAACACATCCAAGTGCCGGGTGCTGCACATTGGCCATAACAACCCCAGGCAGCGCTACAGGCTGGGGTCAGAGTGGCTGGAAAGCGGCCAGGCAGAGAGGGACCTGGGGGTGCTGGTTGATGGGAAGCTGAACATGAGCCAGCAGTGTGCCCAGGCAGCCAAGAGGGCCAACCGCATCCTGGCCTGCATTAGGAATAGTATGGCCAGCAGGAGCAGGGAGGTCATTGTGCCCCTGTACTCTGCTTTGGTTAGGCCGCACCTTGAGTACTGTGTCCAGTTCTGGGCCCCTCAGTTTAAGAAGGACATCGAGACACTTGAACGTGTCCAGAGAAGGGCAACAAGGCTGGTGAGAGGCCTTGAGCACAAGCCCTATGAGGAGAGGCTGAGGGAGCTGGGGCTGTTTAGCCTGGAGAAGAGGAGGCTCAGGGGCGACCTCATTGCTCTCTACAACTACCTGAAGGGTGGTTGTAGCCAGGAAGGGGTTGGCCTCTTCTCCCTAGCAACCAGCACCAGAACAAGGGGACACAGTCTCAAGCTGCACCAGGGGAGGTTTAGGCTGGAGGTGAGGAGAAAGTTCTTCACCGAGAGAGTGATTCGTCATTGGAATGGGCTGCCCGGGGAGGTGGTTGAGTCTCCGTCCCTGGAGGCGTTCAGGAGGGGACTGGATGTGGCACTTGGTGCCATGGTCTAGTTGTGAGGTTATGGTTACGGGTTGGACTCGATGATCTTCAAGGTCTCTTCCAACCTTGGTAATTCTATTCTATTCTATTCTATTCTATTCTATTCTATTCTATTCTATTCTATTCTATTCTATTCTATTCTATTCTACTCAGAATGGTATTTAACATATATTTGGTTAGATACAGACACTAATTTCCGGGTAGATAAGAAACCAAGAAAGAAATAGGAGATTCTCCTAGACCATTGTGTGTTGCACCATGAAACAACCTGCACAAAACTATTACAAGTTTATCACCTGCCATAAATAAAATCCATCTTTTATGAAAATACCATATAAATTCAAGCTCTAAGCAAATCACCGTGATAGTTTGCAAGACAAGGCTCAGTACAGTCACGTTTCTTTGGCATTGACCTTCTGCTTTTAAGTTCTGCTATACCCACGTTTAAATTCTGTGTATGACCAGCTGTGGTAGTTTTAGGCTATGCCCTTAAAATTTTATTACAGATTTTGGGCAGAAAAGTAGAAAAGTGTAAATAAATCACTACTGTGTGTAAAAAGGAAACCAAAGATAATTCTAAACAATTTCATTGGAGAGATACCTACTATAAGATTGGCTGTACCAAAGCAATTCCTTCTTCTCTTCTTGCTTCTTGGTCCTGGAGAGATACTAACTTGCTTCTGCTTGACCTTGGCTGCATTCTTTTGGTTAAGTCTAACAGCAACTTTGCCTGCTCTCTCTCTCCCCCTTCTTTAGCCAGGGGGTCTGGGCGAGCAGGGAAGGAGAAGCTGGTAGCTTCTCCTGGTCTCGGACCACGGGGGCTCTTATGCTGTTTGTTAACTGTAAATATCTGTAAATATCTGTAGATACTGTAAATACTGTATATTTTGTACATGTTCAATGTATTCATTGTAGTTTCGCCTGTAAATACAGCTTTCATTTGCTTCCAGCTGAGCTGGTCTGGCAAAGTTAATGTTGGGGGGAGAAATTTCAACCCACCACACCAACTCAGGTGTTGTGTGTCTCTTGGTACTAGAATGATGGGCTGGACAAGCATCATACAGAAAGAGGTAGCTGGCGTATTGTCTTGAGCTCAGGACCGGCATTATGGCAGCATTATTTCTCTGCACATTTTCCAGAACTGTGGCTGTTGTTTGATTTTACTACTTTCATTGTATTGCCAAGCATGAACAGTATCTTTACTTTTTCATGTTTCTTGAGATTAATTCTGCCTATGCCAACTTTACCAGGTAGCTCAGAAACCACAGAAACAACAAATGACTGTTTTGGCAGGAGCTAGTAAGTCTTGTTGACTAAGAATTTGGTGAAATAAAGAATGAAGTTGAATCATTTTAGTTTAAGTTTTCCTGCTATTAAGCTGAAATTTGTCATGAATATTCAGGCCTTACAGAAGCAGCATCAAGATGCTAAGAATCTGGCTTTATTATTTAACCAAAGCAAGAGACAAGCAACAGAACTTGAACAGAATGTGGCTCAGATGAAGCATCAGCTGACCCAGCTACAGAAGAGACTGTGTGAGCAAAGCGGGAAAAACAAGCAACTAGAAGCAGAGATTCAGCAGGACCAGCAACAAATTAAAGTAGGATTCCTGCTGTTTCTTTATGGCAAAAAATGAGGTGACCCATTTTTACCTGTGCTTTCCCAAGGCAAAATAAACTCTACTGCCGAGCTTTCCATAGCTTTAAGTAATGACTTTCTTGACAAGTCTCTAGAAACATTTTCATGAAATCTTGTGTGTTTTTCATCTTTTCAAAATTTACTTTATTACATGATGTCTAGCTCTGAATTTCAATTTTACACATAAATTTAGGTCTGTATTTCAGATTATATATTTGTGTGGACTGTGACATTAAATACATTTTGAAAACTGACTGAGACAAGAACAGTGCTTTTTGTTTGTGTATAGGAACTTGACATGGAGCAACAGAAGATCCTTAAGGATGAAGAGGTTGCTGCATTTAAAAAGAAAGGTAGTTCAATGGGAACTTCACAGAAGCTACAGGTAGCTAACCTGTTTTGAATCTTTGAGTCCTGGGTGGGAGGTGGGAAGGAATTATTTCTTCATCCCTAGTCATCTTTCTAAAGTGGAAGAAGAGTATTCCATCATAGCTTTGTCTTCTTTTTTGCTGTTGGAAAAATTGGGAGTATAGTCTAGCAGTTCTTGTACTCATTTTGAATGGCAGCAAGGAGAGGCTTTAATGCCTTTTCTTTCTGTTCGTTGTCAAAGATGCTGATTCAGAGACCAGAGAATTCAACAGGTTTGGTTGTCTGATAGGTGTGAGGGTGATCCCAATGAACTTTGTTTCGAATGTTCCATAGTTTGCTTGTTTTTAACATCCCTGAAATAAATTGCAGAGCTGTGTGGGTTTGATTGTTTCTAACATGGTCAGAAAAGTGAAAAGTAAATCCCCAGTGCTACTTAACATTGTTTCAGGTGTGGACATTGGAACATAAGAGTTTCATGAATTACCCAAAGTCTTTAAAGGTGAAAAAGAATTTAAAATTTGAAATGACGTCAACTTTTTATCTTTATCAGGAATATATCAACTGATAAACTGTGAATTCAGAATAAATTTATAATGAACTGTGCTGGTAGGATCAGAGCTCTCATTTACTGTCTTTCTTTAAACATCATAGATTTTCATCCTTAATATTTTTCCACAAATAGCTGGTCTTGAGAAACTATAGGTACATGTCCAGAGAAGGGCAACAAAGCTGGGGAGGGGTTGGGAGCACAAGCCCTGTGAGGAGAGGCTGAGGGAGCTGGGGTTGCTTAGCCTGGAGAAGAGGAGGCTCAGGGGAGACCTTCTTGCTCTCTACAGCTATCTGAAGAGAGGCTGTAGCCAGGTGGGGGCTGGTCTCTTCTGCCAGGCAACCAGCACCAGAACAAGAGGACACAGTCTCAAGCTGTGCCAGGGGAGGTTTAGGCTGGATGTTAAGAAGAAGTTATTCATAGGAAGAGTGATTGGCCATTGGAATGTGCTGCCCGGGGAGGTGGTGGAGTCACCATCACTGGAGGTGTTTAAGAGGAGACTAGGTGAGGCACTTGTTGCCATGGTTTACTTGGTAAGATGGTGTTGGGTGATAGGTTGGACTTGATGACCTCAAAGGTATTTTCCAACCTGGTTAATTCTAGTCTAGTCTAGTCTATTCTGTAATGCAGTGATAATGGGCTAGTTGAATTCTTGTGGTACCTTCCAAACCTAGGAGATGTCTATTTATAAAACTGTTTTTAGGAAATAATGTATTTCATCAAAGGCACCTGATACAAATTTCTGTGTGCAAGATGTAACAATGTAACATTGCTGTGCATCTTTTTAGGCCAGTCCAATTTCTGTCTTAGTCCAAGTAAAATTCTGTTGCAGAGTTAACATTAATATGAAAAAAAAAGTAAAGTTATTCCACAATTTTATCAGTTATTCTAAAAAAAGGAAAAACAATAATTGTAAAATTCTGAGCACGAAAGTTCTGGTTAATGTTCTCTGGATCTCTATTTAAACTTTAGAAATTAGAAGAGCAAAAGAAATGGCTGGATGAAGAAATGGAAAGAACTCTCCAACAGCACCAACAGTTAGCAGAACTAGAAGAAGATATAAAGAAAAGAGAAGCCATTGTAGCCAAAAAAGAAGCATTATTGCAAGAGAAAAAACACCTGGAAATCAAGAAACTGAGATCTAGTCAGGTGATTTAAGAAAAAGCATGATACTAACCAGTCATAGTACTGACTGAAAGACTGGGGGAGAACAATAATTTTAATTCACTTTTTCTCACCCAAATTGCAACAAAGAACAACATGAACTGTGGAGTTCTGTTATTGCAGGGCATTAGATGTATAGATATGGCACTTAAGAAACATAGTTTAGTGGGACCTGGCAGTGTTATCTTTATGATTTGACTTAATGATCTTAAAGCTATTTTCCAGTCCAAACAATTCTATGATTAAATAATACAGTATCAAAAAATTACTCAGTTCTTTTGCAAACTGGAGAAGGTGACAGGGAAACATTTTGCATTATTTATTTCTCAGCAGCAAAAGTGAATAGAAACTGAAATACTGTCACTTAAAACAGCTAGCCTCTTGAAGTTTTAGTGTGTAGAAAACTGCACTTTGAGCATTTGCTTTCTCTCATCTTTTGAGTGAATAATAAATTTTATGGTACAAATGGGGTCCCATTGCAAGAAGCAAGCAAGTCTTTCACTGCAGAATTTTTCTTCCTGGAAGTCTCAGTTTTGTATCTACTGTTGCTGTGATTATTTTTAGGCTTTAAACAAAAATAGTATGAATTTGTCAACTCGCTTAACTCTGCTGGACCAGAAACTATGTAATCAAGGTATGCAGCTTCAGGGTAGCACCAATGAAGACAAGACAGACATTTTAGAAAAAATTCAAGTTTTCCAAACAGAAAGGGATCAGCTGCTTAGAAGAAGAAATAGCGTGGATGAGAAACTGAAAGATGGTAAAGTGCTGTCAGCTGAAGTAAGTAAGCACCTCTGAGATAAATACAGGTTTTAGGAAGTGTTATGTATTAAAACAGTAGCATCAGAACCTAAATTATCTACAGATATTAGGTAAGATAGACCCGAAAGGATAGGATTTTGTTAAAAGCAAACTTCATCTGAAGATCTCTATTTTTACAGTGAAAATAAGTCATATTACTTGGGTGGTCTGCAATTGAGTTGATCTGTATAATATACATTGAATATATAATTGATTTACATAAATACAGAGATTATTTTTAGGTCTTGAGAAGCAGTATGGGCATATGGCTGAAGTGATAATGTGCCAGAAAGAACCCTACTTATCTCAGTCCTCAAAATCTTATGCAGTGCTTTAGGTCATGCATTTCTGCCAGTTCTCTACAAAGTTGTGGCCACCAAACTCCTTACTTGACCTGCTTCATTGATCAAGCCAGCAGAAAATTAGCACAACCAAAGAAATAATTGCAGAAATCAAACTGTGGGGAGGAAGAGGGAAGAGCTAAAAAGGAAATGTGGCTTCTGTTTTTGCGATGAACCATTTGATCTGCCTCTGTAACGTGAAAGATACGCTACGGAAGGATAAGACACGTGTTCTAGATCTGTACTCTTACCTCTTATTTTTCCCATTCCATGCTCTCTACTATTACTAGTTTGTCTTGCCCTTTAGTTTTTCTCTTGAGAATGAAGTTAAAGTTGTCTTATGTATGAAAAGATTAATCCTATACTTTTTTTTTTTTTAAAGATCTCACTTGTGTTTCTCTGTAGGAAGAACATGTCCTTTTCCAGCTGGAAGAAGGAATTGAAGCCCTGGAGGCTGCTATTGATTACAAGAATGAAAGTATTCAGAACCGACAGCATTTGCTTAGGTCATCTTCTCAGATTCTTTCACAGAGTGAGAGTAATGTAATAGGAAAACTTGTTTCCCTGTCTGCTGCTGAGCTCAGAGTTATCCTTTTCAAATATTTCAAAAAGGTATGTTTTGGGTAATTGCTAGTATCTTACTCTATTTTTGGTTACTATTCTGGAGACTAAAATTTAACAAGCTTTTGTGGAAAATCTCTTCAGATTACACAGATCTGCAGTTACTTCAATTTTTTAATTACTATTTTTTATATTAACCTAAATAGGATACTGGTGTGTTACATTTGTATATCTTGTTTTGGGGACACTAGCTTAAAAAGGTACTGTAAATAAGTAAATGTTCTTGCTGCTAACTTTGGGAGCAGCAACATATTTAAACAGTGATGTTACATTGAAATTCTTCCAAACTGCAGTCTTCATAAGGGTCAGGGTAGTATTCCTATGTATTTATTTTCTTTAAATCCAGTATAAAATACTGTTTGCAGTGTATACAGCCATACACTGAAGAATCATACTCATATCTGGAAATATAAAGAAGAAATGGCATGTCTTTGTGACCTTGGGTGATTTTGTGAACAAGTTGTTTGTGGGGTGCAAGTTGGAAGGTTTCCAGAATCAGGAAAACACTGTTGTTTCAGATTAAATTCTGCACAAAGTACTGAGGAAATCCACTAGTCCATGTAATGAAAATGCATAGAGCTCATTTCTGAAGTGTGAACTTGTAGCAGCAAGCAAGTCTGTTACAAATATAAGCTTATTGTCTTTGTTGCAGTTTGGGCTGGGTGCCCCCCTGCTTCCTGTGTCCAAAGGTCCAGCCCAGTGGGTGGACACAGGAAATTGGGTATTTCTACCAGAATCCTCTGCACCACTATAAGATCTAGTGCGAGGCCTAAGCACTTTCTCTTTCTTCCTCGCCGTCACCCGGTAATGGGGGAGATGTTGTCTCCCGGCCATGGGCCTGGCTAGGCCCAAGGCCACGGGGGATGGGCAGTCTCAGATCTGGCCAGCTGAGACTAGCCTAGCAGTGGGGAGGGGGAAGAAGGAGCCCTGGGGGTCTTGGATGTACCCCCAGGTGGGGATGGGATTGTCTTGGGACTGTTTTGGGATTTCTTTGTCACTCTGCTTTTGGCTTTCTGTAAACATTCACCGCTTTTCCTTTAAACTTTCCATCACTTTTGCAATCCGTTCTGTCTGAGTTGTTTTATTTTGCCCGTGATGGGGAGGGTTTGGAGGGGGCTGCCTCAACCTGTCACAGTCTTGTAGAGACCACTGCTTTTGTAGGCTTTAGACTATTAAGCAGAAGAATGAAAAGCTTTTATTAAAATTATTTGATACATCAAAAGAGCTGTGTTTCTCTCTTAGATTGTTGGCCTACGTGAGTCTGAACGTAAATTACAACTGCATATTGAGGAACAGGAAATGAAGGTCATGGACCAGGAAATCATGATACTTGAATTAGAATCTGCACTTGAACACATCAAATTGCAGTATGACAGGCAGCTAACCCTACAACAACAAGAACATGAGAAAAAAATACAGTTAATACTGCATCATTTCAAAGGTATTTGCTTCTGGGCGAGGGGGATTTTACAGCAAGTATTACCTTCAGTCACTAATGACAAAATACTATAGTCCAACTGAAAAAAAAAAAAAAGGTTCAGAAAAATATTTTGGTCATCACTTATTCTGATGTTGTGTGGGATGTTGAGGAACAGGCACATGGTGTCACTATGAATAGAAAATCAAATACATATTTCAGAGCAGGATCATAAAAGTTGTATTTTTATATTGAATTTGCTGATAGTGGAACTTTGAAAGACACCAGCCCTGCTGAGCTTGATCTTTTAAATACTCCTCTTAAAACTGACAAGTGCATTCGGCATGACCTTTTTGATACTGTTAAAACCCACACAAAGCAAGCAGTGGCAGCAAGGTACAAGACTTACTCGTTGTAGTTGGACACTTTTTTTTGGCACAGAGATTATTTGTTTCTTAAATTAGTTTTGTTTGTCCTAGAACAAGATACTGAAGATACTGCAGAAACCCTGAAAGGGTATGAAGTAAAAGTCCATCAACTGGAAAAAGAGTTATTTTTCTATAAGAAAACCAACAGAGAGATGAAGAAGAAATTGAAAGGCCTCTCTGGAGAGTCATCCCATCAATTACTGGCATCCACTAAATGTAAGTATATTATCTTAAATATTTATGCAATTGTCAATACACCATTTGAAGGGTGTTCAACACACAGAAGTGTATCAGATACAGATCACATTGTTACTGAACTAACTGTTCTCCAAGAATATATGACACCTCTTTGCTAGTTTCAAAGGAGAGACAACATTGACTGCAGCAGTGGTATACCAGTGGTTTAAATTCCTGCTCTGTTTTCTTGTGTGTGGTGGATTCTAATTTCAGCATTTACAACTTCAAACTGTTGTAGTTAAGAAAAAGGCATTTTACTATCTCAAAGCGTCTGATGCAACTAACAGCTTTGTAAAATGCCATGCTTTTGGATAAGGTGTTCCCAGCACTTGATTTTATCGAAGTTACATGCTAGGAGATTGTCAGTGAGGAATTCCATTGTTCCAGTTGCTAACTAACTTTAGTTAGTTATGGTGAAAAGAGAGGATTTATATAATTGTAGGAAATAACTCTTAACTTTTTTACTGATCTATGTCATACTTGCTGGAGTCTAAACCCACAGTAGAACTATTCAGGTGAAGGGGAAAAGTACACTCAATTTCTGTCACTATTTTGGTTGCCTCACACCTCTGCATGCCACCACCAATAGTATCTCACATGCACAAGAGAGCCCTCACTGCCTCAGTATGAGGATACACTCCTTTACGGGTCACAGAGTACTGGAACAGGCTGCCCAGACAACTTGTTAAATCTCCTTCTCTGGAGACTTTCAAAACCCACCTGGATGTGTTCCTGTGTAGCCTGCACTAGGTGATCCTGTTCTGGCAGGGGGGTTGGACTTGATGATCTCTGGAGGTCCCTTCCAACCCCTAACATTCTGCGATTCTTGGCCCTGTGCTTTTTCTTAAGGTTCAGCATGACTGGTTCTTCCTTCTAACAGATGCCTCTGTTTCTTTCTACTTGGGCAGTGCCATGCTTGCCTAACACATAGATACTGTTCACATACCTGCTCCCAGTATGAATTAAGGCTCAGCACTTGCCCTCTGTGCAGCATAATAAGCCAACACATTCATTACCATAAAGTACACTGTTGAACTGTGAACATGAATATTATGGTATCACAGTACATTAAAGGTCGGAAGGGACCTCAAGAGATCATGGGGTCCAATCCCACCACCAAAGCAGGATCACCTATGGTAGTCCACACAGGAACGCATCCAGACAGGTTTTGAATGTGTCCAGAGAAGGAGTCTCGACAAGCTCTCTGGGCAGCGTGTTCCAGTTTCTCCTCATGTTGAGGTGAAATCTTCTAAGTTCAAGCTTGAACCCATTATTTCTTATTAGTGCACACCATCAAAAAGAGCTTGGCCCCATCTACTTGACATCCACCCCTCAGATATTTATATACATTGATGAGATCCCCTCTCAGTCTTCTCTTCTCAAGACTAAACAGCCCCAGGGATCTCAGTCTCTCTTCACAGGGGAGGTGCTCAAGTTCCCTAACCCCCTTATGGCTCTCCATTGGATTCTCTCCAGCAGGTTTCTGTCACTCTTGAACTGGGGAGCCCAAAACTGGACACAGTATTCCATGTGTGGTCTCACCAGAGCAGAGTAGAGGGGTATAAGAATCTCCCTAGACCTGCTGGACACACTTTTCTTAATGCACCCCAGGATACCATTTGCCCTCTTGGCCACAAGGTCACAATGTTGTCCCATGGAGAACTTGCTGTCCACTGGGACTCCAAGGTCTTCCTCCATGGAGCTCCTTTCCAGCAGGGCAGCCCCTAACCTGTACTGGTGCCTGCTGTTATTCCTCCCCAGATGCAGGACTCTGCACTTGTCCTTATTGCACTTCAATAGGTTTGCCTGCACCTGGCTTTCCAGCCTGTCCAGATCTCACTGGATGGCTGAACAGCCTGACAGGGTGTCAGCCACCCCTTCAGTTTTGTACCATCAGTGAACTTGCTGAGGGTACTCTCAATCCCCTCATCCAGGTTGTTGATAAAAATATTGAACAAAAATGGACCCAGTACTAATCCCTAGGAAACACCACTAGCTTTCAAGTTGACTCTGTGCCACTGATAACAACCCTCCAAACTCCGTTGCTGAGCCAGTTTTCCTTTCACCTTACTGACCAGCCACCTATGCTGCATTTCTTGAGCTTTTCTACAAGGATGTTATGGGAGACAGTATCAAATCCTTACTGAAGTCAAGGTATATGACATCTACTGCTCTTCCCATTTGGTCATGGTTTCATAAAAGGCTATCAAATTAGTCAGGCAGGATCTCCCCTTGGCAAATCCATGCTGGCTACTCCTGACAACCTTCTGGTCTTCATGTGGTTAGAGATGACCTCCAGGATGAGCTGCTCCATCATCTTTCCAGGGGTGAAGGTGAGGCTGACTGGTCTGTAGTTGCCCGAGTCCTCCTTGCCCTTTCTGAACACCAGAGCGACATGGCTTTCTTCCAGTCATCAGACACCTTACTGCTCTCCATGACTTCAAAAATGATAGAGAGAGGGTCAGCAACAGTATCACCCAGCTCTTTCAGCACTCATGGATGCACCCCATCAGGGTGCGAGGATTTGTGTGTCTTCAGTTGGTATAAGAGATCTCTAACCCGGTCCTGACTGAGCAGTGGAATGTCCACATCCCTCCAGCTCTGCTCCTGTGCTTCTAGAGACTGAGGTTCCTGAGGGCTGGTCTTAGGAGTAAAGACTGAGGAGCTTGTTGAGCATGGATTAAGACCATTCTGTGTTTAGTATACAAAGAAGCTTGTAGTTCAGGACATGTATCCATGTGGGGAAGCAGCCATCCTAGCCAAACTGGAGCAAGGAGAAATGAGAAAACACCTGTGAGTTTCCAACTTTTAAAAATACATTTGTTCTTAAGTTTTAATAAGAAATATTCCATATTCAATTTCTTTTGAATATTTTGAGGCATGCTCAATACAATGTACTAAAAACACTTCATAATTTGTTGCTGAGCTTTAAAATAAAAGCCCTGTCTGTAGGTTGCCATCAAATTTGCAAGAGTTTTGTGTGCTGTGCTAGTGTAATTGCTGTCTGGTTTTCAATATATGAATAATTTCCAATTTGACTCTGATGGTTCAGTTGTTTTAAGACTGCCAACTAAGATACATGCCAAGTTTCAATGGTAAGGCCTCTATTAGAATCACAGAATTGTTAGGGTTGGAAGGGACCTCAAAGATCATCTAGTTCCAACCCCTGCCATGGGCAGGGACACCTCACACTAGATCAGGTTCCTCAGAGTCACATCCAGCCTAGCCTTAAAAACCTCCAGGGATGAGGCTTCTACCACCTCCCCAGGCAACCTGTTACAGTGCCAAACCATCCTCAAGGTGAAGAATGTCTTCCTAACATCCAGTCTGAATCTACCCTTTTTTTTTTTTTTCCATTCCCACTAGTCCTATCACTACCTGACACCCTAAAAAGTCCCTCGCCAGCTTTCTTGTAGGCCCCCTTCAGATACTGGAAGGCCACAATAAGGTCTCCTCAGAGCCTTCTCTTCTCCAGACTGAATAGGCCCAACTCCCTCACTTCTTCCACACAGAAGAGGTGCTGCAGCCCTCTGATCATCCTCGTGACCCTTCTCTAAACACACTCCAGCATGTAGTGATAAGACTAGGGGGAATGGAATGAAGCTGGAGGTGGGGAGATTCAGACTGGTCGTGAGGAAGAAGTTCTTCACCGTGAGAGTGGTGAAGCCCTGGAATGGGTTGTCCAGGGAAATGGTTGAGGCCCCATCCCTGGAGGTGTTTAATCCCAGGCTGGATGAGGCTCTGGCCAGCCTGATCTAGTGTGAGGTGTCCCTGCCTGTGCCAGGGGGTTGGAACTAGATGATCCTTGTGGTCCCTTCCAACCCTGACTGATTCTATGATTCTATGTCCAGAGCCTTTCTGTAATAAGGGCTCTTGAACTGGACACAGCACTCCAGATAGGGTCTTGCCAGAGTGGAGTTGAGGGGAAGAATCACCTCCATCGACCTGATGGCCATGCTTCTCTTGATGCAACCCAGGATGTGATTTGCTTTCTGGGCTATAAGTGCACACTGGTGGCTCATGTTGAGCTTCTCATCCACCAGCACCCCCAGGTTCTTTTCTTCAGGACTGCTCTTGAACCAGTTGATGCCCAGCCTGTATCGGTGCTTGGGATTGCTCTGACCCAGATGCAGGACCTTGCATTTCGTCTTGTTGTGGTGGGTTGAACTTTCCCATCACATTAACTAAGCACAACTAACTCGGAACAAACGGAAGCTGTATTTACAAGCAAAAACTACATTCTACAATGGAATGCAATGAATATGCACAAAATACACAGTATTTGCAGTATGATACAGGTATTTACAATTAGAAAATAACACGGAAACCCCCCAAAACCCCTCTGATTCCCCAGAGAGCAGGGAAGCTACTCCACTGGCCCCCAGCCTCCCAAACATCCTCTCCCTTTCCCTTTGTACCAAAAAGAAGGAAGGAATGTTAGTTAGAAAAGCAGTGTTAGTGTTCTTATATTTTCTCAAGGCCAGCCAGAAGGGGTTATTATCTTCCTAAGCGAAGTAGAACAGCTAAGACCACAGGAGAAAATAAAAGGAATGAGAATGGAAGTGAAATGTGAAAGATGTTATGGTACAACTGCCCAATGAATTTGTTTAGAATAATCTTTTGTTTTCCTTTTATACACCGAATAGTGAATTATTTATATTTTTCTACTTTTCTGCTCACAATCTGCAGCTAAATTTTAAAGGCATAGCCTAAAACTGCCACAAGCTCATGTTGAGCTTCTCATCCACCAGCACCCCCAGGTCCTTTTCTTCAGGGCTCCTCTTGAACCAGTTGCTGCCCGGCCTGTATTAGTGCTTGGGATTGCCCCGACCCACATGCAGGACCTTGCATTTGGTCTTGTTGAACCTCATAAGGTTGTCATGGGCCCACCTCTTCAGCCTGTCAAGGCCCCTCTGGATGGCCTCCTTTTCCTCCAGCATGTCTGCTGCCCCACACAGCTTGGTGTTGTCAGCAGACTTGCTGAAGGTGCACTCAATGCCACTGTCCATGTCACCTGCAAAGATGTTAAACAAGACAGGTCCCAGGACTAATCCCTGAGAGACTCCACTTGTCACTGGCCTCCACTTGGACATGGACCCCATTGACAGACACCCTTTGGGTACAGCAGTCAAGCCAGTTCTTTATCCACAGAATGGTCCATCCATCAAACCCATACTGCACCAGCCTGGAGACCAGGATGCTCAGGTCCAAGTAAATGATGTCAGCTGCTCAGCCTTTATCTGTTAATGTTGTGATCTTGCCATAGAAGGCCACCAGGTTTGTCAGGCAGGATGTGTCCTTGGTGAAGCCATGCTGATTGTGCCAAATCAACTCTGTTATTCTTCTGTCTCAGCAGTGCCTTCAGGAGGATCTGCTCCATGATCTTCCTGGGCACAGCGGCGAGACTGACTGGCCTATAGTTCCCTGGGTCATCCCTCTTTCCCTTCTTGAAAATGGGAGTTATGTTTCCCCTTTTCCAGTCAGTGGGGACCTCCCCGGACTGCCATGACTTTTGGAATACAGTAGAGAGCAGCCTAGCAACCTCATCTGCCAGTTCCCTCAGCACCCATGGGTGTACCCCATTGGGTCCTATGGACTTAACACTTTCAGGTTCTTCAGATGGTCATGAACCTGATCTTCACTCACAATAGGCAGTTCCTTCTTCCAGTCCCTTCTGTTATCTTCCATTATTCTGGGAGTGTAGCTGGAGCCCTTGCCAGTGAAGACTGAGGTAAAGAAGTAAATAAGAACCTCATCCTTCTCCATGTTCCTCGTCACCAGTTCATCTGTTTCCTTTCTGAGGAGGCCCACACCTTCCTTAGTCTTCTTTTTACCATTAATATGCCTATAGAAATATTTACTGTTCCCCTTGATCTCCCTGGCTAGATTTAATTCTAACTGAGCTTTAGCTTTTCTAACCAGGTCTCTTGCCACTCGGGCAGCTTCCTTACATGCCCCCATTCCAGCTGTCCTTTCTTCCACTCCTTGTAGAATTTCTTTTGGTGTGACAGCGTGTCCAGGAGCTCCTTGCTCATCCAGGCAGGTTTCCTAGCATTCTTTCCTGCTTTTCTCTCTGTGGGTATATTTTGCTCCTGGGCACAGAGGAGGTGATCCTTGAACACTGACCAGCTGTCCTGGGCCCCTCTTCCCTGTAGGGCTTTGTCTCACAATACTTTGGCCAGCAGATCCCTGAAGGGATCAAAGTCTGCATGCTAAAATCCAGAGTTGTGAGCTTGGGATATGTCCTCCTAGTTGCCCTGAGGATCTTAAATTCTATTGCTTCATGGTCACTGCAGCCAAGGTTATCCCTTGATAACCTTGAGCCTCAGGTTGGTCACCAGCCCTTCCTTATTGGTGAGAACAAGGTCCAGCATAGCACCTTTTCTCGTTGGCTCCTCTACCGTTTGGAGGAGGAAGTTGTCCTAGCTGCGTTGTCTCTCCAGCAGATGTCAGGGTGGTTGAAATCCCCCACAAGGACCAGCTTGTGAACGTGAAGCCACTTCTATTTGCCTGTGGAGGGCCTTATCTGCTTGGTTCTGCATCTTGTCAGACAAAACTAACAGCTTATGTTTTTGTAGATTGTCGGAATGCATGCACGGACTCCCTTGTTGGTGAAGCAGGAATCATTTATTGGTACAGAACAAGCAGTTTATATAGGAAAAATTGAGCAGGGTAAGCAATTCCCTGACATTCTTGCACCACTGCTGCTAAATGAGTTTTCTCCTTTGATATGCAGCTGTCCATTGTTGTCTTCATCCCATATCAGGTTGATCTTCTGCAGCATGGAGGCAAGCGTCCTCCTGTCTCGCACTTCAGGTTGTTTACCACGGTCAGCTCTTCTTTATCATCAAGCCATCCTTCCAGTATCAGTGGCCTGTTGTTCTTTCTTGTCCTGAAACCTTCCATAGATACTTTCTGCTTTCCTACAACTCCCCATTTTTATATTGTTTAAAACAGCAGCCATCACTTGTGTCCTGACCATCCTCGTGTTCCTGAAAGCTATTATTACAAATACCATTAACACTACAATTACAATACCAATCACTACAAGGATTCCACCTATAACCCACACTCGTAGATTTAGACCTGAGAACCAATTTTTGGATTCAACCAGCTTAGATCTTTGTTCAGTGCTTGCCATGTTGAATCAATCCGCACCTGTTGTATATTTGCTAATTGCAGTTCCAGCTGATGCTTCAATGTTTGGACATTGTATTTCAAGGAGCTATCAAAAGCCCCTTGTAAGTGTGATCTTACTGAGTTCCAATCATGCTGAGAGTCATTCCAAGACAAGGATGTTACACACATATCCTTCTTATGATATTCCCAATCACACTGCAGCATCATACGGGTCTGCAAGGCAGCTTGCTGGTCTCCTAACCAAACAACGCTGGCCTCAAGCGCGTATAACCTTGCCATTATTTCCTCATCTATAGCTTCCTGCATCTGCAAATCATTTGTCACGTTGGTTAATAAGGTTCTCACTGTGTCCGCAGTTTGTATGCCCTTTGTCAAAGCTGTGACTGAAGCAGCAGCAGATCCTAATATTATCACAGCTGATATTATAGCAAAAATTAACCACCCCACAAATCTTTTTGCCCTTTTTCTAGAATCTTTTAGTCCCTGGTCTAATAGCCTGATAACGTGATCCAATCCATTTTCACTCTCCCATCCTCTTGTCATATTCACTGGAATCCATACCTCTGCCCTTCTTCGAAAGGGGATAATCATGCTCTGCTGATCAATGTCTTTATCAATAATACAAGTCTTAAAAGTAATATTGCTACAACTAAGATGATATATGCTTGATTCGTTATAAATTATACAATCAATACCTATTCCTAATACATATGGGTGGGTAGTACACACAGTAGCAAAGGAACTACGTAGTACACGTTCTACTAAAATGCCTTTACAGGAGAGGTCTTTTATACTGTAACAAGGCAAGTCCTTCTGACAATACATCAAGGAATCTTCAACTTTAGAGTTTAAATGAGAAACACAACCTCAAAACATACAAAACCGGTACTGCCAGGTTTCTCACACACACACTTTTCTTTCTTTTTTTTTTTTTCTTTTCCCTTTTTTTTTTTTTTTTTTTTTTTTTTCTCCAGTCCTTTTACAATTTTTTGGTGAACTGCTGGATCACGCTTCACCCCCCCGCTCACCTCTTAGGGGGAGAAGCCCTTAGCTGCCCTGGGAGGCACACCACTCCCCTCACCTAATGGTCCTACCAAGAGGGGAGCGGCGGGTTCAGCCCTCTCCTTGGGCTCAGGCCAGCGATTCACAATCCCTTTTAATTGCCTTGTGGATCGTCCATCTATCGCTTCTGTTGGAATACCTTTCTTGTGACCCAGCAGGAGACACAGGGGGGATTCAAAATGATGTTTTAGTTCTCTTAAGATATCGTATGACGGAGACTGATACACGGGAGCAGTCTCACCTCCCGGTCTGTTTTCCACCACTACTGGCATCGCACGCATCTGTAACATTTCTGTATTTATAAAGCCCTTATTGTCTTTATCCATTAAAACATCAGAAATTGAAATTTGCAATCGTGTAGCTACACTTGGAACATGTTCATTAATCAACAATCCATTAGACATTTTAACACCATCCTGTACATTGCCTCCTTGATAAAGCATCCCGTTATCCCTCACCCCCATATTACTCATAGTAGCGGCAGGAGGTACACAAACACCTCCATACGGTGGCGGGGGGGGCTGACAAAGCCCCCGCCTGCTGGGGTATAGGAACCGAATGAGGCTGAGGGTAAAAACCTGCTGGAAAAGGAAAGGGATAGGGAACAGAGTTAACAACTTCAGTAGTAGTATTTAAGGGAAGAGAGGAAGATAAAGTTGGTGCTGTGGGTTGGAAAAGTGGCTGGTTTGATTTGTCGAGCGATTCTTGAGTAACAGAGCTGTCAGAATCAAAAGAAATTAGTTTTTCATCAGTTACTTGAGTTGGTGGTTTTAACTTTGCATCTGGTTTGCTTTGTTTCTTCTCCGGCTGAGGATTTGTTCCTTCCGCAGCTGCTACGGCTGCCTTAAGCGGAGGTACCTGTGGATATAAACCTGGCTCCTTTTCTGTATCGGTGTAGCCCTGATCGAACGCATCATCCGGCTCTGGGTCTGACTCAGAGCTGCTGTCCGCGTATTTTGCATTTGCATCAGGCAATGTCTTAGACTTCTTAAGGGGCACGTCAAACGGCCTCTTTCGCTGTTGAATTAGGAGCTTTTGTGACCGCGCTCTCATTAGCGGGTCATCAGTGTCTATTCTTTCCTCCCCGTGTGCCCTGCGTCCACATAGCTTGTTTCTGCCTGTGTTGTGTTGTTTGTAGGAAGCTCATCCTGCTTCTGAGGGCCCGCACGGGTAATGGGAGTGTTTAGAGTCCCCGAGGGTAAAGTGCTGTTGCATTTACTCATTAGCGTGGTCAGCGCTAGCCATAGTATGCGCCACGTTATTAAAATGTCCGGTGAAAAATCATTCCCGGATCTCTGTGCTTCTGAGAGGGTCTCTCCAACCCTGTTCCACTCTGTTAATTCGTATGTCCCTGATTCAGGATACCAGGGGCAGTTGCGGTTTATCCACAGCAAAAGAAGGGTAAGTTTTTGAGAGCTCAGTCTGTACCCTTGCTCTTTGATAATTCGCATAAGCACATCATGGTGCAATTGCTGTGATTTTGTGGCTCCCTGGCCCATATTCTTCCCCGGCCGCAGTCCCCGTACCTGACCTGCAAGTGTAGGGGATGGACGCGTCGTTTGCTCACTTCTCCCGTTCGGCTCACTGGGGGTGCAATCCGAGGATGAGTCTGAAGAGAGATCTCACTGAAGTTCCCGATACGGGCGCCATTTTGTCGGAATGCATGCACGGACTCCCTTGTTGTTGAAGCAGGAATCATTTATTGGTACAGAACAAGCAGTTTATATAGGAAAAATCGAGCAGGGTAAGCAATTCCCTGACATTCTTGCACCACTGCTGCTAAATGAGTTTTCTCCTTTGATATGCAGCTGTCCATTGTTGTCTTCATCCCATATCAGGTTGATCTTCTGCAGCATGGAGGCAAGCGTCCTCCTGTCTCGCACTTCAGGTTGTTTACCACGGTCAGCTCTTCTTTATCATCAAGCCATCCTTCCAGTATCAGTGGCCTGTTGTTCTTTCTTGTCCTGAAACCTTCCATAGATACTTTCTGCTTTCCTACAGTAGATGACAAATTTTTTAACAGAAAGGATAAGATATTGGGTGCTGATACTTTATCATGTTGACACTACAAGTTAGTGATGCTGTGAAGTTGCACTCACAACTAAGAACCACTTATTTTTCAACTGTAGGCACTAAGAAGAGCTGTAATTTTAGCTATTTATCTCCTGGTAATTTTCATTTTAGGTAACAGTGCTGGTGAGAGGACAGCTTCATCTAGGCAAGATGAAGCAGAAGTTGCTTCTGAAGAATTCAAATTGGCACTTAACCCTGAAACCAATAGTCAGCCAGGAAAAATAAATGAAACAGAGAGAAAATGTATTTTAAGAGCACAGCAGAATCCATACAACCTTGGAGAAGTTGTTTCAGGATGTGGGAGCAACAAAGACTGTTTGTCAAGTTCTAGTGATGACAAAACAGGAACAGATGCTCAGCCTTCAAAATCTCAGCATCAGCTACCTTCTGTCAACCAGAGAAGAGAGATCATGATACAGTTTGAAGAAGTAACTCCAATAAAACTATCTCGACGAGAGCTACGTTATATTTCTCCTTCTGAATTATCTTTGAGACGATCGAGCCTTGGAGTTGGTGCCAGTTTTGTTGCTGCAGATTCCACTGAAATGGAGAAAAGTCTAATGCCACTAAGACATAGTTACTCTTCATTACATTTGTAATAGATGTTGCAACTGTATTAGTTTTTTTTTTCATGGTCTTGTTAAGTATCAACTATCAATAAGTAAGTAATTATTGCTCAGTGTTCAGTCATTAGGATACATTCACATTGTTTGAATATGAGATTGATTTTAATTAACACAGTTAATTAAAAACTAATTCAAAGGCCTTTTTACACTGAAGAAATTTTTTATATTGGTTTGGTGTTTTTGCAATTATTTAAAAAAAATACACTTTTCAAAAACTGCACTGTGAAGTTCACTGCACTTGTGCTGGTTAGGTTTCCCAGAACATTGTACTTCATGTTCTTGAATCAGAAACAGTAATGAACTACTTATTTAGAGATGTAGCTAGAAAATCTAGTTGCCACACTGTCACTTAGTAATGATGACTGGTCCTGTATGCTTTTTATCTTAAAACATTTCATACAAGCCATGTTTGAGATCAAAATCAGTATACAAAGATAAGTTGTTCCTGGAACGAAACACAGATGTACTTACTTTTCTTCTTCTTTACAGCTTATTTATCAAGTTAAGATAAGTGCGTATGTCACATTCTGGTTTTGTTTGTTGGGCATTTAGAGAATTGCACTTACCAACTAAAATGGCCAAGAAAGAAATCAAATTCAGCATCCTCTAAGTAAGCCAGATGGACCAGAATTTTATTTCATGTGCACTAATTAGTCACATCCTTTCACTGACAAATTATTCTTCTGGATTCCTTATATACTTCAGTGAAAGGACCACACATATCCTGTACTTTACCACTATGTTGTTAGTCATGCATTCATAGTGAAAACAGAATCTTTCTGTGTAAGAGGACAGCGTTCACTGAGAAGCGTAAGTCTATCAGCTGCAGACTTGAATACAGAGATGAGAAGGTTCACTTTTTAATGAAATTAACAGTTCTGTCACTGTCTCCTACATAAAAAGTGGCAGTACTGAAAGTGAGATAATTTATCTTTTAATAGGGAACTTTGCCCAGTCATATGTTGAAAAAGTTGTCTTAGAATCTTAGATGTTCTTAGGAATTTTTACTTTCTACTATTGCCTAGGCAAGGCCTGGTATATAGCATGTGTAGCTATAGGTGTAAAAGAACTGCATTTTTCCATCCTGCAGGCACAGGTCAAACGGGTCCATATTATGAAGATGCCATTATTATGATGATAAATGGGCCTACTGTCTTGTATCACGTTTTAAAGACTTCTGAGTAGACGGCAAAATATTTCATTCTAGTGAGGTAAACCACTTAATGTCAAAAGACAGTATCTCTCACTACTATACATAGTTATTATATATTGTTCAGCTGAACTGTGAGATAGGGATTGGAGTCTTTCTTGATTGTTTTTGGATTGGACTTGGTTGCTTTTACTGTCATGGAAGTACTGAGCCTTAACTACTGTTAATATTAGTGTATATATAATTCACATTGATTCTAGTTAAAAAGCAATAAACAGACACAAGAGTTTCCAATGAGTACTTAATCATGACATCTCAGTATGTCAGTCCTGGTTTTCAGGATCAGTATACCAAACAAGTTGGTAATGCTGTGTAGGGCTGCCAAAGAATCTGAAAATGCTTTAAAGAGGTTTGTTGATTGTTTGTGGGTTTGGGTTTTTTGGTGTTTTGGTGTTGTGGGGTTAAAAAAAAAAAGAAAAGAAGTATTTGCAGGGCATCATTTCAACAAGTGCACGTTTGATGCATTTCTAACATTACATAATTTTTACTTACCGGCAAATACTACACACAGTACTAAGCACTGCAAAATGTAACCTCATTATCGAGGGTTATTGACCGCGCGAACGAAGTACAGCGAGTGTGACTGGATTCCACGGTGCGTCATTTGCCGCCGATGTAAAAACCTCTGGTAGAGTGCACAACAGACGAAATACTCCCGTCCTCCTTGCTGTTCCTTCCCGAGGCTGCGCCGCTGGACGGTGCAGGCTGCCAGTGCACGTGAAGGGCGTCACTTAGAGGCAGCTCGAGCAGACACCACGCCTTTCACAGGCTGGCACGATTACGACGTTCTGCGTTTTGCGAGGACTAGGAGAACTAGGGAGCCGCCCAGTTGTAGCCCTCAAGACTCACCCTCGCGCTCCCTTTGATCCCGCTCCCCGCTTTGCAAACCCTCCATGGGCGGGATCCGGGCGCTGCTCGCCTCCCGAACCCGTGGGCACCCTTTTCCACGGATCAGCAGTTTTGGGAGGGGGCGACGAGATGCCCACCCATCACCTGCAGCTGCAGCACGGCTCCGCCCCGGAAGACGCCACGGTTTCGCGCTGCCCCGTGAGCATTGCTGCGCATCCCGTCTCGCTCCGACCTGTGACTCGGTGCCGAGGCTGGCGGCGGCGATGGCGCGTCCGCGGTGCACGGTGGGCAGTGCCTGCCGCTCAGGTCCACTCCTGGACCCACCCTGCAGTCCTCGAGCGACGGCCTCCCGCTCTGAAGTTCTTTTGGTCCCGACAGGACTCCGTACCGGCCGGCGGCGGCCAGGCTGCCGTCGTAACGCAGCTGCGACGCAGCGCGCGCCCCGATGCCCAGCCAACCAGCGGGCGAGGGACGGAAACTAACGCGCGGGTCAGCGAATGGGGCATCTGCCCCGCCGCCCGTTACAACCACCTGCCCCTGGGCACCGGCGCAAGCGCTCTTCATTGCGCTCTTTTTCTTTCCCTGCCGTCGGGACCGGAGTGAGTGTCCCCCGGGGGCTCCTGTTCCACTTTTTGCCGCTGCCCCTCGATCCTAGCAGCTGACCCTTCACGGCTCAATACGCTGTTCGGAGGAGCGGCAGGAAAGGAGGACGTCCATCGGGGACCGTGCCTTAATATCCTCTCCTGCCCGTCGGGCCGCGGCAGGTGTCGGCTCTGCGGCGACTTCCCCACGGGTAGCGGGACCGCCTCGGCAGCCGTGAGAGCCGGTTCCTTGCCGCAGCGGCGGAACTGTCCCGGCTGAAATCCCACGCTTCTACCTGTTCGCTGCCTTTGCCGTTACGCGTCCGCTCGGAGCCTCTGTTCTCTTCAGCCTCCTCCGTGCGGTGAACGCGTCGGTCTGCACGTTTTCCTGTATAACACAGGCATATTCATTCTGTCCTCGAAACTGGGGGTCGGGGAGGCTGTCGGTCTGACGGGGGAATACGGGCACCTCTTCCCAAAAGTGAATCTACGTGTTTATTGTCGGTGGCACAGAAAGGGCTCGGTTTCTGGCTCTGTGCTTTGAAGAGAGGTTGCGGTAGTTAAAAAAGCCAGTCGGCTAGAGCAAACGTGCGGATCGTGCTTAGAATCCAAACCGTTACTGGAACACAGTATTTACTGATCGTATTATTTAAGGTTATCAATAGGTATTGGCATCTAAAGGTTACTAATATGGATTGTGTTATAAATGACAGAGCCAATTAAAGTCAAATTAATATAGTTTTAATTTGAAAAGAGCAATTTTAAAGCAATAAGAGACATGCAAAACAGCGCTGGGTGCTAAAATGCACACTAATAATTTTCTAACTACTCCTTAAATATTCTACCCTTAATACATATGCATACTAAGGTGGGTTTATTTAAATTAGTTTGTCCTTCTGGTGGTCTTTCAATGATGTAATCCGCTAGTCAGCACAGCCGGTGTGTGCTAGGTCCTTGACATAGGTTCTGTTGATTCTCACAATCGTCCTTTGTATTCATGTCTTCTGTAGCAACTTCTCTTCCTTTCCCATCCTTAAAGAACTTGTTATTTCATAATACTTCAGTTGTTAGCTGTTAATTCCTAACATTTCACTGGGGCATTAGTATACATACATTAAAGAAAACAAAATTAAACAACAAGAAGTTATATTAAAACCTAAAATCTTACTCTGTACTAAAACAAGTCAAATTATTCATAAGCAACTAATTATAATGAGGCCTAAAAGGAATTTAGCTTCAGTTACATATGTAAATTCCCAGTGTCTGACCCCTCGTCTCATCATTCATGCTTCTGCTTTTGCTTTAATCAAAATCATCTAATTGACACGAATTATCATTCCATTTATCACAGATTGGTATCAAAGAAGACTAGTCTTCTGCGTTAGTCACTCGTAGTAAATTTAATATGAAGTCTCAAAGTTTGTTAGATAAAAGTTTTTAAAGCTTGCTTGTTTTTTGGTGGTTGGTTTGGGGTTTTTTTGTGTGGGGTGAGCATAAATCACGGGAAGAAAAGCAATAGCCTAAGCTCAAACTGAAGTCATGCTTTTTCAAGTAGGATTTCTTCAAACTTATGTCAGACTCGCCTGTGCACTTTTGTATTTTAATTGAGTTTATAAAATGTTTTCAAAATCTTTCTTCCTCTCAAACAGTAGTTTCCCCAAAGAACAGCAGTAAATTCACCATATTCCCTTTTCAAACTACGCAGGGTCCTTTACCTGTCATGGTTTTATGCCTGCTGTATGTGCCAGTACTGCTGGAGTTTTTCAGCTCCCCGGACTGGAGCCTGCATATGCATATTATCTGCATGCTTGTTTAACAAACCATGTGTTTGTCAGGCTTCAAGAATGTCATCTGAAACAGTTTTGGAGCACTATTCTATTCCCCCTTTTTGCTTTGTTTCCTTCTTCCCCTCCAGATCCTGAATGTCAGCTTCTTTCAGACCCTTGTGCTTCTTTTCCCCATCAAACATAAATCTCTCAGGGCCACACACATTAGACTAAAACAACTTTCATTTTATGCATTATTCTTTTCCTTTGTAGTTCTTGTTTGAAGACTTAATACAACTTAGTGAAAAATAGAAATAATGCTGAGTTTGGGGGATGGGTTTTTTTGTACTAACCCTGCAAGTGACAGATGAATTGCTGATTATTTGGTCAAACACTGTTTTCATTCTTATTTTTGTGCTGCTTTTGTAGGATGTCCAGTAACTAAAAAGAAGCCAACTCAGTTGAATTTCAGATGTGGCAATGGCATCTACTGTAATCAATTCAGTTCCTACCAGTGCATCTCGTTTTGCTTTACTGCAAGTTGAAAGTGATACTGATTCAGAGCATGGAAAAGGAAGAAGTGGCCGAGTTGTCAGTAAATTTCAGGCTCATGGGGGAAGATCACCTACAAATGAAAAAAAAAAAAAAAAAGGAATAAAAAGAAAGAACAGCAGCAGAGTGAGGCCAATGAGGTAAAGGGACTGTATTTTCAGTAGTCAGTAAGGTCACTACCTGATGACTGATTTTTGGTGTACATGACAAGTCATCATCAGGGATTTTTTTTTCTAGTGAAACAAATTACACTTGGCACAGAGACTGCATTTCTAAAAATTGCTTTATTAAGAACTTTTTATATAAAACTATAATTTATTCAAATTGAAAATTTTAAAAGTGAATAAATTACTAGTTTGGGTTTTTTTTTGACAGCACCACTTGAATAATTCATTTTTTGAGGAAGGGTGTGACCTTTCGTAAAAGTGAGTGATGGAGAATAACTTGTTTCCAGAAGTCTGTAGGTAGTCAGTTCTAGTTCTGTGTTTGGACAGCCAGGACATTAAAATTCAAGGGGATTTCAAGGTGGGTTTTTTTTTTGTTGTTGGTTGATTGCGTTTGGGGTTGGGTTTTGTTTGTTTGTTTTTGTTTTTGCTTTATAGAATACAGTTAGATCTACCTACTCTGTCTGAAAAGCTTTAAAATCAAGTGTCATAAATTTTAGTTTTCAGATTTATCTATCACTCCAGCCCCTTCATCTATTAAATCCAGAGCCCTTCCTCTACCTTTGTTGTTGTTTGTTTCCTGTCAGTTGTGGGACAGAGAGAAGAACAGTGGTGATTTTCTGACACTGGGATTCTTAAACCTCAAGTGAAATGGAAATTCAGAAGTGAAACTGAAAGAATTATTCCAAGATTCCAGCAGCTGGAATTCTAGATCGCTGTGTTTGACAACTGATCTGAGATAATCTCATTGCCTGAAACTGTACAAATTTAGCATGTGAAACAACCCCCACCCCATCTCTATTTTGTTTTTCTTTTAAGAGCTATTAAATTTATAATATTTGGAATTTTAGCACTAATGTGGTTTATAGGGTTTTTTTCTGCTTTGGTGTTGTTATTTTTATATTGAAGTTTAGGTTTTCGATAAGCATAGAATGGTGCACACGGATATGCATTGCATATATTTCCAGAAATTTATGTGCGTGGAAATGCTGCTTATTCTTGCAGTGACAGAGAGGCAAGTAGGAGCTGACTGATCTCCTTCACTCCAAGATGTACTGTGTCTGTGCACTGCCGAAATTATGAATCAAAATAGTCTGCACTAAATATTCTTTGCCAGCACCATAATCTGAAGAAGGGAGAAGGGGTTAGAGACAGTAGCAAACCAAAAAGCAGTATGGCAGGGGACTCTTAGAGTCAAACAGCTGTGAAGTATCTTCATTGTTGCCTGATTTTACATAACTTTAAGCTAAGGTGAGCTGCCATTTTAAGGAGTCGTGACACTCGATAAACACATTCAGGAGAACACTCTTACTGTACTTTTTTCTTTTTGTTTCATCTTTCATCTGACAATAGCTTCTTTCCCACTTCCAAGAGCCTTGATGTTAAGTAAACCCTTTTCTGTAAATTGATAGTGGTGCCTTTATTTTCACTTGAAGAAAGGAGCAGAATGTCAGTTAATTTTTAAGTTTGAGCAGTGAATATCTTTGAGATCCCATATTTGCAGATTCTTTGTTCACTATTAAATTTTATGATTACAGAAGGTGTTTTTTCAGATGGTACTCTGGTGTCCATGTGGTGCACTATTAAAAGTAATTCTTATTTGAGGTTCCTAAAATGTGACCAACTTACAGTTTGTAGACAAGCTGTAACGACTGCCTATGTTCTTTTTCCTACCTAAACCTGTAGTTACGTTTGCTGATGCCAAATCCATGTATAACACCTTTTCTTTGGCACTGTACTTACTTTGAGTCAGGTATGAACACACCTTAATTCCTAATCCGGCATGACATCTGTTCAACACAGTCACTTTTTCAGATTTGTTGACTTTATTTTCAGTTAGCAAAATGTATTTTCTTTTTCATTGTTTTTTGTTATTTGGCAGTGATGTTTCTGGCCCTCAGTTTTCCATGGTTTTACATTATGGTGTGTGCCATAAGCAAAAATATATCCCAAGCTACACAGTAAAATAAAGCACATGAATGTTTGCCTTTTTTTAGTCCATTAGAACTGTTTCTGTACACTTGTCAGCATTTTAATTAATGTTAAAAATTGGTTTTCAGCTCAGAAACCTTGCTTTTAAAAAGATTCCTCAGAAGTCCTCACATGGACGTTGTCTGTCTCAGCATGAACAAAAACTGCACGCTGCAATGGAGAAGGACTCTCAGGATGAAAATTGGCAAGCGTGGAGACAAAGGGATGAGCAGGTACAGCTAGCTTACCATACTTAGCTGTCTTTGGATTTCTTGGAATATGTTACTGCATATCTCGTGGATAGTAAGAGATGGCTAGAGAGGAAACAACAAAATACTGCCACACAGAAGGAAAGGTTTTGATGGAAATTCAGACCACATCTTCTGTCAGATACAGTTAAGAGTTGTTTGCACACCTCCTAGCTGGACTCTGAATACTGGAGTATGGTAAGAGGACAGCAAATGGGAGTACTGCCATGGAAGGACAGTGAAATGCTGTGGTGGCAGCAAAGCTGGGCATGTTTTTGTGGAGCAGCATATGGATATGCAGTATGGATCCATAGTAAATCAAGCTTCCTAAATTATGTTAGGTATGAAATAACTATGTGCTTTTTAGGTAAAAAAGGTAACTAAAATTGTAAGTGCTGACCGTCCTTTAGCACACTAGAGAATAAGAACCTCTGCGTTTTACTGTTAGAACATCTTTTTGGTAATAATGCTGTTAGTAGGGTTCATTAACATTTGAAGAATACAATAGAGCGAAAGCAAAGACTGACTAGTGTCTGTAGGAATTGCAGAATCAGAGGATGCTAGAGATTGAAATGGACATCCAGAGACAAGTCCAACCCCGCTGCCTACCAAGTTTTCTGCAAACTAGCTGAAAGGAGGTTGTGGTAAGATGGGTGTTGGTCTCTTCTCCCTAGTAACAAGTGACAGGATGAGAGGAAATGGCCTCAAGTTGCACATTATTGCTTATTAGAAGAAACTTCTTCACTGAAAGAGTTATCAAACCCTGGAATAGACTCCCCCAGAGAAGTGGTTGAATTCCACCCCTGAAGGTGTTTAAAAGATGTGTAAATGTGGTACTAAAGGAAATGGTTTAGTACCAGACTTGGTAGAGTTAGATAATGGTTGAACTCAGTGATCTTCAGGTTCTTTCTCACCAGAACGATTCTGTGATTCTACAAACAGAAATTACAGCAAAATGCACTTAATCAAAAAATAGTAGAATAATCTTCAACTTGAACAAATAAAATAGTAAAATAGTTTGTTGTTTGGTTGGTTGTGGGGTTATTTTTGTTTTGTTTTTTAAATGTGTTGCTGATGCTTTAGTGTAGATGCCTTCTCAAACTGACTATAGCTGTATTCATAAATTCCTGGGCTTCCAGATGGCTGGCCTAGCAGCGGGCCTAATAGTCATCTTCAAAATTTCAAGAGCTAATGAACTTCAGAATTACTTTTTAAGGTATAGGTTTGCTTTGTTCAGTACTTGCAGGTTCTTTTATTTTGTGCAGTATTAAGCAGTTGTTTCAGGTAAAAAAGAATTTAGTAGTTTAATTACTGAGTGGTGAAAAGGTCAGGTGAAATAAACTCGGTTATAAACAATTGATTCTTACTAATTTGGATCTTACCAACATACAGGCTATGAAGTTACTGTAGGATTCCTTCATTTTAGAAGTAACTTTAGAGCAATTACCATCGCTGTAACATATGATAGTTACGGTTCTAAAGATATCTCTGTCCTATTTTTATGAGTAAAAGGAATAGCCAAATGCTGTCACAATCTTGAGGTTGAAGAACAGGCTGTTTTGCAGCACAGCTTCGTTTTGAACTGTTTCTGTGGTCACAATGGACTGAGTGTAAAAAGTGGAGGTGCAGTGTGGACTGTGACCATTTTTCCAATAAATCTTGTGCTAACTTTTGCTATAGGCTGACCCTGGCATGATCACTGTTAGATTGTGTTGTTGATATTTTGTAAATACAAAATAATTAAACTTTGTTTAAAGCTATAGGTGTGACTTGGACACTGTGGGCTTTGAGGCAACCATAGAGGTTACAATGAACTTTTGGTTCATAAATGTTAGCTTAAGCATTGGGCTGTTGTGATGGAGTAGGAAGGTTCCCCCACACACACATAAAAGAATCCACAGCTAACTCAGCCGGAGAAGCAGATGAAAGCTGTATTTTACAAGCAGATATGGAATGCAATGAATATGTACAAAGACATACAATATTTACAATATATACAGAAATATACAGCAATGTATGTAATACAGGAAACCTTTCCCCCAACCCCCCTGCGGCCAGGGGGGTTCGGCCTGTCCCTCCCTTCTCCTCCCTACCTCCCCTTTTTCCCAAAAGGGTTAGAGAGAGAAAGAGAAAGGAAGGTAATTAAAAGGGGAAAACTTTGTTAAAGCTCAAAGCGAATGCAAAAGTTAGTTTTCTCTTATCTGGTTAGCAAGAATCGTCCCTGCGAAGCAAGCTGCTGCTTCAGAGAGAGAAACAGGCCAGCTCACAGTACAGGGGAAGAAGAAGACTGACTGCCCCCCAGACTGAAAGAGCTTACAGCTGGGTTCTACCAATGAAATTGGATTAGCATATCTTGTTTTCATTTATATACCAGAACATTCAGCCAGAGTGTTCAGAAAGTGTCATTCTCTTAAAGGCACAGCCTAAACCAGTCACAGCTGTAGAGCTCAAAGTACCAAAAGGTTGCCCAAGCTGCTTTAAGCTTACTTTTAATTTTACCCAGAAACTTGTAAATAAGTGAATATTGGAGTCTGATGGCTAGAAAAAGAAATTGTGACTTGTGATTCCTGTCTTTAAAAAAAAAAAAGTACTTTGCTGTAGGTTTAAGTAGTGCATGCTGTTAGGATGTTCTTAGTAAAATACGCATACTCAATAAGATTCCTTTTAAAACTGTTAGTTCACTGTTTGTGGATGCTGCCCATGTATTAGCATGAGCAGGTATTAAATTTGCTTAGGAAGAAGAGGACACACATGGAAATGGTGAGGAATTTAGTTTTATTATGGCATAAGTATTTTTAGGTTTTCAAGGAGAATTACTAAAAGGTCCTGGATCCCCACAGATTTTTGCAATAGCCTACTAACAAAGGATTCGTGACCCAGAAATAAAAATTATGAATCAAAGGCCAGTGTCACACAAAGAACCACAAGCCTATCCATTTATATGCTTTATTATTTCTAATTAATATTATCACCCAACATTTTCAGTAATAACTTCTCCTATTGTATGTAATCTTGTTGCCCAGATTGTCACGACAGTTCCATTTCAGGATATGCATTCAAGGTTACTTTTTTGAAGTAATGAGTTACTTCAAAGTGTATCACTTCTGTTAAATTATGATCTGTTACATTCTCTAAGACTATAATGTCAAGAATACATGGATAACTCTGATTTTAAAAACACTGTGATCTTAAGGTCAATTTCATTAGAAATACAAGGTACAAGTAGTAAAAACTTGATGCTTTGAGTGTAGTAATGAGTGAAGAAAAGTATGTGTTTTGGAGTAGGTCTGAAAAGGCATGTCTGCTGAGCAATCAGTCTAGTTGATCTGAGCACAAGGACTGAGAGCTGATACAGCACTGAGGGCAGCATTCCTGTTGTATTGTTCCTGGTTCGTTTTTCTCAATAGCTCACTCTTACGAAGCTTGACATTTCCTTTGTATCTCCCAGGAAAACTTAGAGACTTCCTTTTCTCAAAAACCTAAAACATCTTGAAGTAATTCAGATTTTTAGTTCTGCTTTCCTTTTTAAAAAAAAAAACCCTTGTGTTTAACCTAATCTTTTCTGTGTAATGGATGATTGTTTAGACTTTCTGATGGTCTACAGTGGCCATTTTGATCCTTTAATGTTGCCTTGGTTTCAGACTGAAAAAAGAAAAACCTATTTTAAAGAAATACCAAGTTGGGAACTGTATTATATAAGGATGTGCACAACTTTTTGTATGCTTACATACATCATAAAGTTTCCTGAAGCAAGATACTTTATCGCTTTTGGTACAAAAGGTGTATTAGCTTTTAATAATCCATGTGTTATGTAAGTTAAACTTAGCTTTTTGGCAATTGTAGTGATACACCTATTGAAACTGAAATTTTAGGATAGTCTTAGTGGTTTTGTCTGCTGCTTTTTTTTTTTTTTTGTACAACTTTGTCATATGAAAAATGTTAATTTTGTTTCTTCAGATGACATCTGAAATGTTTGAAGCTGACCTTGAAAAAGCACTGCTGTTAAGCAAACTGGAATATGAAGAGCACAAAAAGGTATAGAAGGATTAAAAGGTTTGCAAAAAATCTCTGGAAGTACCACTTTCTTCATGTAAATTGTTTGCTTCCATTGTTCAGAGATGTTGTTGAATTGTTTGTATTTTTGCTAACATCTTTACTCTGTTTTGAGTGTGAATATTTTAGTTCTAATAAGATGCATGCATTTTCTTAGCTGGTGAGGATGCTGTTTTCTGAGTGGCACAGTAGAATAGCACTGTTTGTAGACTCTTCAAGAATTACCTGTGAATAAAATATATACTGTATTTTCAAAATACACACTATATGAGTAGACTGAGCAAGTCTTCTTTCTATGGAAAGAAAATCCCCTTTATCTGCTATATAACTAGTTTTTTTTCTGAAGACCATTTACATTTATTTTAAGTCTTAGTTAAAATACTTAACTACTATTTAATACTACTTTAACAACTGGGATATTGATAATTTGCTAAGAATATTAATGTAGATGTATGCAGAAGTTCAAGTGGATGTTCTGTATCAAGATACCTGATTTTAACTGGTAGAGCACTGCTGCAGTCTGATAGCTTTCTGACTTCTACTTAATGGGTAAGCATATATTGAGAATTTAAAAAAAAAAAGGTCCACTAGACCGCTGATTATAAAACAAATTAATAGCCTGCATTGTGTAGGTCTCTGCCTTCCTGCCATAAGAATATGACTACCATATATTCTTAGCTTACACGATTCTCTGTAAAATTTGATGGAGGACTAGGCTGATAGTTCATTTGGTGTGTGGTGAAGAACAACGTGCTGCTTCAGAGAACAGAATGGATGCTTAATCGCAGATAAGTCTTGCACTCTCTAAACCAGTCTGAAGGCTGCAAATCACCATTCAGGCTAGGATCTCCTTTAGTACACTCTCACTGGGTTTTTTTTGGTTTTGTTAGGGTTGGTTTTGTTTTTTTGTTTGAGGGGGTTTTGGTTATTGTGGTTTTGGTTTTATTTTCTTTTGTTTTCTCATTTATAAAGGTTTAGGAAAAAATCTCTGGGTATTGAAGAAAATTATACCAGTGGGACTTTATTCTTCTAGGAATATGAAAGTGTTGATAATACTTCACCTCGGCCCAAGTCTGTGAACAAGAAAAAGAACCAAGGAAAAGACAAACCTCTCACTGTGTCTCTGAAAGACTTTCAGTCAGACAGTAGTACAGGTATGCCTTATATATACCACATGAGCTGTTTTACTTGGAATTCTCATAATGTATATGCTAATAGCAAAATACCCTTCTGCCCATTAATGCTATTAGCGCTAAAGGCTTGCTGTCCGTGTGTCCTACTGACTCTAAAAGCCAAGTGTCCATTATATAACAATGGGCTAGTTAGATTAGCATGTGAGAAAGAGAGGTTAAGGAAAACATAATACTGTGTGGTATTCCTGGCATGGGTGGTGGACACAAACACTGTAGATTGGTTATTTTTTTGGTTGTTTGAAATTGTAAGTGAGGTTTTTGTCATAAGTTTGCATTCCTCAGGCAACTGAATTTCTCCTGTTTCCTGGGTAATACCAAATCATGGTTTGCCTTTATGGTAATGGCTTTTATCATGATTAGTAAACATTGAAATACCTTTTACTCATTATATGCATTATTTTTATGTTTTAAATGCCTTCATATGTGTCTACAGTGCAGAGATTCTGAATTTTAGTGAATACAATGTAATACAAGGTTTATAATCTTGGCTGCTAATGCTTTAGTAATGACTTTTGTGTTGTGACTTTGAGAGGAGATTTCATTTTGGAAAACTGATACATGAGGCTTTTCCCTGCCTTTTCAGAATGTCTGGTTTCAATAACTAGCTGTACAAGGTGTGACCTACTTATTGATGTATTTTTTTTTTTCTATTCTTTTCAGATAACCTTGCTAAAAAACCCAATGTAAGTATTTTTCAAATTAGTGTAATAAAAACCCTAACTCATGTGTTTAGAAAGCAATTCTTTGGGGACTTTCTGTAGTGACAGTCAGTCATACGTTCTGAAACTGACTGGCTTCCATTTGGAAAATCTTTACAGTTGCAGATTTGAGACATAGGCCTGCAGTTCTTGCATCTTGACAACTTAATACTGGCTTTCTTAGCACTACCTCTTGCTGCTTTAGTTTTCAGATAGTTGTTGATGCAACTTGCAGATTAAAAGCATGTTAACGAATACAAATTGTAGTACATAGAAGCAAATTAGATGGGACGGTATTGTGAAATAAAACCTAAGTTAGAGTAATCATAGTCCAAAATGATTAAATGCCAACTTCACCTTTTCTGTAATCTTATCATCCACTAAAAGTTAACTGTTAATTAACTTCTAAGCTCTTCAATTGGTACATGTACTAGATGGAAGTGCCAATATTCTTGCTGTGTACCAATGTAATGCTTTTCTGTGTCTGAAGCTATTTTTATAAAATGTGTTGATTTCTGTCTCATTGTTAACTTGTATGTAAAGGAACAGTACTTATTTTTGATAGGATCTGAACTGTACCCAGCCTTCATTGCATGATGGAAGATTTTTCAACAGGCTGGAAAATGATGTTCACAGAATACTTGAAGGAGAGAAAAGGAGAGTCCAGCTCACTGATTACAGTGACACAGATAACTGCACATCTCATGAACATAACCAGGCACGTAAAACAGCTGTCCTTTTGAAGTGAAGGAGTTTGCCTAATGAAGCTTATTCAGTGATCAGAAGGGAGCTCCCAAGTAGAAGAAAGTACAAATGAAAAGCATGATAATCTTACAAAAAAATAATGTTACAGTGTTGTGGGTTTAGGTTTTTCTAATTATTTATCTATCTGAAGAGGTTGTTTGTTTGTGTTTCTAACACAAAACATGTGTGATCAAAAGAATTTTCACTCCACAGAAAATGCCAGCATTACTACTGCATTTCTTACCCTTGTAGTGTATAGTCAAATGCAGCTTTTTAGATTTAATCAAAAATCTTCCTGTCTAGCAAACACACAAGTTGCCTTTCCCAAGAATCGAACTCACTTGACTAAGTTATTGAGAAGCAATTATTTTCTTTTTTTTTTTTTTTCTTGCTTATAGGAGAGCATTTTGAAGGATGGAAAAACAGAGCAACTAAAGCTTGAGCTTGAAAAGAAAGATGCAGAAATTGAGCAACTGAAAAAGACAGTAACTCAGTGGGAGGTATGTAGGTGATAATACTTTAAGTAGTAAGCAGAATTTAAAGTACACATTTGAAAGAAAGCGTTTATTAAAATGTGAGCAATCCATAGTGATACTGGCCACAGAATATGTGTTCACAAAGAAAATTAGTCCTTCAGTACCACATGAAGCAGTCTCTCTTGGTAAGTTAAACATCTAAAAACAATCAAAATAATCAAGACAAAGTATCTAGACATGAATGATACGCCAGATACGAAATTTACTTCTTGTTTTCTAGTATTGCTATTGCCATGGTCAATAAAACAAAAATTCATCTAGGAACAGGCAAGACCTTGACCAGTCTGATTTGCTTTGTAAGTTAGCTCTACTTTGAGCAGGAAGTTGGACTTTGAGTCTTTTCCAACCTTATTTGTTTTTTAAACTCTACTCAGATTGCTGTGCATTTAAGAAAACTGTTGGAATTTTTGTAGATTCAGTCCAATAGCTGTCCTTGTAAAGCTGCAGTGTAACAAGACCAGAGTTCTATCTTTTCCTATTACATACAAATGAAATTGAAGATCAGATGCACCATATGCTAGAACACACCAGGGGGAAAAAAAAAAAGGTTCATTACTAATTACATGATATTGCTATATAACGGAGTAGCTAGGGAAAATGCCTGTGTGTCCCTGTTTTCAGTCTACATTAGCATTGTCTGGATGCTACCTAGAGCGAAGTGGGAAAAATTTCCATGGGGAACTGGCACTATAATAAAATACAGTAAAGCAGCATAGAATTCTTCTGAATTATTTATGACCTTTTTTATTCAATGCTGAAGGTAGACTGAGCAGGTTGACAGATTAGTTTTCTGATGCTTCAAAGAAGCTTTTACTTACAATCATAAGGACGTGAACTTTGTTAACAGTTGTTTTCACTGCATACTAAAGTTGAAATCCCCAGGTGAAAGTATAAAACCATTCATATTTACCACTATAGGCACTTGATCACAATTGACAGAATAAATACGAGGCATATGGATGCATCTGAGGTGATGGATGAGGATAGAGCTATGTATTTTAATTTTATAAACTTGTCCAGAGATCTTAATACCATGGCCACAAAATGGTGATTATCCTCACAACTGGTGTGATACTCAAAGTGGAAGATGGTAGCTTTTTTTACAAAAAATTATGTCTGAAATTAAACATTTTTCAAGAGTCTACAAGAGCAAACTGTATGAAAACAACTTGTGACAGCAAAAATAAATTTGGAGCTGAGACAGCTAGAACTGACATGTGTGGCAAACTAAGGAAAAGATTTGTGTGTTATCAGAAATATTGGAATAAGCAGAAGCAAATATATTCATGAGTAGTAAACTGTAAACAGATGAAGAGGAAAGAAACTAATGTAGTAACAATAACTGCTGAGTAAAATCTTCAGAGTAGTAGAGTCTTGTCCTTGCCAAGTAATATGGCAAACTGTATTATCTCAGTGTCTAGAAAGCTCATTATAACTGCTGTAATATTCCAAGGAGAAACCATGGAATCCTTGATGTAACAGCCTTATATGCTTCAGGCAGATGTGAATGGTGGTTCCTGCACTTCCAACACACTGGCAAAACTTGTTTATTTTAGCTTGCTCTAAGCTTTATGCTTGCCCTTTTCCTGGACATTCAGTTACCTACTTTGAGTAGATACCTGCTCTCAGTAAATCTGCTTTACTGTTGTGTATTCCAAACTTCAGCAGTGGTTTAATTACATATAGATTATCTTAAAATGTCTTTTCCAACCTATGTGATTCTACAGTTCTGTGAATTTATGATTAGGTTCTCTGCAGAAGACATTATTTTAAACTTCATGTCATTTATGGGATACTTTTTTTCAGTGTGCATGTAGTAATTCAATCTCTTTCATGTAGGCAAAGTATAAAGAAGTAAAAACAAGAAATGCACAGCTTCTGAAGATGATGCAAGAAGGTGAAAGTAAGAGTTTTAATGGGAAACTTAAATGTTCTTTTTTAAAACATGGAAGGAACATTGAAAGCAGCTTTTAAAAAAATTACTTGAGTCACAGGCAGTTATAAAGAACCAAGCAGCTATTAATTTGCAGTGACTCCAGTGAACTATGAAATTTGGTGGACTGCCCAGTACTGCATTTCTGTTCTATAATGAAATAATCTGTTGCATGTTGAGCTCATTCTTTGAAATACAAAGTATTTTAATTATAGTTTAGGTGCATAAATTCTTCCAGTTAGACTTTCTTGTGCTAGTGACAGCTATGGGAGGTTGTAGACAGGCAGAGGTTGGTCTCTTCTCCCAGGCAACCAGCACCACAACAATAGGACACAGTCTCAATCTGCGCCAGGGGAGGTTCAGACTGGATGTTAGGAGGAAATTCTACAGAGAGAGAATGATTGCCCATTGGAATGGGCTGCCCAGGGAGGTGGTGGAGTCACCATCATTGGAGGTGTTTTAAGAGGAGACTGGATGGGGTGCTTGGTTGTATGGTTTAGTTGATTAGGTGGTGTTGGATGATAGGTTGGACACGATGATCTTCAAGGTCTCTTCCAACCTGGTCTGGTCTATTCTATTTTTAATGGACTGAGTTCATCATGGTATCTATTTAGATAATGCTTCATGAAACCGTTCGGTTCTTCCTGCTTTGCAAGCTGTGCTTTGTACTGCTACAAGCATCATTCTAAACTTGAGTCTTATGTCACACAGTGAATAGGGATAGATAAACCTATGGGATTATCGTGTGATAATTTTATTCTGTTATAACACTATTCAGAGTTTGGTGTCAAAGTTTGGGTGACACTCATATATTAAACTAACATCTTCATAGCTGTTGTGTGTAGTTATCCTTTAATATTTCTAAAATTGCTTGATCAGATTTTTTGAGTCTGTGACACTACACACACTAATTTTGTTACAAAACTGCCCTTTCTTTTCATTTTCTTAGTTTAGATGTTAAATTTTATTTCTTCTCTGGCCAAAGTTTTCAGCTGAAAAAGAGCTCAATTATTTTTTTCAAAGTATGTTTACAAAAAACTAGCTATAGGGTAGTTTAAATGTTCATACATGGTTGATCACTGCAAAATTTAACTTGGAACTTCAGTACTTCAGGTCAGTATCTAAGCCAAGATGAAACACATTCATCTTGAGAGGAAACAGGTGAAGTTCTGAAGGTGTTTTTTCTTTATATGTGGAATAGTAACCTACTATAAAACGAGCAATTCTGTGGTTTTCTACAGACTGAGTATTCTGTGTTTTGAGAGAATAAAGTTCATGGCAGAGCTGATCCTTGAAAAAACTTCATTTCTTCATAATGATAATTTTAGGTTATCCATGGATAATTCACAAACACTAGCCTAAATAGTTTATCATCTCCATATTTGAGTAAGTAAAATTTTCTACAGCTGTGACTGACCTTGATGTGGAACTTAGGATCTCAAAATTGTTATCGGTGATCTGTATGAGGGGATTGAGTGCACCCCCAGTAAGTTTGCAGATGACACCAAGCTGGGTGGCTGTGTCAGTCTGCTAGAGGGAAGGGAGACTTTGCAGTGGGACCTGGACAGGTTGGATCAATGGGCCAAGGCTAATTGTATGGCATTTAACAAGGCCAAGTGCCAGATCTTCCACCTGGGTCACAACAGCCATATGGCAGGATAAAGACTTGGGCATGTGTGGTTGTAAAGCTGCAACTCTTGAGACGAACCTGAGGGTTCTAGTTGCTAGTCTACTAAATATGAGTCAACAGTGTGCCCAGGTAGCCAAGAAAGCCAGTGGCATCCTGGCTTGTATTAGAAATACTGTGGCCAGAAGGAACAGAGAGGTGATCTCCCCATGTACTCAGCACCGGTGAGACCACACCTTGACTACTTTGTTCAGTTGTGGGCCCCTCACTATAGGAAGGACATCAAGGTTCTGGAGTATGTTCAGAGAAGGGCAAGGAGGCTTATGAAGGGTCTGGAGCACATGGCCTATGAGGAGTGTCAGAGGGAGCTGGGGTTGTTCAGTCTGTAGAAAAGGAGGCTGAGGGGAGACCTCATTGCTCTCTAAAACTACCTGGAGGGAGGTTGGAGTGAGGAAGGGGCCAGCCTCTTCTTGTTAGCAAGCAACAGGAAATGGTTTCAAGATGCATTATGGGAAGTTCAGGCTAGATGCTAGGAAATTGCAATACAATAAACCAGGTTGGAAGAGACCTTCAAGATCATCGCATCCAACCCATCAAACAATCCAACCCACCTAAACAACTAAACCATGGCACCTAGCACCCCATCAAGTCTCCTCCTGAACACCTCCAATGATGGTGACTCCACCACCTCCCCGGGGCAGCCCATTCCAGTGGGCAATCACTCTCTCTGTATAGAACTTCCTCCTAACATCCAGTCTGAACCTCCCCTGGCGCAGCTTGAGACTGTGTTCTCTATAGGTTAGTGCTGACCCTTCAGTGCTGGGTCAAGGGCTGGACTGAATGATCTTTGAGGTGTCATGCAAGTGGATGCTTTCTGTGATTCTGTGATCCATTACCAATAATCAATTTTCTGATGGACTTTGTTCTCAATGGATACAGGTTTGAGTTTGAGTTATGTATCACAGGGTTGGTGTTTAATCTCCAGAATTTTTGAAGCTGCTACTCATGCTTCTATTAGTTAATGGGTGGGTTTGCTTTTCAACAACTGCTCTTCTTTTAGTGAAGACAGCATTATTTAAAGGTAACAAAATAGTGAAATAAAGCCATGTCACAGTGGTATTGCAGATAAAGACCCATAAATCTAGGAAGATCCTCATGATGTATCTTTCTCTTTCTGTAGTGAAAGACAAAGCTGAAATACTCCTACAAGCTGATGAATCCCAAATTATCAAAAATGAATTGACTGTACAGGTAAGTATGGATCTCTAAATGTAAAACATCATTGGTATATCAGAGATGCTATTTAGTTAAGGCAATGATAGAGGCATAGCTGAAACAAAAACTTTCATGAAGTAAAAAAGTGTTACATTTCATCCTTAGCCCTGCAACTATGTGTCAAATGGCATGTATTATATAAATCTCCAGAATGACTCACTTAAAACTGTTTTTGAAAAGAAAGCAGACCTCAGCATGCCTGAAATTATTTTTCCCTGAACGACACCTGGTAACCTAAGCTAGGAAGCTCAGAAAAAGGCTTCAGAAGATAATTTTTTGCTGGGTGTTTTTTGTTTGTTATGATTTGTTTCTATTCTCAAGATTACCAACACAAGTAAGCTATGAAGACATGTCAGTAGGCAAATCACTATAGTAGAGAGTATGCAAGACTTCCATACTTCGATTTTAGTCAGCAGCAACTATTAGTTCTAAGCCCTTGACTTGTCCAAGCATCTTGCACACAGTACTAGTTTTTGAGGATGATGTAATGACTTTATTTGCCTTGCATAATAGTGCATTGGTTAATTGTTTTCTGTAATAAACTGGAAGTTGGAAAAGTTTCGAATGTTTAAATGTTTCTGTATTGTTAGGCAGGTAAACTAGTAATTTTTGCTTGAGAAATAAATCACAACTGAACTTTCAGTTTGTGCCCAAGGATAGTGGTAGTCATTCTTGAACTCAACATGTATTGCTTGTTTGTCCAACACAATACTGATGGAGAACAACACTGATGTGATAAACTCATAAATGTTAAGGATAGTTTAAAAGTTCATATTCTGTATGGTTTTAGGTAACTATACTTCATGCAGCATTAGAGCAAGAAAGATCCAAAGTGAAACAACTGCAAGCAGAGTTAACAAAATACCAGGTACTTATTTTCTGTGTTAGTAAGTTTACTTGGTTTTGATGTAGCTTGGACTACTATGGGGTAACATGCTCTGAACTGACCTATTAACTACTTTTTCCAGCTAAAAAGAGATTAGTGGTTCATAGTGCAGGCAAAAAATCCCAACAAAACCAAAACAAACAAGTAGTGGCAAGACTACAGCACAGTTTTGTCAAGTTGAAGATTACCATCTTTAAAGCTTCTTGAAGTATGCTAGTTGATAAACATACTCAAAGCAACAAGTTGGTTTCACTGTGTTGTGCAACTGTGTAACCAGACTAACAGTAGACTTCATGGCACTTTTTTCATTCTGTATCTCAGCTCTACCTCTAGATGAGTATTTGTAGGAGATTCATAACAAGTTGTGTTGAAACAAGAGTGGTAAGATCAGTGCCTTGCTGACTGTGCATAGGCTGTTCTGTTAAACTTGGCTGATAATGCAACTCCTGTTAGTGAATTTCAGTTAACTTTTGCATAAATAGTTTGCTGCTTAACATTCTGGGGGTTTGAAGTGTTTTTAGATGTGACACATTTTGGGTTTTGGTGGGATTTTGTTTGTTTTGACTGTGACCTTTTGCATAGGTGACAAGGGGAGACTGCAAGTATAGAATGGAAACTTCTAGGGTAGCTTTGTAGTCTTTGGGAAGCTATTCTATTTCAAGTTGCAACACATTGTGTTGGAATACTATATTTTTGTGAAAACTGGCTCATTAAATCATAATTACTCTTCCTGAAGCAACACATGTTTACTGATTACATCAAATTCTTTGGCTATGTTACACAACTTCTTTATGTGGTCTCTTTTTCGGTTGTCTTTTTCTCTGTTACTTACTTCAAGTGAGGAAGTTCCTTCTTAAAATTGTCTTGCAGAGATGAATCCCATAGCTGGAGTGCTGTGTTGGACAGCTATAGGCTCTTCAAAAGGGATAAGCCCAGAAGGAGAGGCATTGGAGTGGCCATGTCAGGGAGGGGCATGACTGTCTCATGCATGGCAGTGACACTGATGATAGGGTTGAATGCGTGTGGGTAAGAATCAGAGAAAAGGGCAATAAGGCAGATTTTATAATGGGGGCCTGCTGGAGACCACCCAACCACAATGAGGTTGGTGAAGTGTTTTATAGGTGCCTGGGGAAGGTCTCAGAATCACTAGCCCTTGCTCTTGTGGAGGACTTCCATTTATCAGGTATCTGCTGGAAATAAAACACAGCAGACAGGAAGCAGTTCCAGCAGTTCTTGGAGTGGGTGGAAGATAACTTCCTTACACAGCTAGTGAGTGAACCAGTGAAGGATGGTGCACTACTAGACCTGCTGCTTGCACACAGAGAAGAAGTAGTAAGAGATGTAAAGGTTGGTGGACATCTTGGACTAAGTGACTAAGCTAGAGAGAATATCCACTCTTTACTGTATGTAGGAAGGAACCTGGTGACCAAAGACAAGGAAAAGGCTGAGCTGCTGAATGGCTACATTGCCTCAGTATTTCAGTGACACCATTTGCTCCATGAGTGTTCAGCCACTGGAACTGGATGGAGAGCAGAAAGCAGCCCCCACAGTCCAGGAGGAAATGGCACCTATTGTGCCAATTAGATGTGCACAGATCTGAGGGAGCAGATGGAATCCACTCATGGGTACTTGAAGGAAGGAGCTGGAAGATGTGCTTGCCAAGCCACTCACCATTATTTGCCAGTGGTCCTTGCTAACTGGGGAGGTCCCAGTTGACTGGAGACTAGCAAATGTGATGCCCATCTAACAAGAAGGGCTGGACGGACAATCCAGGTGTGGTGGAGTAGGAAGGTTCCCCCCCACACACAAAAGAATCCACAGCTAACTCAGCCGGAGAAGCAGATGAAAGCTGTATTTTACAAGCAGAAAATGGAATGCAATGAATATGTACAGAAACATACAATATTTACAATACATACAGGAATATACAGCAATGTATGTAATACAGGAAACCTTTTCCCAACCCCCCTGCAGCCAGGGGGTTCGGCCTGTCCCTCCCTTCTCCCTCCCTCCCTCCCCTTTTTCCCAAAAGGGTTAGAGAGAGAGAGAAAGGAAGGTAATTAAAAGGGGAAAACTTTGTTAAGCTCTAAAAAGCGAATGCAAAAGTTAGTTTTCTTATCTGGTTAGCAAGAATCGTCCCTGCATAGCAAGCTGTTGCTTCAGAGAGGAAAGCAGGCCAGCTCACAGTACAGGGGGAAGAAGAAGACTGACTGCCCCCCCGACTGAAAGACCAAGCCAGAACTTACAGCCAGGTTCTACCAATGAAATTGGTTTAGCATATCTTTGTTTTTATTCAGATATCAAAAACATTCAGCCAGAGTGTTCAGAAAGTGTCCCTTCCTTAAAGGCACAGCCTAAACTGGTCACACCAGGGAACTAGAGGCCTGTCAGTCTAACCTCGGTGCCAGGAAAGGTCATGGAGGAGGTCATCCTGAGTGCCATCACATGGCACTTACAAGACAACCAATTGATCAGGACCAGTCAGCATGGGTTTATGAAAGGCAGGTCCTGTCTGACTGATCTGATCTCCTTCTACAATTAGGTGACCTGTCTAGTGGATGAGGGAAGGGATGAAGACGTTGTCTACCTGGGCTTTAGTAAAGCCTTTGTCACTGTCTCCCACAGCATTCTCCTTCAGAAACTTGTGGCACAAGGCTTGGATAAGTGCACTCTGCACTGGATAAAAAACTGGTTGGATGGCTGGGCCCAAGGAGTAGTGGGGAATGGAGATAAATCTGGCTGATGCTCAGTCACTAGTGGTATCCCCCAGGGCTCAGTACTGAGGCCTATCCTCTTTAATATCTTTATCAATGATCTGGATGAGGGGATTGAATGCATCCTCAGTAAATCTGCAGATGGCACTAAGGTGGGCAGCTGTGTTGATCTGCTAGACGGTAGGGAAGCTTTGCAGTGGGATCTGGAGAGGTTAGGCTCATGGGACAACTGTATGAAGTTTGGCAAGGCCAAGTGCCAGGTCTTCCACTTGGGTCACGTGGTGGTGAGAGAAAGCTCTCCCCCACACACACAAAGAAACCGCAGCTAACTCAGAGAAGCAGATGAAGGTGCTGTATTTACAAAGCAGGAATGAAATGCAGTGAATATGTACACAATATACAGTATTTACAATGTATACAGAAATATACAGCAATGAACCTAATACAGAAGACCTCCTCCAGCCAGGAGGGTTCCCCCTGTACCCCATCTCCCTCCCTACCTCCCTTTTTTTCCCAAAAAGGGTTAGAGAGAGAGAGAGAAAGGCAATTAAGGAGAAAATTCTGTTAGCGCAAAATGTGTGCAAGAATTAGTTTTCTTATCTGGTTTGCTTTGTTAATTCAAGGTCGACTCCGTACGACAGCTGTTGCTTCAGAGAGAGAGAAACAGGCCGACAGGAACAGAGAGAACAGACTGAACTGACTGAAACTGAGACTCAAACAGAACTAAAACTTAAAAGTTGCATTCTACCAATCTACCAATGAAATTAGTTTAGAATATCTGAATGTTTTTCAAAACATTCAGCCAGAGTGTTCCAGCAACTGTCCCTTTCTTAAAGGCCTAAAATGGTCACAGGTCACAACTCCATGGCAAGCTACAGACTTGGGGATGTGTGGTTGTAAAGCTGCAGCTCTGAGAAGCACCTGTGGGTATGGGTTGACAGTCGATTAAATGTGAGTTATCAGTGTGCCCAGGTGGCCAAGAAAGCTGGTGGCATTCTGGCTTTACTAGAAACACTGTGGCAAACAGGAACAGGGAGGTGATCTCCCCCTGTACTCAGCACTGGTGAGGCCACACCTTGACTAGTGTGTTCAGTTCTGAGCCCCTCACTATAGGAAGGACATCAGGGTTCGGGAGTATGTTCAGAGAAGGGCAAGGAGGCTTATGAAGGGTCTGGAGCACATGGTCTGTGAGGAGTATCTGAGGGAGCTGGGGTTGTTCAGTCTGGAGAAGACGAGGCTGAGGGAGACCTCATCACTCTCTAAAACTACCTTAAGGGAGGTTGGAGTGAGGAGGGGGCACCCTCTTCTCCTTGGTGGCAAGTAACAGGACTAGAAGAAATGATTTCATGCTGCACTAGAGGAGGTTCACCATCCCTGGAGGTGTTTAAGCCATGTGTGGCCCTGGTGCTTAGGGACATAGGTTAGTGCTGACTCTTCAGTGCTGGGTCAAGGATTGGACTGAATGATCTTTGAGGTGTCATGCAACTGGATGTTTTCTGTGATTCTGTGATGTGCATTTGTGTGTGTGTGTGTATATATATATATACACACAAATATTTGATTGTTCAGTCCCTTATGGACAAGTTGAGCGAGTTGAAACTAAAATCTCTTGTGAAATTGAGCCATTCACATCACTATTCTGACTTAAAACTTCAGTCTGTTTTCCCTCCCATCCTCGCTTTTGCTAATATAAATTGGGGTTTTTTATGTAAATTGAAATCTTTGAATAGGCTAAATTTACCTTCTGTTTAAATAAACAGTATTTAAAACTAATACTAAAAACTTTACCAAAAAAGTGTCTTTGTTATATGAATAGAATACAATTAACCAGGTTGGAAAAGACCTTCAAGATCATCATGTCCAACCTACCACCCAACACCATCTGATCAACTAAACCATGGCACCAAGCACCCCATCCAGTCTCCTCTTAAACATCTCCAGTGACAGTGACTCTACCACTTCCCTGTCCAATGGCCAGTAACTCTTTCCATGAAGAACTTCTTCCTATGCTTAGGAATTACTGCAAAATAGCCTATTCTGTTGCCTTTTCCCCCTGCCACTCCTCCAGTCCAATATGCATTTATCTTTTCACATTTTACTGTTTCTTGCTTAATTCATCACCCTGTCTGGTTTTTGTGGGTTGTTTGTTTGTTTGTTTTAGTTTGGCTGTTTGGGTTTTTATTTAAAAAAAACCTACAGAAAAAAAAACTAAACAAACTTTTGTGTGTCTGTGTATTTCAAAGAAAACTTTCTCATCTGCCTTGCAAGGATTGTTGTTTCTGGTCTTATTGTTCTCGACTGCAATCCTGCAAGTTGGCCAAGACAACCCTTCTTATATTCCTGTTTTTTGTTGCATTGTGTTTGATAATGCAAGGCCCACTTTTACAGAACACTGCTTTGAAACATAAGGATGCATTAAAAAAAAAAAAAAAAAGGAAAGTAACCAAAATCTGTAAATCTGTGGACTAAAACAGACAAACCCCAAAATCTCTAGATATTAACATTTCAATTATGTATCCTGTAAGTGCCTTAAATTTCTGTTTCATGTTCAGATGAATCTACTCCCCTTAACAGCTGTATAATTTAAGAAAAGTAAGCAACTTATCTCCTGAATATTTTTCTTGTAAATTCATACTACTTTAATACATAAAATAACTGCAGATATAAAGTGTCATGTCTAGTGTATTAACTAAATATTTGTTTTATTTATTTTTTACAGAGTGGTAAAAAAGAGAAAAGGCACTTAAAATGTGACCAGTGCAGGTGATCTCCTCTGCCACCAGATTCAAAGGAAAAAAACATTAAATCTCTTTTTTCAGGGTTTTGCAGAACTTTATGTATTTGTTGCAGAAGTGCTCAACTATACAGCTTTTGAAGAGAGATTAACAATTATTAGTTTGTTTTAGTTTGAGTAATTGATTTGTTGCACTTTCTGCTATAGAAAAATTAGAAAACTAGTACAAGTTTCAAAACTTAACTGCAGTGCTGTTGTTTTTTTCATCACAATAAAATTTTGCTTTTGAATTCCTAGACTTGAATACTTGCTTTCATAGAATTTCTCAGATAGCATGATTTCATTTAATGACTTACCAAGATCTAAATCCATTGATATGCAACGGACTGGGGGATGATGGGATTGAGAGCAGCCCCACAGAGAACTATTGGTGGATGAAAAGCTGGACATAAGCATTTGCAGCCCAGAAGACCAACCATATCCTAAGTTGCACGAAAAGAGGAATGGCCAGCAGGTCATGTGAAGTGGTTCTGCTGCTCTCCTCTGCTCTGCTGGGACCCCACCTGGAGTACTGTGTCCAGCTGTGAGTCCTCAATAGAGAGAACATACAGAGCTGCTGGAGCAGGTCCAGATGAGAATCAGGAAAATGGTCAGAGGGATGCATCTGTGAAGAAATGCTGAGGGAGCTGGGCTTGTTCAGCCAGGAAAAGGAACATACAAGAAGGAAGGAGACTTGTTAGCAGGGCCTCTAGTGGTAGGACGAGGGGCAATGTTTTTAAACTGAAGTAGGGCACATTTAGATTTTATATAACAAAGAAACTTTAGGAGAGGGAGGAGTAAAACATTGGCCTAGGTTGCCCAGAGAGGTGGTAGATACCCCTACCCTTAGAAACATTTGTGGTCAATTTGATCCAGGCTCTGAGCCCCCATAGCAGGGGCACATGGATGTAGATGATCTTTGAAAGGTTCCCTCTGACCCAAACCATTCTGTGATTCTACAGTTCTGTAATCTGCATCCTGTCATATCTGCATGTGTCTCAGCTGCAAAGTGTGGAAGTTGACGTGCACCTACCATGTAAAAAGAGCTTTCCTACCTCTTAACTTTGAAAAGTGCCCTATGTCATTCTTCAGAGCTTGCCTGTTAACAATTCCACTTCTGCCAAGAAACAAAGCTCAAACTTTTTGTCCCATGTTAATTGCCAGTGAGTGCAATAGGACTATAAAAATGCGGATTTTTTGTGTGCAGCATTGAATGTAGGACCAAATCTTGAGATTTTGCTTACTCTGGGATAGTTGTTGAAGTGGAACATTACAGAAGCATAGGAATTGACTGACTATAGAGAGATTACAAATTTATGTCAGTTACCTGAGAAATGATCAGAGAATGCCTAAGCAATGAGCCTAAGGAGGAGATGAAGCAAGATACCTCTAGGTCTAAATACAGAAGACTTACTACTGAGGCTTTTTTTGAACACACTGTAGCATTAAGCAATTTCCAAAGCAAAACATGTGCAAAGACAACAATTCATGGGGAGGCAGGAAAGGCTTTATCAGTAAAGGTATTCTGAATCTGTAAAGCTCTTATAGTAAACAGTGACTTCTGAAAAATTGAGTCATAGAATGGTTTGGATTGGAGAGTACTTCAAAGATCATCTAGCTCCAACCCCCTGTCATGGACAAGGACACCTCTGACTAGACCAGATTGCACAAAGCCTCATCCAGCCTGACTTTGGATGCTTTCGGGATTGGAGCCTCCACAGCTCTGTGTAATGTGTTCCTGTGCTTCGGTACTACCCTGGTGAAGTAGGTGTTCCTGATGTTTAACCTAAATTTACCTTCTTTCAGATTGAAGCTATTACCCCTTATCCTATCACTTCCTATCTGTGTAAAAAATCCTTCTCCAATTATCCTGTAGGCCCCCTTCAAATACTGGAAGGCTGCTATTAGGTTTCCCCAGAGCCTTCTCTCCAGAGTGAACAATGACAACTCTCTCAATTGGTCTGCACGAGACAGCTGCTTCAGCCCTCTCATCATCTTTATGGCCCTTGTCTGGATTCACTCAAACAGTTCCATGTTCTCTCCTGCTGGGGACTTCAGGTCTGGACACAGTACTTGAGATAGGGTCTCACAGAGAGCAGAGAAGAGGGGAAGAATACCACCAAGGACATCAGGACCTAAAGAAACAAAAACTTTAGTGGAATAAACTTTCATCACCAAAGCATGAAGATGTAAAACTGTTGTAATATATGTTCTTAATATGTTCTTAATGAATGAACCTTACTCATTAACACTTCATTATAATACTTAAACACACACCCCCTAGAGTTGAAAAGCCCCTTGCCTACAAGGCCAGCCCTCCCAGAGCATGGGCTATCAATTTTGTCAATACATCTGCTTTAATTGAAGGCAAAGAAGCTGTTAAACAAATTTGGTGTTAGGAGATTGTGCTTAAGCTGTAGTTTGGTGATAACAAATTGTATACAATACATGGGGAATTTTTGGAAGGTCTGCTAGCTTTGTAGGTGACTGCCTAGCATCCCAACTTGCTCAGCTTTGTTAATAAATCAGTGTGAACAAATTTTGTCTTGTGTGCATTGATGTGAGCTGTTGCACACCAGGTGAATCTGGTTTTCAGACATTACTATCACCCATTGCTGGGCTGCCTTACACAGCTCCATCGTCTCAGCTGATGCAACACATTTTGCCTCTTCAGTCTGCAGAGCAGTGAGGTGATTCTGCAAGGGCACCTCAGGCTTTGAAGCAGGTCGCTTCCTCCTGTTGGTTCTTGCAGTTGCAAGCTCGCACCCCTCTGTATTGGTGGCTCTCCTTTCTGTGTGTGCTCGTGGGAAGTACTTGACTTTATGGCCACAGGCTGTGTATTCTCTGCAGACTGCATTTGGATCAAGCAATCTAAAATCTGTTCTGTCTCCCTGATGCTATGCAACCTTCTGTCTCCTATAGCTCAGCCAGGTCCTCCACCTGGGCACACCTTTTGCAGCTAAACACTTCTCACAGCCTGAGGTCTGCACAGTAGCCTTTCCCATCAGCAGCTCTGTCTGGGTAGATGTGTTGAACACACCCAGGGTGGATGGTGCAGCCTTTGCTCTCCAAAAAGTGGCCACCATTCCAAAGCAGCTTCTCTTGGTGACTGTTAGTTGTGGTTACAGTATGTAACAGCAGAGTAAGAATTTTCTAAGAAATTAGACATTAGAATCATAGAATCGTAGAATCAATAAGGTTGGAAAAGACCTGAGATCATGAGGGCCAACCTGTCACCCAACACCTCATAACTATCTAAACCATGGCACCAAGTCCCACATCCAATCCCTCTTGAACACCTCCAGGGATGGTGACTTCATCACCTCCCTGGGCAGCCCATTCCAATGGCAAACAACTCTTTCTATGCAGAACTTTCTCCTCACCTCAAGCCTAAACTTCCTGTGGCACAGCTTGAGACTGTGTCCTTTAATATGTCCTACATTACATTGTAGATAATAGTCCATCATTATTAAAATTTCATAATAGTTCTGGAATTCTTATTGCAGCTTCATTCATTTATTTATCCTGCCTTTGTTTTGTTGTTGGTTTTGGCTAACTGTTTGAAAATAATTTCCAAATACCATCTACATCTTCAGGCCAGGACCAATACCACTTTTTCATAACTGAACTCTGTGCCCATTCATAACTGCAGCATCTTATCCACACAGCAGTGTTTTAGCTGTTAGGAATAGAGCAATCTGTCTGTTTACTATTCTGATTCAAACTAAATCCCTTGGATTTGGGTATGTTTGTTTCATTAGCTGTTGCTCTGCAGAAAATATTTACCAGTGTTGCCTATAACTTTAAGATGCCACCTATTTTTTCAACATTTGCATTTGTAAGCAATTTTTAATTAGGTAACACAGCATATATACCTTTTCTCAAAATCTAATGAGTCTGTTTAAATGTGTCATTAAATTGCTAAATTACATTAAGAGAATTCTTCAAAGTTCTATTGCTTCAGCTGCTTAGAAGCCAAAATCTTAAAGATGGACTATCTACTATTCTATAAATTTCTCTTCCTCAGGAAGTTTTAATTTGACTGTCTGTTCCTATTTAATGCAGGGGCTTTTTGGTTGGTTGTTTTTGTGGAGTGTTTTTGTTTGTTTTTCTTTTTCCTTTTTCTTTTTTCTTTTTTCTTTTTCCTTTTCCTTTTCCTTTTCCTTTTCCTTTTCCTTTTCCTTTTCCTTTTCCTTTTCCTTTTCCTTTTCCTTTTTCCTTTTTCCTTTTGTCTTTTCAGGACTGTCAGGGAAGTCTTCCCACATGACACCCCAACTACTGTGTTGTTTCTCATGCTATCTAGACTGACATAAATGAAAATTACTTGGTACAATGCTTACAGATTAGCAACAGAAGAAATTCTAATACAATGAAACAGAAGTTGTATCCTAAACCTGTGTCTTCATCTCTGCATAAAAAAGCTCATTCTGTTTTTAAATGCTAAAGAAGTAGGTGCACATTTCTAATTTGGACAATGCTGAATACAATTGTCATTATTCAACACAAAACTTTTCCCTGTTAACCACTTGGTTTTTAGCCTGTCTGCTATGAATTACACAGAAATTCTTCTGTCAGCTAGTTTGTTCTCCATAATGTTGCTTTTACTTTTTTTTTATGACTCCTGGGAACAAGAAATAACTGTATCTTTTTATATCTAGTTGCTTTTACATACCTTTTTATAATAATTTGTTATTACAGAGGGGGTTTTATCACTGTTGCAGCCTACTTCAGGAGGGATACTCCCAGTATTCTTTCTTCTGAAAACTCAGGGATTGTCTTGCTGCTACACAGTAAGTCATTTTAGGTCATGAGTGTGTGTAACTTGGCAAGAGATGGTTTCATCTTTCTTCTGACTTCCTGTGCAGATATTCATTGGTATTTTGCACTTCTCCTAGCAGCTTTGAAATAAGCTGTAAACTCTGTGTATGTAGCAACATAAACCTTTGGGATTTTTTGTTTGGTTGGCTTTGTTTTAAGTTTCATTTAAAAAGTTCATCAGCATCTCATAGCCAAATTTGATGTGAGAAAGCCAGGATAAAGACAACAAAGTAAAGTAGGTACTTACAGAAATACTACAGGTACAAGTTTCCTGTACTCATATTAGGAATACTATTGAAATAAATTCTCTCAGTCTTTCTTCACGGGAGAGATGTTTAAGTCCCACAATCATCCCCATAGCTCTCTGCTAGATCTTCTCCACCAGATGCCTGTCTTTCTTGTATTGGGGTGCCCAAAACTGGAGTTCTTAATGCACCCCAGGATACCAGTGGCCCTCTTAGACACAAGGGCACACTGCAGTCCCATGGATAACTTAGTTGCCTCTAGGACTTCAAGGTCTTTCTCCATGGGGCTGCTTTCCAGCAAGGCAGCCCCTAACCTGCACTGGTGCCTAATGTTATTCCTCCTCAGACGCAGGACCCTGCATTTGTTCTTGAACTTCAGGAGGTTTGCCTGCACCCAGCTCTCCAGCCTGTTAAGATCTTGTTGGATATCTGCACAGCCTTACAGTGTCAGCCACCTCTCCAGGGTGAATTTGCTGAAGGTACACTCAATACCTTCACCCAGGTCATTAATGAACAGCGCTAGCCACAGGCTTCCAAATGGACTCTGCATTGCTGACCACAACACTCTGAACTCTGTTGTTGAGCCAGTTTCCAATCCTCTTCATGGTCCACTCACCTAACTCACTTATCTTGAGTTTACCTACAAGGATGTTATGGGAAATGTTATCAAAAGCCTTTCTGAAGTCAAGACAGATGATATCCAGTTCTCTCTCTTCACCTATCCATTTGGTCATGCCTTCATAGAAGGCTGTCATATTAGTCAAGCAAGATTGGTTTTATTTCCTTCCCCCTGAAACCTAGTTTAAAGCCCCTTGCCAACTCACAAGCAAAGATCCATTATCCTCTTTGAGCTAGATAGACTCCATATGTTGCCAGTAGTTCTGATGCCATGTAAAACTCCTCATGGTCAAAGTACCCAAAATTCCACCAATGGCACCAGCCTCTGAGCCACATGTTAATCAGGTGTGTTCTCCTATTCCTTTCAGTGTTTTTTTCCTGCCACTGAAGGGAATGAGGAAAACACTACTTGTGCTCCTGATCCTTCAACCAACTGTCCCAGCACCCGGAAGTCCCTTTTGATTGCTTTTGGACATTCCTCCACAACCTCATCACTGTCAACATGCATAATGAATAGCAGGTAATAGTCAGAGGGTGATACCTGACTAGGGAGTTTCCTCATACACCTCTAACCTGGGAGGCAGCAGACTTCCCTATGGGATGGGTCTTGTTGGGAAAGTCACTCAGAAGGGAATTGCCTATAATAACTACCTTCCTTTCTTCTTAGCAGAGGCAGTCACAATCTGTGGGGCTGACTATCTCACTATACGCAGCCCCCTGGATGGACCTTCATCTGCAACCTCATTTTCCTGGTGCTCAAGTTACAGAGTTTCCTGTCTGTTGCATAACGACAGCTGGGAAGATGAGGAAGGATGGGAGGTGATTCTCCTGCCACTCAGAGCAGGGACCTGCTTCCATCTCCCCTCAGGTCCTCTCCTCTACCTGGTGGCAAGAGGGCAGGGGATCCTCCACTTCATGTGGAGCTTTCATCTGTTGCCTTTGCCCTAGGGATGGTAGGGAGTGTGTGGTAGTTTCAGGCTGTGCCTTGAAAATTTTCCATAGATCTTGAACACAAAAGTAGTAGAGTGTAAATAAATTACCATTGCATGTAAAAAGAAAAAGAGGGGTAAGTTCTAAGCAATCCCATTGGACAGATTAATAATAGCAAAGGGGGTTTGTATAGACTAACTTTCTCTCTTTTCACTTCCTCTGCTCTGGCTGGTGCTTCTCCTGGCTTTGCTGACTTTGGCTGTGTTCTTCATTGTGGCTAAGTACTAACAAACAATTCTCTGCTCTTTCTCTTGTCTCTTGTGCACAGGGGGCAGAGGGAAGGGGGCAGGGAGTGGGGAAGCTATTATTATCCCCCTGATTTTGTCTCTGGTTTGTGCTGTTTATAAATTGTAAATACCTGTAAATACATGAGCAATCAGTGTGCCCACGTGGCCAAGAAGGCCAGTGGCATCCTGGCCTGTATCAGGAATAGTGTGGCCAGCAGAAGCAGGGAGGTCATTCTGCCCCTGTAGTCAGCACTGGTTAGGCCATACCTTGAGTCCTGTGTCCAGTTCTGGGCCCTTCAGTTTAGGAAAGATGTTGAGTTGCTGGAATATGTCCAGAGAAAGGCAACAAAGCTGGGGAGGGGTTTGGAGCACAAGCCCTGTGAGGAGAGGCTGAGGGAGCTGGGATTACTTAGCCTGGAGAAGAGGAAGCTCAGAGGAGACCTCCTTGCTGTCTACAAGTACCTGAAGGGAGGTTGTAGCCAGGTGGGGGTTGGTCTCTTCTTCCAGGCAATGACACCAGAACAAGAGGACACCATCTCAAGCTGTGCCAGGGGAGGTTTAGGCTGGATGTTAGGAAGAAGTTCTTCATAAAAAGAGTGATTGCCCATTGGAATGTGCTGCCCGGGGAGGTGGTGGAGTCACCATCACTGGAGGAGTTTAGGAAGAGACTGGATGGGGAGCTTGGTGCCATGGTTTAGTTGATTAGATAGTGTTGGATGATCTCAAAGGTATTTTCCAACCTGGTTAATTCTATTCTATTCTATTTGTTAACTACTAAGAATTGATTACTTTTTTTCCCCCAGACTTCATAGTGTGTGATTCTAGCTAAGAATGAGCAGTCACAATTTAGAAGGAGAGGGCTCCCTTCCAGTCTAACTCTACTTCCATGATGATCTTTGGTGTTTTCAAATGAGTAAAGCAAAACTCACTGAAAGTGAGACAATAGCATTTTGTATATTAGAATTAATGATGAGCTGATAAGGATGTTGCCCTGTTGTTCAGATCTAACAAGGCATTGTCCCTGTGGTTTTGTAAGGAAAAATTCTCTCTACTTAGAAGTTCCTGGTCACAACAGAGACAGAGGAATTTAGTAAAGCTTTATTCGAATAAAGGGAGAGTGCATAGGACAATTCCTGGTGGGGTCTCTCAAATTGCTGGGAGTCGCAACTCCTCTTTTATCCTAAGTTCCTGGCTGCAAATTTCCCTCTCCTTTATCCTGTTGGGTAAGGTACTCAGGATTTACAGTCTTTCCCGGACTGCCTATTACATGTGCCCCTTCACATGCAACTCCCCTACTACATATATTGTATGTTCATTTAAATTAGGCTCTTCACAAACATGCAGTGTTTTCAATTTACCCCCATCAGCTGTGACTAAAGCAAGAATCTTATCCTTTGTTCTGGCAAACTAGGAATGGGCGATAACCTTTTCAGTGAAAATTTTAGCGTGAAATTGTTAGTCTGTGCTTTCTCCTTGTGCATCAAGAATAAACCAGAGATGTCTGTGTTACAAGATTCAGAGATACAAGGAACATTATGTGCAGATTACAGCAGAACTTTTTAGGTCTTGCATTGTAAGGCCTTGTCTAAATTCAAAATTGCATCACTGACTTCAGGTTAAACATTAGCTTTTATCCAAAATGATTAGAAACCTTCTACCAATATTGTTTGTTTGGTTCAGCTGGACTTAAGCGTTTCCCTTTGATGTGGAACACTTTCTGGTAATTGCTAGTTAATTTTCATCTTGGTTATTTATTTCAAACCAATGTAGGCGACTTTGCATCGGTTTAAATCAACTGCCAATGGGAAAAAATACAAAACTACTTCAAGCCGTCTCACAAACTTCGCTACCTCTATCAGCCACAGCTGAGCACCACCGCGACCACACACCCTACCCACTCCCGCAGCGGCGGGGCGGGGCAAACCGAGCATGCGCGCTGGCGGCAGCAGCGCCCAGGCGCGGGCCAGCCGCGCCCCTTTCTAGCAACTTCCCCGGTGCAGAACGTCATCAGCGCGCGCCGCTCCAGAGCCGGGCTATTTCCGCCCGCTGCTGCGGGAGCGGGTGTCGTGGGTGTTGCGCTGCGAGACTGGCTGCGGCCGTGGGGAGCAGGGGGCTCTCAGCTGGCTAGGTCTGCTCTGCCCTACCCTTGCCGTTATGTCGGAGAGCGCGGAAGGACCCGCGGGGGTAGCAACCCCCCGACTCCCCTACCCAGAGTGCCTCCACCGAGCCGCGGATCATCAAAATCACGGTGAAGACTCCTAAAGAGAAGGAGGAGTTTGCCGTGTCTGAAACCAGCAGTATCCGGCAGGTGAGGGGCAGGGGGCTGGCTTGAGGGGGTTGGCGGGCTAGATACCGGAACAGGCAGCAGGGGTTCTAGCGGGAGTAGCAGAGTCGGGGGTAGGGCCCGGGGCCGATTGTAGCGCGTCTCGGGAGGAGAGTGCAGGCCCGTAGTTCCCACCTCCAGCGTTGCAGTGCGAGGGCCCTTCCTGGTGATAAAGCAGCTGCTGCTGGCTCGAACTGCTCTTGGCGCTGATGGGGAGCAGCAGGGCCGATCTCGGCCCAGGAGAGAATTGCTCCCATTTGAGGACAGCGAGGGTAGTGAGGAAACCTGCTTTGTCTCCTTCTCCCCAGCTTCTCACCTCCGTATTGCAATGCTGAGAGCCGACCCGAGAGGTGAGTGTAGCAGGTTTTCCAACTGTGACTTGTCCGGTTGAGCTGACTCAGCCTGCAAGTAGGCTGGCTAGCTGGCTTAGTGCGGCTATAGAAAATGTATGTAATCACCAGTGTTACAGAGCTGCATTGCCAATGATTATCTAAAACTGTCTTCAAAACCAAGCAGGTTATGAAAAGACGTCTTCATTTTAGGGAAGTCACATCCTTAGACTTGTGTGTAGAATGTGTGCGACTATAGCACACCTGCTGTACTACATATTAGTTATTGGTAAGATGATTAGTCAGCTAACTGAATTATTAAGGCCTTTTCTTGGTGGCCTTGTGAAAGGCTGTGTCCCATGTTGCCTTCTGCGTAAGAGAAGCAGTGACACCTACTGAATCATCGACACATTCCTACAACTTTTTTTTTTTTTTTGAGGTTTTCCGTGTTGACTGGAACTTAATTTATTTGAATTAGAAAGCTACAAATCATAGAAGAGGTGTAATCAAAGTATAAGATAGAGGCTTTATTTCTCCGAAGTCTCCTGTGTGGTAAGGGTGTAGACATTGCTATGCTGAAATACTCCGAAAAGTGAAGTTCCCTGAAGGAGATTCAGAGTTTACTTTGTTTTCCATTGACATTCTCTGAAATTATCACCAGTGTCTCTCTGAATGAAGAGCTCAGTTCAACTTTTATTTTTTTTTAAATTTGTGTGTGTGTTAAATAACTACTAAGTTCACAAAACCAAAGAAGTTACTTGTGATGCTATGGCTATCTAGCTGCAGGAGCTTGAAATTTTCCTGATGGATGAGCTGAAAGACACTGCATGATTATCAGAGTAGGGTACTAGAAGTGAAGTAAGGACTCAAGTGTAAAGTGTGGTGCCAGCACCTTGTCTAGAGCATCAGATTCTTGCTCCACTTAGTTGCTGTAAGGAGACAAAATGCTGGTATTTCTTTCTAAGTTTTGTACCCATGAGTCTGTTTTCAATTCAGAGGGGTTTATACTGGCATTTGGCTTACAAGTATCACAGGCATAAGTTTCATTAAGTGCTTGCTCCAGTTGCCAGAGGGGTGAGATTACTCTGTTGTCTTCACTGGTCCTTTGGCAGTTGCATTATAGCTGTAAGCTATCAGCTACCCCCTCTGCAAGCTTAATCTAGGAATTTCTCCCAAAGATAAAATGACTGTGTTTGCTTTTTAATGTTGTCCATTGCTTTCCCAGCAATCTCGTTTTGAAAGGGGTGCTTTTCAGTTCTCTGTTCCCTGACGCTGCTGTGAGCAGCGTCAGTGCAGTTTTTGTAATAGTCTCTGCAGTTTTTGATCGTTTTGTTTCATTTTGTGGGTTGTTCTTATTTGTTTGTTGTTGTTGTTTTGTTTTCAAAAGAGAGGCTTACATACTGGATCTAGCCCAAGGATTGCATTCACCCTGAAAAGCAGTCTGCCATTAGTTTGAGTCCGTTTCATGTTGCTTTGCTAAAAGTTGCAAAGCAACTGTCCTGAGGACTTTTCCTGATGTTTGAAGACTTCAGCAGCATAGGATTTGTTACTGACCCTGTCTTGTGTGACTAGAACAGCTAGCATGTAGTGCGTAGAACTGACAACAACCTTCCAAGTACAGAGCTACTCTGGGAGGTCAGCTGATTGCAACAGCTATCCATCTGTATTTTTCTATGGGACCTGTTTGATTTGTGCTGATCATAGTTTGGCTTACTATTAGGACAAGGACCAAATATTTACTTTTTTGATGGTGTGGGGTACTGATTGTGCTCTGTGCAATGACTTTGAGTACATGGTGGGTGACCCTGGTGCTGACACTTCAGCTCAGTAAAATATTTGTCTTTTGTATTTTATTTGTTAATTTTGGTTTATTTTCTGAGCTGAGGTTAATAGTCTTTGCAATTCCTTGCTTAGCAGAGTTATTTAACAATATGTGTTGGGAAATCCACATACAAAGAGCAGGTGCATTTGTGTTATGGAGACATCTGAAGCATCAAAGAGTTCATTGTAACTTGTTCAGCATTACTGTCCACCAGTGTAAATCCTGTACATTCTGTGAACAAAAATCAAGTGTGTAGAACAAATCTGTTACTGGTGGTCTTTGACTGTTAATGCTGATCAGCAGACTAGTTTGCAAAATATCTTGCATGGTAACCTGTATTTTGTGTTAGTCTTCCGTGAGTGAAGTGTCAGAGGGTTTCGTTTTGCTTCCACTTGTTTCAGAAGTCCCACAGTTGTGTGGAATGCAGGTGAAGCTGCCTTTCTTTTGGCATCTTAGTCAGGCTTTTTCTGTAAATACACCTCAGCCAAATTTGGCTTGGTACTCTTGACTGTTTCATTACTGTGGATGGAAAGAGAGCTGTTGTACCTTTGGGTTATGTATGTATGTTGGTGTAGAGGTAATTTTGCGGATGCTGGTGTATTGGCTGTTTCATTCATGTCTTGCTGTCATATTGTTTGGGGGTTTTGCAGATCATCTATATAACATTACATACAAAAGGAAAGGGAAGGGCACAGCCATTGAGGTCTATGTACTAGTAATATCAGATGCTGTTTGGTTATGTTCTATAAACAATGCTTTGTTTCCTTGACCTTATGGGTAATAGTAGCTTCTAGAAATGTATGACAGTGCCTGGTTTAAGATAAAGTAGTTTGAAGGACATCAAACTACTAGAGTGTTTCCAGAGGAGGACAACCAAGGCAGTGAAAGGGCCTCAAGGGCAAGATTTACAAGGAGTGGCTGAGCTCACTTCGTTTGTTCAGCTTGGAGAAGAGAAGGCTGAGGGTTGACCTTATTACAGTCTACAACTTCAGCAGCTCCCCTCTGTGCCCTCCCATAATGATCTCCTCCATTTGGTACCAGCAGCAGGACATAAGGAAATGGAATAAAGCTGTGTCAGGAGAAGTTCAGACTGGACATTGGGAAAGAGTTCTTCACTGAGAGGATGCTTGGTCACTAGGACAGGCTTACCAGGGAAGTGATCATAGCACCAAGCCAGTCATAGTTGAAGGGGTATCAGGATGCCTATCTTAGTAGTTTAATTTAGTTTAAGGTAGTCTTGTGAGAAGCAGGGCATTGAATTCAGCAATCCGTATGAGTCCCTTCCAGTATGAGAATTCTATGATTCCAGGAATATTGCTTATGCTATAGCATCACCATTCTGATAAGGATTAATCTGTGGACCTCACTGTCCTCACTGTGGGTAAATGATACTACTTTTTGATTTGGCACACTATGATAGTCCTTTTTCATATGCTTTGTAGCACTTTGAATACTTACTAAGAACTAATTAACCAGAAGAATGCAGAATAGGAAGCAACTGACTGAACAGTTGTTCTGCAGAGCACTGTTATATAAATACTTTCCCACATGGATTTCTCACTTTTTCTTGTAGATAGGAACATACCTTGCAAGATGTTGAATTTATCCTGTTGTTCCATTAAGTACTGATGTGGAATATTTTAACCAGTTTTGAGTCTTATGCTTACAAAATGACATCAGGGGATTAGAAAATCCAAAGAGTAGTGGGGGTGATTAGATTAAAAACAGCCCTGAATGAGGGATTAGTTTTACTGCAACCCTTTATTCTAAGAGAACAACAATCTGATTGTGTTGTCCATTGTGGGCTAGACAATGAAGAAATAGGATAGTGAAACACTGGAGTAAGTTTCTTGGGGGGAAAAAATTCATTTGGAACCTCAGAAGACACTGGATAAAGATGTCAGGAATAATTGAGGTAAGTAACCCACTTCAGGAAGGAATAGACTTTGAGTGATTTCCTGGAATACATATAAGTCTAAATATTGCTAGTATAAAGGCTGAGTTAAAAGTCATTTCCCCAGGAGCTGAAACTAAGTCTGTTTGGTTAGACTTTTATCCAAGGGCAACCTCTGACCCAAAGAGACTTTTTAGCTCTTCTTTCTGACTCTTCCTTTTTTCCCCCTAAACTGTGTTTTTCTCTTCCTGTTACATATATTAGAGATTCACCTTCAAAGCATAATAAAATATGATTTTAATTTTAGTCGTGCCCATTATAAAATGTAATTATTAATAAATAATTGCAAGATTTTTTATTTTAAATCCCACAGAGTGAATTTCCTAGGATGTGTGGGTTGTTTTTACAAGTAATATGGTCATCTTAATTTTAACATGTTAAATCGAGTGAACTTCTGAAAGGCTTCTTAACTGCTTGGGATAATTTTAAAAATCCGTAGCCTACTGACTTGTCTTATTAAATAGATTTTATCTGGCTTTCTTATAATCAGTTAATTAGTGTTTTTCTTGGTTATCTTCCTTATTAAGTCCCATGGATTTTTGTTTTCAGTGAGAGTGTTTTTCTAGAGAATAATAAATCTCAGAACTGGGCATAACCTGGCTTGGAAGGCAAGGATGTATCAGTAAGTGTCCATGTTTAGTTTAACTTGGGGTGTGATTTTCTGGCCAGATGAAGAGTGTGGCTGTTCACCATGTCTTTGGCTGAGACCACATTTCATGTGGCTATTTCATACATTGTATGAGCACAGCCTCCTGAGACTTAACTTCTGCCTGTGTGGAAAGTTATGCTAGTTTTGACACATGGATGGCACCAAAAATAGGTCTTAAGAAGAGAGGATGCTTCTCTGATCATTTCCAGCAGAAATGCAGAAAGATTTATTGTACTTCTGACATTGCATCATTAGTCTTTCATCAAGTGTATACTTAGTAGTATGTAATTATATGCATACTTTACAGTGTGTGTATATGTGTATATATGAGTAGTAACTATATTAGTCTGTGTTTATTGTCATGGATGTGTGCTGGATTCAAGCCACAGTAGTCTTTAAATGAAACCAGACTTTTGTTATCACTAGTGATATAACTAGTGATCTTGATGTAAAACTCTTCTGAATTTTATTGTACAAAAAAGAACTATTTCCCATCGTCCCGTGGAAAAGAAAAAATGTGTAGAATATGTAATAAGTGGGTTGTGTAAAACAATGTGCTATGTATGTGGGGTAATAAATTGAATGTGAACAAAATAGTTTGTCCTTAAATTATTTTTTAAAAAAATTAGAATTCAATATTAAATTACAAAGTTTGCAATGTTAACTTTTTTTAGTTCAAGGAAGAAATCTCCAAGCGCTTCAAGTCCCATACTGATCAGCTTGTGTTGATATTTGCTGGAAAGATTTTGAAAGATCAAGATACCTTGACTCAGCATGGAATTCATGATGGACTCACTGTTCACCTGGTTATCAAAACACAAAACAGGTAATCTTACTGATGAGAAATCTTCTCTTTACCTTAAAGAAGTAAAGGTGCTCTAAATTCTTCACAATTTTCTGTTGGGCAAACCTAGATTTGAGTAAACAGCTTTAGTCAACTTGCTAGTCATGGTACAGAACAACAGTCTGAAATTAGAGGACTTTTTTTCCCTTTGTTTTACCATGTATTTTAGTTGGATTTATGTTGTCTAAATTCAGGTCTTTTGCCTTTCTGTTACTTCATTCACTTTTTAGTGCTGAGTGCTGGCTGCGTTTTGACTCAATGCTTCTTACATAATGATGTTTACTATCCATGAAGTTGTGCTCTGCGGTGAATCCTTACTAACTGTTTTGGTGAAATAAGCAAACAAAATTTTTGAGAGATTACTGTAGTAAAACGAATCTATATGGCTGAACAGAAAGACACTTTTATGGCAATTAAAAGTTGCATCATAGTTGAACTATGTCTTCTGCTCATTACTTCCTGTAAAGTGCCCATATGGAAAAGGCTCAAATGAAAATCTTTTTGGCAAGTAGAGTAATAAATTCCTCAAATGCACCTAGCTTACTTAGTCAATAACATGGCCATTGTTTTAGACTGAAAGTATTCTTGCTCCTGTTCTACATAAGTCTTTCCTGTTTGTGATGAGGATCTACTTCTGTGGTACTTTCAGATAATCAAGGAGCATGGAACTTAGGAGAAATATGCTTTCTTGGCCTCACAAAGTCAAAGGCATAGGCACCTGTTGAAACCAATGTCTTTAAGTCTATGCTGACATCCCAATGGGACTATATTCTCTGTCCTGGAGTTGTGTCTCTGTCAAAATGCTTTTGGTTTTGCTCTGGCAGAAGTCTTCCTGTCTTCCTTCCCTGTATCTCCAACCTGAAATTTAGGCCTCATAGCCATCCCAATCTTGTATGAAGATTTAGCCAATGCCATGATTTTGTTTCATGTATCTAAACTAGTATTCTGCTGTTGTGATGACATCTGCTTTTTTTTGCCTGCAGTCCTGAATCTAGTGATAGCAGAATGGTTTTGACTTGCATAGTCTTCAGGGGATGTAATTGTTGGATCAAAAATAACTATATATACTAAAATACTGGTGGCAGTTTCTCATGTCTTCCTGCACTTTGCCTGTAAGCAAAGGAGCACTCATGTACAATACCACATTTATGGCTTCTGGGGAGTTTTTAATGTCCCTACATTGGTCCTATTGGTATTGTAATCTGTGCCTCACTCCTCTCCCACTTTCTTGTGAAATTTGACAAGAATTGTCTTCAGAATTCTTTAATCATGTCTTGGACAAGGAAGTGCAAGAAAAACCTGACTACTTGCATGTTTCTCTATTCTGTCTTCAAACAAGGTGCTAGTTTCTTTACCTACACTAGCTTTACTTAAAAAAGTAAAAGTATGCTAGAGAATTGCCAGTGCAATGAAAATCATCTTTGAAAAAGATATTGAGTACAACGTTTTTCTGAATTAGCCTTAATAAAACACCTGGATTTTATGCTTGACCCAAAAGACAAGACTTAGACCATGTCAGTATGCTCTGGCAAGTGCTGATTTTTGTTCAAGAGTATCAAGATTGGATTGCACCCAACCACTTTTTGGATCCCTCAGGCTTCTCTCTTTTTGTTTGGTGTTTTTTACTGTGTTGTTTGGTTTGGGGTTTTTTCCTACTTTGCTTTAGAGAAACAGCTTTGTTGTAGCAGAAGGGTACTGTGAATTGAGGTATGAAATTTCATGTACTGTTGAATCCTCAAATCTGTGAGATCTGAATTTGTAGTTTTTGTTACTCATTTTCTGCTGCTGTTCTGCAAATACAGGTGTTTGAGAGTGATTATTAAGCCATACTGAAAGAGTGATCTGGGTTTCACATTAACCTCTTTTCTTTTGAGTAGAGGCCAGGTTAGCTCGACATAATTTCAGTTTCTTGATGTTTTCTGTGTGGCAGCACCTATGTTTATGCCTCTGCAGTAGAATGATGTGGTGTTTAACTTGGGCAGCCTTTAGTGCCCATACTAAATTATGCTAGTTTTAACCTTTTTTAACTGTTCTTTACCCTGTTCTTGAAGTCTTAAATGTTATTGAGGTTCTGATATTTATCCCCTAATAGAATTAAGATGTTGAATGAATTTCTCATTCAGTAATGCATCCCAGTTAATGATGTGGCATGAAATAAATCCAGCATTAATTCTTGCTAAGTTTTATTTCTTTGAGCCTCAGACATATAATTACTAGTATAAGTGGAATAAGGCAAGGGTCCTTGAAGTTAAAGATGGAAGAAACAATTCAGTGGCAGACAACCCAAGAATAGGTTGAGAAAAGTGGTAGTGTTTGCAGTAGGGCGCATCCATTACTTTTCTGGGAAAATGATGTTACAGGTTTCTCAGACTTGTTACAGGAAGCTATTTAGAGATAATAGTGTGGTGGGTTGGTTGGGTTTTTGTGTGTTTTGTGGTGGGTGGTTTGTTGGGTTTTTTGGTTTGTTTTTTTTTGGTGGGGGGTTTATTGTTGTTACTTGAGAATCTTAATTGAGAGTGTATTGTTACTTGAGAATGTATTTAATTACGTTATTAAATTAAATTGTGAAACTTGCAACTTTTGAACCTATGTTTTTAGATCACAAGATCACCCAGCTCAACAAACGAGCAGCACTGGGAGTACTGCTACCACATCAACATCAAGCAGTAGTGCCTCATCAGCATCTTCAACAACTAGTAACCCTTTTAGCTTGGGTAAGAATATTTGTTAGTAGCATGGTTGGTATCTTGGATTCAGATAATTGTCCCTGAAACTTTATTCTTCTAAGAGCTTAAGAACAAAAAACCCCAACCAAACTCACTGTCCGAAACACTGTGGAAAATGAGAAGTATGGTTTGAGTTGTAAGAAGTTCCTGTATTTCAGATGCAGTTTGTTAGAGTTTTAGTTATGTGTCTTTTAAAGTAGTGAAGTTCTTGTGAATAACTGAAACAGCCTTACAAAGATACACTTTCCATTAGTTTCTATTATTTTGAATTATGTGTTGAAATACTTTATATGTGGGAGGAATCTAGATATGTTTAGAAGTACACTAGGAATTCAGTGTTCAACTGTGGTTTTTTTAATTCTCTTAAAGGTGGCCTTGGAGGTTTGGCAGGTCTGAATAGCCTAGGCTTAAGTACGTCAAACTTCTCAGAGTTGCAAAGTCAGATGCAACGGCAACTTATGTCCAACCCAGAAATGATGGTTCAGATAATGGAAAATCCATTTGTTCAGAGTATGCTTTCAAATCCTGACCTGATGAGGCAGCTAATTATGGCTAATCCTCAAATGCAACAACTGATACAGAGAAATCCAGAAATCAGTCACATGCTGAATAATCCAGATATAATGAGACAGGTATGTAGAAGGATATCTCTAAGTTCATGACTTTTAATTGTAGTGTAACTGTGAACAACAGAATAAGAACTGGACATGTTTACTTGAGTGCTTAAATGATTTTGAAGTGTTTAGGCTTATTAGAAAATCCATAAAAGGTTGCTGTATGCAACTGATGTTTGTATTTCTAGTCACTGATGTCTGAAATAGATTGTTTATTCAAAAAATATGAAGCATAATTTTTTAAGACACGGAGCACTGTGTAATCACATCTTATGAACCTACAGTTGGATGTCCCGGTGTGCACTTGAATAATCCTGTTGTCTAGCCAACAATGATTTGACCAAATGTAGCATTTCTTAAAAATACTAGGTATTTTCATTTTATCTAACTGTGGGTGTTCCTGAGGGCTTTTAAAAGTACATGGTATATTGGATATGCTGTGTGGCAGAAGGTATCAAAAACTAAATAGATACTTTTTGAAACTGAGGTATTTGTTTTAAAAGTTCATACTACATACTGCCTGCCACAACAGTGTCAGGAATGGTAGTCCTATATTGTGTTTAAAAGTTGAAGAAAGGAATAGTTCATTCAAGCTTTTTTTCTTCTGCTTAGCCAGTACTTCCTGACCCAACCAGCATAGTGGCAGTTGGTTGTAGAATTCTGGCTAAGTTCAGTTGACTCCCATTAAACTGATGTTTTGATTTGACTTTAATAATAATGTCAAAGTGAGTTACATGGTGGTGACTCAGATATAACCAAATGCTGATGTTTTTACTTTAGAATGGATTTATTGTTAATATAGATTAAACATTCCACTTCTCTAGACACTAGAACTTGCTAGAAACCCTGCAATGATGCAGGAAATGATGCGAAACCAAGACCGGGCATTGAGCAACCTTGAAAGTATACCTGGTGGATACAATGCCTTGCGGCGTATGTACACAGATATTCAGGAGCCAATGTTGAATGCAGCACAGGAACAGGTAAGAAAAGACAGCAAATGTCATGGAAAGTAAATACTCGTAAAAAATAAAAACATGTAAGTAATGTAAATTTTCCAAATGCATACTTGACATCTGAAGTAATTTTGGGGCCTTGTACTCTAGAGGGGAAAGATCTTTAATTCTGTGCCCTTCTAAGCTTGAAGAAATAGATTGCTTTGTGTGTTTGAGAAGTTGTTGTCGTGTGAAGGATTTTCAGTATTACCGAAGTTTGAATTCTTGTAACTCTTTGCCTCAAAATTATGAGACCCAGAAATGTTTTTTAACTGATGTGTTAAACTTGGAATCTAAGATGGGAAATAGAAAAGCTTTGAAACTGGAAATCAGTATGCAATCAAAACACTAACATAGTAGCATACTGCTTTAAAAAAAAAGTGATTTAATTTTCTTTGGAGGTGCTAGTATCTCTAAGTGTTGGCATCTTTTCAGAATTTTTACAGTAAATTACTGTAGAATGGTGAGTATAACTGATCAGGAGCCATCAACATTTATCTTTGTGTGTAATTTTGGAAAGGTAACTTGCCAGACACAAAATCAGTTTGCTTTATTAGATGATACATATTTGCTTTCTTTCCTCTGTAGTTTGGTGGTAACCCATTTGCTTCTTTGGTAAGCAATACATCAACAGGAGGAGACAGTCAGCCATCTCGTACAGAAAACCGAGATCCTCTACCAAATCCCTGGGCTCCTCAGTCCAGCTCACAGACATCCACAACAAATACTAGCTCCAGTGGTGAGAGTGGTGGTAGTAGTAGTGCTGGAAACAGCACCTCTGGCAGTACGGGACAGAACTCAACTGTACCAAATTTGGGACCTGGACTAGCAGGTGTGTTTGTTGTTGCAGTTGTACATATTTGCAAATACGAGTTTGAAAGTATTCTTTCATTAGGAGGAGGTTTTGGTTCAGAGTTGTATTGTTTGGTTTTGTCAAGCATTATAACTTGTATCAAAGTCCTCTGCAGCAGAAAAATGAAAATGAATGGCAGGTGATAATAGTACTTATATTGCCTTGAAGTAACAAAGGTGGGGAATCTCTAGATGAATTACAGTATTTTTCCTGTTTGGAGGCAAATATAAGAACAACTGATATTTCAGGTATGTAGTGGGTACTACTTTTTGGATATAGCCTCTGTCTTAACTTTCAGGGAAGACAGAGCTGGGTAGGATGAGCCACATAGTTCTATTTTCGGGTGTTAAAACTCAAACTGAGTGGTTATAGCTAGTCTAATCCATCTGATGAAAGTTAGGCTGGTTACTAAAAAGACTTCTTTTTTTCTTGAAGCTGGTATGTTCAACACACCAGGAATGCAGAGCTTACTTCAGCAGATAGCAGAAAATCCACAACTGATGCAGAATATGTTGTCTGCACCTTATATGAGAAGCATGATGCAGTCATTAAGCCAGAATCCTGATCTTGCAGTACAGGTAAATGCAATTTGTCTAGTGTGGGTATTGAGTAGAAACCCACTTAGCTGGTGCTGTATCTAGGAGTTATTCTGGTTTTAATTTCTCTTTGTGAGCTGTGCTCTCTGGAAAGTGCAAACGCTGTATTTGTATTGTAGCAGTGCTTTCCAATTGTACTTAAAGCAATAATGTCCAAAGTCAAATACTCAAATGAGTAAAAAAAATAATTCCATACTCAATACTCTCTTGGAAAATGTCTTTGACTTCAGGTGATGTTTGCAGGGAAACTATTACTTAGATCTGTATTGCAGGCTGAGCAGAAATGATCTAATAAAAGTGAGGATGTCTTGGCAAGTATCTGTCAGTTAATTCACTTAAAAAAAATCACCACAACCAAACCAAAAAAAAACAACAAAAAACCCAGAAATCCGACAGCAACACTCTTGCTCTTCCCCCCATTTTATCCCAAGAAAAAAGCAGCAAAGGACCCCAACAAACAAAAAAATCCCTGCAATGTATTTAGGCTGGTGGTTCATAACATCTTTTGGCCAAAGAAGTAGTGATGATTATTATTATTCTGTGAGGTTGTTTTCAGACTATTACCATGTAAGTAATTGTCTTAAAACCTCCTTGGTTTTTACTGCTTGATCTTTGAAGTTAAATATTTTTGTCCCATAGATGATGTTGAATAATCCTTTATTTGCTGGAAATCCTCAACTTCAGGAACAAATGAGACAACAACTTCCGACTTTTCTTCAGCAAGTAAGATGAGATAATAGCTGTTAATAAATGTCTTCAAGTTAATCAGGCATAGTTTCAATAAACGTGTGTCTTTGATTTGGCTAAAAGCTGGATTCTGTAACATATTATCATTAGCTTTAGACACCAAGTTAAGTTAGCTCTAATTTTCCCTTAGTGTCTCCATCACTTTCAAAAGTTAAACCTGACTTAGTGGATATTTTCATGTCGTGGCTTTAGCCAGTTGAATCTACTGATGTGTATTCAATACCATGCTAATGTCATAGCAGCTTTAAAATGAAAATGCTGTCTGGAGCAAAGCATCATGGACTTTCTGTTTCCAGTTGGTGCTTCCAGTTTTGGGGCACTGGTCGCTTGATGTGAGGCTCGAAAAGTAGCTGTCTTAACTAAGACAGCTGATTTGGCAGGAGATGAAAAGGTTGAGATAACAAGAGGATTCGGTTAAGGCTTGAGACTTTTAAAGAGTTTCATATACTTTGTTTTCCCCCATGGTATTTTCAGTGTGTTAATGTATTTGCTTACCAGGGCGGCTGGTGCCTGTGTGTTGGGGTCCCATGTGTGATGTCTCTGGTGGTGTGTGTCACCTTAGGGGAATGGCTTAAAAATGTGCTGTTGCTGTGCTGTTTACTGCTGGGCCAGGTTTTGTCCAGAGCAATACAGGTCTCTCCTGAGAATATCACGTGGAGATCTGTCTTGAGGATGGATAATTACAAGTGGCAGTGCAAGAGCATGGGCAAGTGCCTAGGATGGTGGTAACCTCTGGTGGTTTGGAATTTCACCCCTGACAAACTGGTAAAATATTTGGAAAAAGTCTGTTGTCAGCCCAGAAGTTGCTGAGAAACAGAAATCACTGCAGTGTTCTGGGGGCTGGCCCATGCCTATTGAGACCTCCTCAGAGTGTTCAGGGTCAAAGGAAGGCAGAGCAACAAGCATGGCAGCTGCACCAGAGAAGCAGCTTGTTCAGTATCAATCATCCCTGTGCAAAAAGTAAAGAAACAACAAGGAAAACAGCTTGTCTCTCAGAGGATGATGATGAGTAAGGATCATCATGGGAACAAGAAGAAGAGCTGGAGATGGTCACTCAGTCTTTATCAGTGCCCTTGAAAGACAAGGACAAATGGTGGATGAAATGGCTAGCATACTCTGGCAGGAGTATGGGGCAGGCACATCCTCATCCAAAAGAGAGAATCTGGGAGTTACACACCACAGAATATCCTGTGGCTTTACTTACTTGACCGTGGGTAGGACATGAAGTGGGGTGGAAAACCCACTTCAGTTGTGGCTGCACAAGTCTGAATTACAAGGGAATTCTTCCTGGAAGAAAGGCACCCTAGTGTCCAGTGCAAAATCTCCCCAAAAGAGCAGTCCTGAAGGGACTTCCAAAGCAGCTTCAGAAGATGCAAGTAATTCCAGCCTGAATTAGAGGGGGCCCTGCCTCCAACCAGATGGAGGAGAGGAACAACTGGGATTATTAGACTGTATAGATCAGAAGGGTGGTGAGTTGAACCCAAAAGACTATAAAGCTTTAGTAGGCACAAGTGCACAGTGCACTCTGATGCCATCAAACCATGAAGGGGTGGAACCCATTTTTATTTCTGGTGTGACAGGGGGAATCCCAACTGCTGTGTGGTGGAAATAGAGCACCAGAATGCAGGCCACAGTTTGTTTTCACTAGGAGGGGTGGAAGGAGTCAATGGAATTGACTGCCCTGGTGTGGAAACATAGCCCCACCTTTTGGCCAACTCATGGACTGATCCAGGCTATGCTGGAACAGGATGGAGCTCCAGAGTCTACAGTAAGAGACCTGTTGTGTACTGCAAGGCAATGTCACTTTGAGTGAGAAAGGGCAGTGAATGATGTGATGTTAATTGCTGCTGGGCATGATGTAGATGGCATAGAGTAAGGGGCGGAAAAAGTCATGGGTTTAGCCAGTTGAATCTACTGATGTGTGTGTAGTAGCATGTTGATGTCGTGCAAGCTTTAAAACTAAAGTGCTGGCTGGAGCAGAGCATTGTGGGGCTTGTAGTTCAGATTGTAACATGAGAGGCTTCCTGCTTCCATTTGCTGTTTCTGGTTTTGGGCTGTTGGTCTTCTGGTCTGGCTGCAGGCTTGGGGGGTAATTTGCTGTCTGGCTTCTGCTGCTTCTGCTTTTGCTGTGCTTTTCTGCAAAATGAGCTGTGGTAATTGTACATCATATCATCTCATTAAACTCCTTACCTAAGCCCAGGGCTTTTTATGGTGTTTACTTTCTCTAACAGTCTGGGCAGGGGGTGTGTGACTTGTGAGGGGAGATGTTGTCTGTGGCTAGAACAACCACTTAGATTTCCTCTTGCTTCTTTGCTTAGGATGATTTTTAATTTTTTTTTCACTGTGCCCCAGCAAGGGAACACCTCTGCACATGATGTGACGAATAACATTGTTAGTACTTCCCCAATACTAAAAATGCGTTCCATTTTACTTTTCTTGTACCTCTTTAAACCTACCTTAAACATCAGGGAAATAGATCTTGTGGGATGGCTTCAATGTCCTAGGTCATTAGCTAATTCAGAAGTAGGGTTTGAAGTTTTTTGCCTCTAAAGATTGCTGTACCACCGTCTTCCTCTCTTAACAACATCCTGCTTACAGCCCATACATCTGCTTGTTATTAGCTGCCATAGTGTGTAGTGGTATGTTCTGTAAACAGAAGCAAGCAAGAATTTTTTCTCATGTGTGTGAAAGCTTGAACTAGTGCATGAGTTCCATCATTGACTGGACAGTCCTTACTAATCAAAGAAAATGTGTGTTGCCAACATCTGATTGCAGATAGATCGCTTCATGAGAAAAATAATTAACACACACTGAATTACAATAGCAGGTTCAGTGTTCAGAACTGTTTAAATTGCTTCAGCTGTGTGAATGGCTGCAGTGTTTCATAATGCCACTGCTTTATGATGACTCAGTAGTATGTGAGAAGCTAGTACCACATGTATGTTTCTAAATCTGAATAAATGGAAATTAATGAAGACACAGTAGGTATCACTTGTGTTTCCCTTGGGTATCCCCTTCTACGGGTATCATCTTAGGGTATGTCTGCACAACTAGTTTTGTTATATTCCCTACATTAGGTCAGATTAGCAGCATTAGAAGGTGAATTAATGTGGAGAAATGTCAGGGTATTCATAGAATGTCAATAATATTAGAGCTTTTATTTCCTTATCTACTGGCATCTGTATTATGGGACTGGGTGACAGAAACCATGGAATATTGCTCTGTGCAATGGGAGGCATCTTTTGGAATAGAGGGCAATTGCTGCTACTTAACAGCTGGAATTAACAAGAGACAAGATCCAGGTCACCCAATTGTCCTGAGAATCATTGGGCCACTATTTCTGTATCATAGTATCACCAAGGTTGGAAGACACCTCAAAGATCATCAAGTCCAGCCTATCACCCAAGACTTCATGACTAGACCATGGCACCAAGTGCCACGTCTGGTCCCCTCTTGAACACATCCAAAGATGGTGACTCCACCACCTCCCTGAGCAGCTCATTCCAATGACGAATGACTCTCTTGGTGAAGAACCTTCTCCTCACCTTGAGCCTAAACTTCCCCTGGCACAGCTTGAGACTGTGTTCTCTTGTTCTGGTGCTGGTTGCCTGGGAGAAGAGACCAACTGCCATCTGGCTACAGCCTCCCTTCAGGTAGTTGTAGACAGCAATGAGGTCTCCCCTGAGCCTGCTCTTCTCCAGGCTAAACAACCCCAGCTCCCTCAGCCTCTTCTCATAGAGCTTGTGCTCCAAACCCCTCCCCAGCTTTGTTGCCCTTCTCTGTACACATTCCAGCAACTCAACATCTTTCCTAAACTGAGAGGCCCAGAACTGGACACAGGACTCAAGGTGTGGCCTAACCAGTGCTGCCTACAGGGGCAGAATGACTTCCCTGCTCCTGCTGGCCACACTGTTCCTGATGCAGGCCAGGATGCCATTGGCCTTCTTGGCCACCTGGGCACACTGCTGTCTCATGTTTAGGTGGCTGTCAATCAGCACTCCCAAGTCACTCTCTGTTTGGCAGCTCTCCAGCCACTCCAGCCTCAGCCTGTAGCTCTGCATGGGGTTGTTGTGGCCAAAGTGCAGCACCCGGCACTTGGATTTGTTGAATGCCATCATATTGGACTCTGCCCATCTGTCCATTCAGTTGAGGTCCCTCTGCAGGGCCCTTCTACCCTCTAACAGATCAACATCTGCTCCCAACTTGGTGTCATCTGCGAACTTGCTGATGACTGACTCATTCCCTTCATCCAGATCATCATTGAAGATGTTAAAGAGGGTGGGGCCCAGCACTGATCCCCGGGGGACACCACTGGTGACTGGCTGCCAGCTGGAGGTGGCACCATTCACCACCACTCTCTGGGCTCGGCCCTCCAGCCAGTTCCTAACCCAGCACAGAGTGCTGCTGTCCAAGCCATGAGCTGACAGCTTCTCCAGGAGTTTGCTGTGGGGACGGTGTCAAAGGCCTTGCTGAAGTCCAGATAGACTACATCCACAGGCCTCCCCACATCCACCAGGTGGGTCACCTGATCATAGAAGGAGATCAGGTTGGTCAGGCAGGACCTGTCCTTTCTAAATCCATGCTGGCTGGACCTTAGCCCTTGGCCATCCTGCAGGTGTGCAGTGATTGCCCACAAGATGATCTGCTCCATAATTTTTCCTGGAACTGAGGTCAGGCTGACAGGCTTGGAGTTTCTGGGTTCCTCTATCCGACCCTTCTTGTGGATGGGGGTTCACATTGGCCAGTTTCCAGTCATCTGGGACCTCTCCAGTGAGTCAGGACTGGTGGAAAATGATGGAGAGTGGCGTGGCCAGCTCATCTGCCAGCTCTCTCGGCACCCTAGGATGGATCCCATCTGGTCCTATGGACTTGTGAGTGTGCAAGTGGCTCAACAGGTCCTGAACCAATTCCTCATGGATTTCCAGGGCAATACACAGCTCCTTGACCCCATCACCCAGCTCAGGAGGCCACTTGTCCTGAACTCCTGCCTTACTGTTAAAAATTGAGGCAAAGAGGGTATTCAGGACCTCAGCCTTTTCCTCATCTTCAGTCACAGTGTTCCTCTCCAGGTCCAATAGGGAGTGCAGGTTCTTCTTGCCCCTCTTTAGCATTAATATATTTGTAAAAATGCTTTTTATTGTCCTTCACAGAGGTGGCCAGCTTCAGCTCCATCTAGGCCTTTGCCTCTCTAATTTTTCTCCTACATAATCTAACAGCATCTTTAAACATATCAGAAGAAGCCTTCCCCTCCTTCCAAAGGTGATACAGCTTCTTTTTTCCCCTTAGTTCCTCCAGGAGCTGCTTGCTCATCCAGGCCGGTCGCCTTCCCCACTGGCTCATCTTTTGGCAGATGGGAACTGCCAGTTCCTGTGTCTTCAAGAGCTCCTGTTTGAAATAGGTCCAACCCCCCTGGACCCCTTGGTTCTTGAGGGCTGATACCCAGGGAACTTTCCGAATAAGTTTCTTAAACAGGCTGAAGTTCGCCCTCTGGAAGTCCAAGGTGAAGGTTCTGTTGGTGCTCCTCCCTATCTCACTGTAAATTGAAAACTTCACCATCTCGTGGTCACTGCACCCCAGGCAGCCTCCCACCGTCACGTCTCCCACCAGCCCTTCTCTATTGGAGAAGAGCAGGTCAAGCAGAGCCTGACCCCTGGTAGGCTCACTTAACAGCTGCATCAGGAAGCAGTCCTCTATTCGCTCCAGGAATCTTCTGGACTGCCTCCTCTCTGCTGAATTAAGTTCCCAGCAGATATCTGGCAGGTTGAAGTCACCCACAAGGACAAGATCTGATGATCTTGAGACAGCCTCCAACTGCTTATAGAATATTTCATCTGCCTCCTCATCCTGGTTGGGTGGTCTATAACAGACTCCAACCAGGATGTCAGATTTGTTAGGCCTCCCTCTGATTTTAACCCACAGGCTCTCAATCCCTTCATCCTCCACCTCAAGCTCTGTGGCAAAGAGAGACTCCCTAATAAACAGAGCCACCCCTCCTCCTCTTCTCCCTCACCTGTCTCTCCTGTAACACCCCAGTGCAACACTCCAATCATGTGTGCTGTCCCACCATGTTTCTGAGATGGCGACTATATCATAGTCACCCTGGTGGACCAGGACTTCCAGCTCCTCTTGCTTATTGCCCATGCTGTGTGCATTGATGTACATGCACTTCAGCTGGGCTCTCGACTTCCCAGTTAGCCCTAATTTGTGTCCCACTCTCTCCTCTTTAGAGGGACTGATTTCCTCACCCACCCCCTTCAGACCTAGTTTAAAGCCCTCTTAATGAGCCCTGCCAACTGCAGTGCTAGGACTCTCTTGCCCTTTCTAGATAATAGCACCCCATAAGTACCCAGCAGGTCGGGTGCAGTAAAAGTTGCCCCATGATCAAAGAGACCAAAATTCTGCTGCTGGCACCATCCCCTGAGCCACTTGTTGATGGTGTGGGTTCTCCTGTTCCTCTCAGTGTACTCCCCTGCCACTGAGGGAACTGAGCAGAACACCACTTAAGCTCCCACCCCATCAATCAATTGTCCCAGGGCCTTGAATTCTTTTTTAATCACCCTGGTGCCCTTCTTGTCAATTTCATCACTTCCAGCTTGTATTGCCAGCAAAGGGTAATAGTCAGAGGGCTGGATCAACTTTGGGAGTCTCCTTGTGATGTCCCTTATCCAGGCCCCAGGCAGGGAGCAGACCTCCCTGTGGGATGGGTCGGGACAACATACGGGTCCCTCAGTACCCCCAGGAGAGAGTCCCCAGCAACTATAACCCTTCTCTTTGTGGAGCTGGTCGTTCTAGTTGGTGGGGACTGCTTGGCCTTAGCAACCTCCCGGATGGCTGCTCCTCAGCCCTCTCATCCCCATTGCCCTCAGTCTGCAGGGCCTCATACTTATTATGCAAGGGCAGTGGAGGAGGAGGAGAGGGCCGGGATGTAAAACAAATGTCAAATTGTAAGTCATGATTTCTATATTTTCTTAAAATAGTTGCAGCAGCTTTCTTTGGAAAACCCAAAATACTTTCTTCACTAAACTTTAACAGCTATATTTTTAGTTATTGTTAGACTTTTAGCTATCAGCAAGATAATTATTTACTCATCTTTTTTTTTAATCAGCAACTTGCTGTTCTTAAGTTTCATTATGTGTCTGTATTCCAGAGCAGTTCTTTGTTCTTAAGTTCTCTGTGCAGTAGAGAAAGCTTGACCTTAATCCGTGATTTTTCTGTGACTCAAAAATGTCTTTGCAGCAGAGGGGAATTTGGTCTATTTGCCAAGTAATAATATTAAAAAGCCTGTCTGCTCTTTGAGGTAGGTCTGGCTACCAAGCCAGTGTCCGTTGTGATTTAAAACACAATACTTTTAACTTACGTGTGTTACTGCTAAGCAGAAGTGAGCATAAAGCATTAGTTCTGGTTTTGTATCTGTCATGGTTTAATCCCAGCCAGTGACTGAGCACCACAGAGACGTGCCCTGGCTGTGGGATATAGGTAGAGAAAAGTGAGAACTCAAAGATTGATACAAAGCCAGCTTAGTAGATAAAGCAAAAGCCACACATGCAAATAAAACAAAAATGAATTCATGCACCTATCAGTAGATCGGTGTTCAGCCATTTCTAAGACAGCAGGGCTCCATCAGATTGTAACAATTACTTTGGAAGACAAATGCCATTACTCCAAATAACTCTCCCTTCCTTCCTTCTTTTTCTTCAGTTTTATATGCTGATCATGATGTCATATGCTATGGAATATCCTTTTAGGGAGTTAGGGTCAGCTGTCCCAGCTGTGTCCTCTCCCAGATTCTTGTACAGCCCCAGCCTACTCACTGTCAGGGCTGTGAGAGGAGAGAAAAAGCCTTGATGCTGGGTAAGGTCTGATTAACAGTAGCCAAAACATTTCTATATGTAGTCAAAATATCCTAGATATTCAACTCTGTTTCCAGCCTTTACCAGCTGCTGTGAAGAAATTTACCTCTCCTCCAGCAAAAACTGGCACAAAGTTACAGCAGGGTAAAAGCCCTTGAATATTAGACAATTTACTTGCTAGTATGTTTTGCAGTCCTTGCATTATTTTAGGCATTGAGTGCATTAGAGAGATGAAGATAACGTGCAAATGGTGATGATCAAACTGCTGTGGTCTGAGTTTAGCTAGGAAAAAGAAATACTGTGTGATGAGTTGCGTTGTGTTCAGTATTGTTGCTTAGCAGTAACATGATATAGGACACCAATTCAAGAATCATGTTGGACTAATACAGTCCTGTGGCTTTGAAAGATGATTGTCTGTTGGAAGAGATAACGAAAAATAGCTCTCCTTGTGTGTATTCAGAGGATTTGTCCACCTCTAAAGAGTGAAAGCTTTCCAATGTGAAATTGAAAAACAAGTTCTGAAACTGCCAGATGCTATAAAACGTGTAGTAATAAACTTTGACCATTTGCATGTGTTTAAGATTTTCTCTCTTTCTTAGATGCAGAATCCTGACACGTTATCGGCTATGTCAAACCCCAGAGCGATGCAGGCTTTGCTGCAGATTCAGCAGGGCTTGCAGACGCTAGCAACAGAAGCACCAGGGCTTATACCAGGGTAAGAACTGGTCTTACAAGTTTAGACAAGAACTTCTGTGTTATGTTGGTTTTTTCACATGTAGAAGTTTACCTAGTTTTTATTAAAGCCAATTCCCACTATTGTATTTTTATACAAGTTTAACTATAATCTGTCATATTTTGCCTGCCTTGCATTACTAAATAGTGGTAACTCTGGTCTGTTTCTTAGTGCTTAAATTGTCATCCCCTCTTTGACAGGATTTTTACTCAGTAACTAAATAAATAAGACAAGCTAGTAATTACTATTCAGCTGGTGTACTGCTTTCTTTCTCTGTCATTTATGCAGGTTTAATCCTGGTTTAGGTGGATTGGGAAGCACTGGAGCTCCTACAGGGTCCACTGTACCTACTTCTCTTCCCAGTGAAAATACAAGTCCAGCATCGGGAACTGCTGAATCTGGTCACCAGCAGTTTGTCCAGCAAATGCTGCAGGCGCTTGCTGGTGCAAATGCTCCGGTAAAGTACACCACTGTATTTTATTTTGCTTTAAATTCTTACTTTTTTCTCTGTAAAACACTAGGAATGAGGCCAGTGGTTGAGAGGAGAGCTCCTTAGATGCTTCTGGTCAAATGAGAGCAGTGGAGGCTTAAAAGTGGTGTGTAGCTGTGGAAGTAAATGCTGGCAAAACATTAATTTGACTTAGTGTTCTCTGAAGTGTTGATGTTTATACGCTCATCTTCATACCTCTTTGAATTTCAGAAATGGTTGGAAAGATTGAGGCAAATTGAGGTCATAAGGTTCAAGTGAAATGTTGGCTCAAGCAAGAGAAAAGCTTAAGCATATTGAACACTTTTATTGCTGGCTATTACTCTCTACTGTTACTAAGCATCTGAAATAGCCCCTTTCTGGTTATTTGGAGCCTGAATTTGTGGTATGGCTTCATTGGCATCCTGCAGTGGATTGTTGACGTGCAGAGTGGGATTAAGGGTTTCCAGAGTGCTCCAGAGGTCAAGTAAAGATGGCAGCTTTGCCAGTAGTTCCAGGGCTATGAGCAAGACTTTTAAGGAGACATGCCGTTAACTCTCAAGTGTGCTTTGAGAAACACTACTCTTAACACTGTGGCACATACCCACTAAAATGGAAGACTGATTGTGGAAGGAACAGTCCTGCTTTTTCCCTCTCCGTTGCTGCAGGGTGAAGTAGTTCAGCTTGCTGATCTGATGGGCATGTTCCACCCCCCACCCCCTTATTATCCAACCATGAGATCGTGTTGGTGGGTGTCACTGCAGGAAGCTCATACATTTTCATTTGAGCTATCAAACTTTACACTATTGAGTCAACGTTCTGTTTAGTTTTGCTTGGAGGAAGCAGGTAGGGGGAGCAGTTCTTAAACTTCAGATTCCATCTTTATATGAGATCTGTTTGGAAGCATACGCAGCTTTTAAATACTGGTAGTAATTTCTTGATGTGAACAAAAGGAAGATAAGCAGTTGCTGTACAGGTTTTGTGTTGGTATCTAAATCAACTCACTGTTTTTTTAATTTTTTTTTTTTTTTTTTTTTTTTTTTTTTTTTTTTTTTAAATTTTTTTTTTGGTTGAAAAGTGACTTCTCAGAATTACTCCAGAATACTGTTGTTCTGTAATTGTTCTGATTCAAAAGTGCCTCTGAACTGAAGATCATACCACTGGAATTAGGCAAAATTTTGCTGTGAGTTTGTGTAAGCACAGCCGTCAGTCTGTCTCAGACTGAAGCTTTCTAGCAATTAGAATTTTGGTAATTTTAGTCAACAAACACTTGGAACACCAAAGAGGAGGTAACTTTTATGTCGAGGGGAAAAAAGCCTATAATGTTCACCATTGCCAACATCATCATAATCCTTGCTGTGTCACATTACTAAAGTGAACTCTTTCATTTAAAAAACCCAAACTCCTGTATGCATATCTTTAAGAAACTCTGGGACATAAATTTACCCAATTGAATGAAGAATGCCATGTAAGTTTAGTTACTCTTAAAATTTGAAGCTGCTCTGGCTTGTTAAAAAAATAATTCAACTGTGAACGTAACCAATGTCATAGTATAGTTCTAGGCTTTTCAAAACAGATGTAGTCAGGAATTAGTAAAGACAGAGCGGTGCAGAACCAACTGTTTAAATCCTGTACTTCGCTTAATGTGTGTTATGCTTTTATAGCTTGAGATCTTGTTCTTAGCAGCTACAAAATCCAGAAGTTCAGTTTCAGCAACAACTGGAGCAGCTGAGTGCGATGGGCTTTCTGAACCATGAAGCAAACTTACAAGCACTAATAGCAACAGGAGGAGACATCAATGCGGCTATTGAAAGGCTGCTTGGCTCTCAGCCTTCATAGCAGTGTTTAACTTGAAAAAATGTAATTTATTTTTGATAATAGCTCTTAAATCTTTAAAATACTTGCTTTATTTCATTCTGACTCTTGCGATTGTCTTGCTATAACTAAAATTGGTCTGACATGTTTTAAGATGGAGTGCAGTAGTTTTCTTTGAACAGTGGGAATCAATGCATTTTCACTCTGCATGCATCACACTTCCTTTGTTCTACATTATTTGTGATTTCTTGGGGATAAAACAAAACCAAACGTTTGGATGAGCAGGTTTTGTCTGACCTACAACTGTCCAATTCATTTACTACTTAAATGTTAGCCTTTGGTAGTAATATAAATATATATATATATATAATACAAATTTAAATGGAAACAAATTAATTGAAGCTACAATTTGTGGGTACCAACACTGCTTATTATTGTGATTTTGGCATGGGTTTTTTTTCTGCTAGCAAAATGCTGTAAGATTTATACCACTTGAGTTATCTACCAGTTTTTGCTTTAATTTGTATAAAGCATAAACAAAATATATATAATGGAGGCACCTCATTTCTAGCGATTCACGCATTGCAATAGAATGAGATTAAAAATACAGTGAAAAAGTTAGAACTTGGTTTTGGTGTAGAATATGTCAGCATCTTCAGTAACCATCTCTGCAAAACATGCTTAAGCAAGTTCAGTTAAGATATACTAGAATTGCTGTTCTGGTTATTTCTTTACATCTAATTGTACAAAAAATTGCATTGTTACGTTGTCTCAATATTCACAAAGATTAACTGTAAACTACCTTTATCATTATGCAGGTTAAAAGGGCACTGCCTTGTGCTCCCGAACTGCTTCTAAAACTTTTGGGCTTGTTGCATTGAGGTTCTAACATGTATTCTGATTTGTAATTGGAAACATTACTTTCATTCATGGTCATGTGATATTCTAATTACATTTAGGTACCATGTAAAAATACTGTATATCTTGCATTTTTATTGGTAGTTACTTCTCTTGTGCACAGGTAATAAATGAATTAAATCTTTAAGCATCCCTTGACTCAGTGTGTTTGCCATTCATGCTTATTATGTAAAATTCAAGATGACCACTTTTAAGAGCTGGCATTTCAGTGTAAACTCTGGGAATATTCACCATCTCTGGGCTAAGAATATTAAACAAGTCTTAAGAATATGGGGGTGGGGTTGGAAGAGATTTAGAGGTGTATGATGCTGAAGACTACTAGCTTAGATAAAGTAGAGGTGGCAGCATAGAGGATGTTACTGTGTTACAGATAGCATCTGCTTTTTATTGGTCTTCTCCCTCAGGGTGGTTGTACATATGCTCACTGAATTCCTGTAATGCTTTTAAACTCTTGAACACTCTTCCTTTTGATGGTACAAGTATAAATTCAATTTGCTTTAAAGATCAGTGCTTGCAAGTAGTTTAAAGTTGCCCCTTTTAACTCAAATTTGTTAATCGGTTTGAAGCAAAATTACCATGCAATACACCGAAGTGTGCTCAACTTCTTTTCTTAAACACCACTATATAAAGAGCTTTTGGCAAAGCTGTGTATGCTGTTTCATTATCAGTAATGGCATTGTTACTCTTTGGCATGTGAACAGCCCAGCAGAAACTGAGCAGGCTTTACCTGTAGAGGGGAAAGGGCCAACCACTCCTGCAAGCGTCTGTGGCTTTAGCATTGTAAAGTTCAGGTATGTGGCACTGTGGCAGATGCTTAGGAAACAGTAAATTACAGCATTCTGTCTAGCGCAAGTCTGGTTCTGTGTTGGGGAGAATAAATGAAGCACCAGAGAAGGAGCATTGCAATCTTACTTCAAAAAAAAAAAAAAAACAAACAACAAACCAACCCAAAAAGCCGCCACAACAAAACCAAACCCAAACCACTTAAAAAAGAGAAAAAAGAAAAAAAAAACACAACAAACCAAACCCACACACCCCCCCAAAAGAGGCAAGGTGGAAGAGTTTGCCCCTCTCTGCCATGGAGCAAAATGGAAGTCAACTCCCTCTTCTGAGATTCTGAGAAAAATGCAGATGATTGTCATTATCTTCAGCTCAGCATTCTGAGAAACTGGTGTATGTTTAACATCTTCTAGTGTTCATCCACCTCCTGCCAGCTGCACTTTGGAAAAGGGAGTTTCTCATGAACACTCGGTCTGAGAAATAGGACTAACTATATGCTGATAATTTCTAGTTCAGGTGGAGGGTAGGACAGTGGAGGCACAGAGGTGTGTTGTTTCAATGGAAGGATGTAAATAAATAGTGCAACCTTCAAGCACGTGCTAATGAGTCCCCTTCAAATACTTGCCTCTTTTCAGAGCCTTCTACAGGCTCAACAACTGCAATTCTCTCAGCTTGTCTTCACAGGAGAAGAGCTCCAGCTGTTGGGTCATCCCCATGCCCCTCTGAACTTGCTCTAGCAGTTCCATGTCTCTGTGTGCTGGTGGCTCCAGCTCTGGATACAACTCTCCAGGTGGGCGTCTCACAAGAGCAGCAGAGAGGGGAGGAATTACCTCCCTTGACCTGATGACCGTGCTTCTTTTGACGAAGGACAGGATTTGGTTGACTGCAAACAGATGCTGTTGCCTCATTTTGAGCTTCTCATCAACCAGCACCCCCAAGTCCTTCTCAGGACTGCTCTCTATCTGTTCTCTACCCAACCTCGGTGCAGGACATTACATTTGGCTTTGCTGAACTTCATGTGTTTGGCAAGGGGCCTGCCTCTCAAGCCTGTCAAAGTCCCTATGGCTGGTATCCTTTTCCTACAGCATGTTGACTGTATCACACAGCTTGGCAGTGTCAGCAAACTTGCTAATCATGCACTCAACCCCACTCTCCATGAAATAGCCAAAGATGTTAAATGGCACTGGTCCTGGTACCAGCTCCTGAGGAGCACCACTAACCACTTGCCTCTACTCAGCCACTGAGCAATTCTTAAGCCAATTACTTATTCACCAAGAGGTCTACCCCTCAGATCCATGTCTTTCTGATTTTGAGACCAGGATGTCAGGGTGGACTCTGTCAAACATTTTTACCAAGTCCAGGTAGCTGACGTGTTACTTCTTCCTTGTCCATTAAGGCTGTTAGCACACGATTGAAGGCCAACAGATTTATCAGTCCATTTTTACCTTGGTGAAGCCATAGAATCATAGAATGGTCTGGGTTGGAAGGGACTTCTGAAGGTCATCTAGTCCAACCCTCTCTGCAGTAAGTGAGGGCATCCTCAACTGGATCAGGTTGCCCAGAGCCCTGTCAAGCCTCACTTTGAGTATCTTAGGGATGGGGCCCCAATCACCTCCCTGGGCAACCTGTTCCAATGTTCCAGGACCCTCATGATAAAGAACTTCTTCCTAACATCCAATCTAAATCTACTCTTCTCTAGTTTGAAGCCATTGGCCCTCATCCTATCACTAGAAGCTTTCATAAACAGTCTCTCTCCATCCATCTTGTACTCCCCCTTCAGGTACTGGAATGCTGCTATTAGGTCTCCCTAGAGCATCCTCTTTTCCAGGCTGAACAACCCTACCTCCCTCTGCCTCTCTTTGTAGAAGAGGTGCTCTGACCCCTATCATTTTTGTGGCACTGCTCTGGACCCATTCCATCAGGTGTATGTCCTCCCTATATTGAGGGCTCCAGACCTGGATGCATACTCCAGGTGAGGTCTCACCAGAGCATAGTGGCAGAATCACCTCTCTGGATGTGCTGGTCACAATTCATTTGATGCACCCCAGGATGTGATTGGCTGCCTGGGCTGCAAGCACAGCTGTCTGCTCATGTTCAGCTTCTCATCCATCAGCACCCGGAAGTCCTTTGCCACAGGGCTGCTTTCTATCATTTAATTTCCCCAGCCCATACTGATAGTGAGAATTGTTCCAGCCCAGGTGCAGAACCTTGCTCTTGTTGACCCTCATGAGGCTCACATGGGCCTACCTCTCCAGCTTGTCCAGGTCCCTCTGGATGACAACCTGTCCCTCTGGCACATCGACAGCACCACTCACCTTGGTGTCATCTGCAAATTTGCTGGTGGTGCATTTGATCTATTGTCTATATAATTGATAAAAATATTAAAGAGTACATGTCTGATAGGGCTATTAAGTAATTGGCAGAATGATTAATAAAAATATTAATAACTTTATTAATTAAAAAAGCTTAGAAAATATGAACAAAACCTATTTACTGATTCAAAAATATTAGATTGTGGAAAGGTATCTCACACGCAGAAACATGTAACAATTTAAACAGTATTGGCAAAAACCAGAAATAGCAGTTACTTAAAGACAGACTTTGGCAACATGCTGGCTTTGCCCACAAGGGGGAGCTCTAGAACTTGCCCAATAGAGAGACCAGGGCAACAGAACCTTTTAATGGATGCCTATAAACATCAGTTTTGCTGGGTTACTCACTGCAAATCACTCCAGTCCAGTGTATTTGTTTGCTTTGTTTATAATCCCCAGAGTATGTGGTGCATTTGAATTCATGCTGGCCGGCGGTGGCATCTGCATGGGGGTGCTGCTGTGCTGGGGAAAGGCTTCTCTGTGTCCCTGGCATGGTATAGGCAGGTGGATGATGTGGCTGTCGGGCATGCTGTAATCTGGGGTATCTCTGGTGCTTGTGCTTTTGAGCAGCTCTCGTCCCTGCAGCGCTGGGCTTGGCAGCTTTTGTAGCTTTGCCTGCTATGGAGAGGTTCTTCAGGTGCAACCTCCACAGTGGCTCTTGTTGCTTCTTCCAGGAAAACAAGGCAAATTGCTCACCCTTTGGGCTAGCATTTATAGATTTCCTGCAACAATGATGGCCAGTGGCAACAAAGATTAAGAGCTAGAAACCTGATACTTTAACCTATAGAATCAGTTTTCTCCAAACGTGGCCAAAGGCATACACACATGGCCCACTTGGACCCCAGGGCATGTTCAGACAAGCCTGGGCAACGTGGGCAATCTCCTGAAAAACCAGACCTCCCATCCTGCTCCGTTGTCTGGTTCAGGGCATACTTGAGGCTTTGTCTCTTCAGGACAGTGTCCCAGTACAGACTTGTCACTGCTCTCCATCTGGACTTCAAGCCACTGAGAATGTTGGCTGCCACCAACCACCACCTCATTTTTCACATGCCTTAGCAGAGTTTCCAGGAGATTCTGCTCCATGATCTTGCAGGGCACAGAGGTGAGACTTAACTGGCCTACAGTTCCCCAGGTTTTCATTTTTTCCTCCCTTTTGAAATTGGAATTTATGTTTCCCCTTTTCTGTCACTGGGAACTTTGCCAGATTGCCGTTTGACAGCTTAATCTGTTAGTTCCCTCAGGACCTACAGATGAATCTGTCAGGTCCCATGGACTTGTGCACTTTCAAATTTTTCAGGTGGTCTTGACTCTGATCTGCCCTGTCCTTACTTTCAGCCTATGGGCAGCCTCCTTCTTGTGTTGAAGAGTGTCCAGGACTGCTTTTTTCATCCCTGCTGGACGCCTGGACACCTGCCTTTGTTAAGACACATCAGTCCTGGGCTTGAAGAAGATTAATCCTTGAATATTAACCAGTTTTCTCAGGCTACTCTCCACTCCAGGGCTTTGTCTCATGTTACTAGCTGTAGCAGATCTGTGAAGACGCTGAAGTCCGCTCTTTCAACGCCCAGGGTAGTGAACTTGCTGCACACCTTCCCTGTTGCCCTGAACTCCTCCTTTGTGGTTACCACAGTCCAGGCTGCCCTTGAGTTGCACATTCTGTACCAGCTCCCCTTGGTGAGAACACTTTCCAGCACAGCATGTTTCCTTGTTGGCTTCACAACCACCTGGAGAAGTAAATTGTCCTCAATGCACTCATGGACTGGTTGTGCACTGCTGTGATTGTGTTGTCTCTCCAACAGATATCAAGGTGGTTAAAGCTTGCTATGAGGATCTAGGGCATGCAAATGTAAATCTGTTTACAGAGGGGCTCATCATCTGCTAGCAGACCTCCAGTAACATGTCACCTCTCCCTGCCCTGCCTTTAATTCTGATGCACAAGCTCCCAGCGATCTTCTTATCCATTGAAATACCTCATTTGGCTTGAAGTAAAGCAAAAGGCAAATACATTAAAGGGCTAAGGGAAGGAAATACTCTTGCCAATTGAGCAAAGAGTTGAGAAATGCCCCAGTGTAATTTGAAGCAGCATGAACTGCCCATAAGCACATTGTTTAGGAAAAGACTTCCAAAGCCCAAGGTGCTTACAGACACTTCCCTAAGAGAATGGTTAAGTCTTGAGCACATTTCTCAGTTAGTGCCAGCCACTCTGTCAGCATACTACAAATGCTTACAAGCAGACCTGAACATTACAGTCCTCTGTTTTCAGAATCCAATGCTTGAAAACCTTGTCCAGTTATTTTGGGTATACCTGTTTGTGTCAGGATCAGATGGCTTCCCATCACTGATCTAGTGTTACTGTGTCTGGAAAATGTAAGCATAAATCTGTATTTAATAATAAATAAATTAGAAAAGCTTTTTGTTTGTAAAATCATTGACTGGAAAAATATGAGTATGTCATTAAAGGTGGAGGCTCCACAAGAGGGTGCTGTTTCTTTGACGTTCATTACTACTGAACTTGGGAGTTCTGAGGAGACACTTGGTTTGAAGATGTGCCTAGTATTAAAGAATTGGCCAGACATGCCTGTCTCTTATTTTTAACTTTGCCTGAGTCTTAAGCTTGTACTTGGCTCTCAGACAGTCTCTGAACCAAGAGCAAGATTTTTTTATAGTGCCTCTGCAGTGTACAGTAGCAGACTAAAACCGGTGATTGTTCCTCCAGGTCACAAGCAGAAGACCACTTCCAGGTATGTGTGTTAATGTCCATGCTCCCAAATCTGCACCTAATTTCAGTCAGATAATGCCTGTTTATAGCACTGACCTAAGCACAGTAGTTTGCCTAGTAAACTACAAAACCCTACTCTTGCAAAGTAAGAATCAAGACATTTTTCAGCCAGCTATCCAGGTAAAAATTACACCAAAGATGCATTGAAACATGAGTTTTGCTGCTGAAGAAGTTCATACATCAACCTAGAAATAAAAAAAATTGCAAGACATTAAAAATAACCCACATGCAACAGCAACATGGGGGCGACTCCATTCTCGTCTCACTCAGATCATTCTTATAGAAACTATCTCGGGTTTCCATCAAGCTAAAAAGGCACCTCTTGCATAACAAGGCACAAAGAGATTTTTAAAACCACTCTGGCAATAAAAAAGGGATTTTATCCTTAAGTTCTATGCGTTATGTAATTGACTGGGTATCTGCACATTCACAAAAAAATATGTGAAAAAAATGTGTATTAGGAATAGTTTGCTCTTAATCTTTAAAGCAGTCATAAGAACACTTGTCTATACGCATATATTGAACACTTGTCTATACGCATATATTGGACCAGACACTGGCTGAGGTAGAAGACTAAACCACACCAGAAAAGTGACAGAGAAGGCCCAACTGTGAAAAAGTTAGCTTTTCTAAAGGAAGGAAATGTCTATCAATCATGCATGTACCGTAGACTACTGCCTGACTCGCTCTTCGCTGCGCTTCATCAATGGGTATGCTTTGGTCACGAAAGATTCAAGTTCAGAGACAATATGATACCGCTTTATTTCTAAAGCTTTCCATACAATTTTATCATGAACGTTGCCTCACCTCCACTACCTTTTTTCTCATGTTTTTCAGCTTAGTACTGGATGCATGCAGTAAGAATTCACAAAAGCTCTCATGAAGTCACCAGTGCTCTGGTGAGGTTGGCAGGAACACAACCACAGAACCTACAACTTGAGACTGGCAGTGTCAGACATGAAACTTCATTATGCATGTTCCTGCCTCTTGTACTTCTAGAAAAATAAATCATAGAATCATAGAATCAATAAGGTTGGAAAAGACCTCATTGTTTCTAACAAAGCTGTAAATTATTTAATCACTTAGCAGCCAATGTGCCCATCTCCATGTTTGACAGATTAAAAATTAAAATGAAGGAAATAAAGTGTTTTGTGTGGCCTTAGCAGGGTTTCCAAACACAAGCTCTTCCTCACTTTACAAGGATTTTAAAAATGAGTTTTTCTAAAATTTCACCTTATGTGTGTTTTACAGAGGTATGATAAAAATGTCAGGAGTACTAAAGCAGCTCTTAGTATTGCAATCCATGTAAGTATCAGGAAAAACAAGTAGTTTTGATTTAATAATTAATTCAATAATTAAAGTGCCCTTCCATACCCTTGATATTCTTAAGGGTATTTCTGTATATCTAATCCAGAAACTCACTCCAGAGAAGTTTCACACTGAAAAATGGCTCTTTCAATCTCCAGCACTATTTCAGGCAGAGATTTTTCTACACTGACAGTAATAAAGTTTTCTGGTGCACTAGGAGGCTCAAGAGTATCAAACTGTGACCTGAGAAGTTCAGGTGGCATAAAATGTCCTCTCCTTTTTCCAGGCGGCCAGCAATGAAGTCTATAGGCCCATCCAAGTGTACAAAGAGAATCTTCAGTGCTGAGTTTTCTCCTGGTTGCTCTGGCTGATTGCTTTCAATTGCTCCACAAACTAATATACGTCTATACATCTTCTTCAGTGCAGAACAGGCAAGAATTGCATGTTGTCCAGATAAGTCTTCTCTATCAAAAACAAAAAACAAACAAACAAAAATAAAAAACCCCATCTACATAACAAAATGGCTTCTTAGTTCCGCTGAGCAAGGGAGACAGACCCTGGCTCCTTGGGAGCAGGGGCATATTTTTGTAATTTTGACAGGATTTTGAGACAGTTTCCAATGCAGGTAAAGATGTCACCTGAATGAGAGGTCAGACCAGCCAGCCTCCTGGTAAAACCTCTGTCTTGGTGACCTTCTTTATTAGCCGCTATTCTTTCCTAAATTAAATTCAGTTCTAGTACTGAATTTAGGAAGTGAGTGTCATGATCTTAACTGCTAGGAAGAGCAGCAACTGAATATCCATTCAAACTCCCATCCATTAACTATAAAATTACTTATCTGTCTAGACAGTAGGTGGCTGCTGAACAATACAAAGCTCTGTCCTTAAATACACATGCAGATATACTTCCAACACCTATTTTTACTGTCTCAGATTTAACTATAATGTTATATGTTTCCTGTAACAACACTCAGCAGCAGCACTGCATATGTGCATGCTTCAAGTTAAAAACCAGCATGGATGCAGGTAAACTAATGCCTTGCACATGTGTATTTTTAATAAGCAAAGTTTCTCAAAATAAAGCAAGCATGAAACTGTAGGTGTGTGTGCTCCACTAAAAAGCAAATTCAGAATTCACTGCTTTGTGAAGAGCGACTGAAATGCCTACCTAAGAAAATGCATTCCATAATGACATTAAAATTAGGTACATACCTATTTAAAAATCATGCTATGTTCATCAGATTTTGCTTCACAGGGAATTAAGAACTTGTAACACCTACTATTATCACCTAGGTGAACCAATGCCATCCTCAGCTACTTATAAGTACTTGTAATCAAACATTGGCATTAGGTGCTTTGAAAGTATACTTGCTTTTGAAGAGTGAATGAACCCATGCTCCAATGAAGTACTGTGGTAGTTTTAGGCTATGCCTTTAAAATTTAGCTGCATATTTGGAGCAGAAAAGTAGAAAAATATAAATACATTACTCTTGGGTGTAAAAAGGAAAACAAAAGGTTATTCTAAAAAAAACATTGGATAAATGTCTGGGATAACAGGAGCTGTATCATAACAATTCTTCCCATTTCCCAATTCCCATTCCTTTTCTCTTCTGATCTCAGCTGTTTTGCTTTGCTCAGGAGAAGATAATGTGCTTCTGGCTGGCCTTGGGATAAGTCCAACCCACTGCTTTTCTCTCTCTGCTCCTCTCTCTTGGGATACGGTGGGGTTTGGGGGGCAGTGGAACTGCTTCCTGGGTCTTTTGACCAGGGTGGGGTTCGTGTTGTTTGCTAATTGTAAATATCTGTATAATATTGTAAATACTGTATACTTTGTACATATTTATTGCATTCCATTGTAGAGTGTAGTTTTTGCTTGTAAATACAGCTTCATTTGCTTCTGAGTTGGTCTGGCTAAAAGTAAATGCTGGGGGAATACTTCAACCCACCATAAGCATGCTCACCAAGTAACTGACAGCCACTGTATAAAGCCAAGATAAACAGTCCCTGCCCTCCCAGCCTTTCCTCATTTGAGAGATGCTCCAGTCCCATCATCACTTACATGGCTCTTTGTTGGATGCTCTTCACTATGTCCATGTCTCTCATGGTATGGAGCCCAGAGCTGGCCACAGTATTTCAGATGGGGCCTCATCACACTGATGAGGGTGAAAGGATCACCCCAGCCCACCTATCAGCAATGCTTTCTCTGATGCAGCCCAGGATCTTGCTGGCCTGCCTAGGCACAAAGGCACATTGCTGGCTCAGGTTAAATGTTGGTGTCTACCAATGCCCCCTGCAGGTCCTCTTGTGCAAAGCTACTTTCCAAGTGGGTGCCCCTCTGTGCCTGTACTGGTACCTGGGCTTGTTTCTCACCAGAAGACGACTTTTCACTTCTTAAACTGCATGAGCCCATTTATACAGCCTGTCAAGGTCCCACTACATCAGCCATGTTGTCATAGAACCATAAGTGTTGCAAGGGAGATCTGGTGATCACCTAGTCCAAACCCCTGTCAATGCAGGTACACCTATATAAGGGTGCACAGGACCGCTTCCTGCTGGGTTTTTTAAGTCTCCAGAAAAGGAGACTCCACAACCTCTCTGGGAAGCCTGTTTCAGTGCTCCATCACTGTCACAGCAAGGAAGTTTCTAAGGCTCAAATGAAACCTCTTGTGTTCTACTTTGTTCCCACTGCTTCTTGTCCTATTGCTGGCCACCACTGAGAAGAACCCAGCCCCATCATCTTGACACCAGCCCTTTAGATATTTATAAGATCTCAGCCTTTTCCAGGCTAAAGATTCCCAGGTGTCTCAGCCTGTCCTTTCTTATGAAAGATGTTTCAGAAATTATTTTCACACAGATAGCAGAAAACCAACTATCATTGGCAACAATTTCCCCCAGGGGAATTATCTCACCCTCAGCAGTTATTATGACAGTTTAGGTTAGTGAAGATAGGATGGCTTTACTACCTGCAGAATTTATTTACTACATTCATGCCTTGGAGTGCGGTGGGAAAAAATACTTCAGGTACTTTTCTTGGTTTTAGTCCAAACTCCTTAAAGTTAGATGTTATCTTACCTCCTTAGTATATCATGCAATGCACAAAGCCAGGGAATTCTGTCCTAGAAAGAAAACAAGTTATTTCAAAGCTGTTTATGAAATTGATTTGAAAGTATTGTTTCTAACATCTAGAACATTGGGCTAGAGATGAAAATTAGCACTTAACTGTAGACCAAGCTCAGTTTTGATTCTCTTTCTTCCTAATGCAGATTTGCTACTACTGTCTGAAGTCTTACAACAAATGCTAAGTATATTACCAGTAAGATGGTTTTAGCAGAGTACTTTTTACTAGGACTGGGACTGTTTAGTCTGGAGAAGGCTGAAAGGGTAAATCTTACTAATGTCTATATCTGAGGGGTGGGTGTCAAGAGGAAGGGGACAGGCTCTTTTCAGTGGCACCTGGTAACAGAACAAGGGAAAATAGATACCAGCCAGAATACAGGAAGTTCCACCTCAACATGAGGAAAAACTTCTTTACTGTGAGAGTGATGGAGCACAGGAACAGGCTGCCCAGAGAGATTGTAGTCTTCTCTGGGGACTTTCAAAGCCAACCTGGATGTATTCCTGCATGGCCTGACTTTGGTGATCCTGCTTTGGCAGGGATGTTGGACCTGTAGATCTCTTGTCATTCCTTCCAACCCCTAACATGCTATGATTCTGTGACAGATACCTAGATGTATCTGATGGAATTAATATCTATTTACATTGTATTTAATTGTAGTATGGAGATTGTAAACCTTGAAGGACAGTCAACTTCTCTCTTGCTTCTGTTATACAGTTCTAATGTACATTGTCACATTGTCCTGGCTTCAGCTAAGATAGGGTTAGTTTTCTTCACAGGAGGTTGGGAGATGCCAAACCCAGGACAGAACAACTGAGCCAGCCAGTGGGGTATTTGATACCACACAATTGTCATGCTCACTGTATACATGGGGATGGCTGGTGCAGGCAGAGGAGGCAATTACCTGGTGGTGTATTTTGGTTGGTTTTGATATGGACACCAAAGATCAGCTGCATAGGGCAACTGCGTGGAATTTTATATGGCTCATTTTTATACATTACTTCCCCCAACATTGTTATTCCAGGTCTTAATTTGTTCTTTATATTGTTCTATTAAACTCTTGTTATGTCCTTTTGCTCCAGATTTCTCCTTCCTGTCCTTTGGTGGGGCAGGTGCATGAGGGGGCAGTTCTGTGAGTAGCCATGTGGGTCTTGGCTCCAGCTGGGCTTAAAACTATGACGGTCATTTTTTGGCACCCAATATGGGGAATGAAGAGTTGAGGTAACAAAACACAGGACCAAAGCCTATTAAAACAATTTGTAATGCTCACTTTTTACCTTAGTTAAATAGTCCCTGTTCACAACATGGATCCCTCTGTTTGCAGGGTGATATTACATAAATCCTTATGTGCTCCATGTAGTTCCTGTGGTGATGTTTATCATCTCAGGGAAATGGAAAGGGAAAAGTCTATCTTATTGCTGTATTGGATATTGTTGAAAGTGGTCAAGGGGTTAACCTGGTATTTGGATGCTGCATTCTCATTTATTAGCAATCCCAGCCCATTGATGGCTGAGGCAGGGGAGGAGACTTTCTCAGCTTTTGAGAATTTTGAACATCCTCAGGGCGTTCATGCCAGCATGCTTGTGCTGCTGCTGTGCCTCTTGCACACATTCCAGGTCTTGTACAGGGTTACACAGAATTTTTCCAGGAATACCACCCAGAGATCTGCCCCAGGGGTGGAGCGTTATGAGTGCCAGGCTGTGTGGAAAGTTTGGGCAAGTGCCTAGGTCAGTGGTCATCACCAGTGTTTACAGTTTCACCCCTGAACTACTAAAAACCCCTGATCAGTTAGTAAAATATTTGGAGAAAGAATGTTACCAAACTGCCAAACCCCAGAAGAAACAAATCACTGTGATTTGCTGATGCCTTGCCCAGGCCTCTCAAGCCCTTTTCAACACTCTTGAGAGTACTAAGGGGAAGAGAAGACTTTAGTGGCTACTGGTATACAGTGTACCATAATGCTACCAAGCTATAGAGGGCTCAAACCCATTGGTATTTCTGAGGTGACAAGAGAATCCCTACAGCTGATTCTACTGGAAGCTGAAGCAAGCCTAACTGGGAATGAGTTTATGAACACCTCATTGTGACTGGTCTAGAGGTCCCATGCATCCTTGGAAAAGACTGCCTCAGGAGAGGGTCTTTCAAGGATCCAAAAGGGTACCTATGGACATTTGTTATAGCTGCTCTGGAGACTGAAATAAATGTCTTTTCATCTCATCCAGACTCTTGGAGGACCCTTCAGTGATTGGGTTGACAAGTGTTGAAGAACAGCAGGTGCCAACTGCTAGTGGCAATATTGCAAAAAGTGAGACTCCCTGATTTCCATCCATAATCTGATTCATCAACAGGAGAGCCCAGTAGTGATCAGCAAAACCCTCTGACCCTTCAACAGCCCCACATGGGCAGTGCAAAAGTCTAATGGACTATGGAAACTAAGAACAGACTACCATGGCCTGAATGAAGTTATGCCAGTGATGAGTGCTGCCATGCAAGGCATGCTGTAGATTCAATGCCAACTGAAGTCAATGGCAATGAAGTGGTAAGCCAGAACTGACATCACTGTTGCACTCTTCTCTATTCCTATAGCACCAGAGTGCAGACCACAGTTTGCTTTCAGTTGGTGGGGCATCCAATACACCTGGAACTACCGCAGGGGTGGAAAAACACAGCTCCACTATTTTCCATAGACTGATCCAGACTGAACTGGAACAGGGTGGAGCTCTGAAACACCTGCAGTACATTGATGACATCATGGTATGGGGTGACACTGAAGAAGTTTTGGAGAAAGGGAAGAAAATAGTTCAAACCCTTCTGAAGGCCATTTTTGCCATCAAATGAAGTAAAGTCAAGAGACTTTCACAGGAGATCCAGTTTCTAGGGATAAAACGGCAAGACAAGAGTCACCCAATCCCACTGGATGTGATTAACAAGTTTACAGCTTGTGTGCCCACCCACCAATAAAAAGGAAACCTAGGCTTGCTTGGGTGTTGTCGGCTTACGGAGGATGCATGTCCCAGACTACAGCCTTATTGTGAGCCCTCTCTAGCAAGTGACCCTGCAGAAGGATTTTCAATGGGGTCCTGAGCAGCAATAGATCTTTGAACAAATTAAACAGGAGATTGTGCATGTAGAAGCCCTTGGGCGAGTCCAGGGAGGATAAGATGTTCGAAACACCTGTCCTGGATGGACAAAAAAGCCTCAAAATGGCTCTGAACCAGACAATGAGGCAGAAGCTAGTAGATCTGCTTCTTTAGGCTTGCCTGGACATGTTTCAGAGCCAGGATGAGCCAGGTGGGTGTGCTTTTGGCCACGTTTGGAAAGAAGGCTTTCTATAGGTTGCAATACCAGGGTTTACCCCTAGACTTGTGTTGCTCCTGGCCATTATTGTCTCGGGAAACCTATAAATATCAGCCCGAAGGGCCAGAGCATTGTCTTGCCATTGTCCACGCTCTGGAAGGAGCCACAAGCTTCGCTTGGAAGCTGAACTGTGTTCCAGTTTACCCAGACAAGACAGCAAAGACCCCTCGCTATTCTCAGCGTTGTAAAGCCCAGAGGACAGATACTTGTCTTGCTGGGTCGAGAGGCGAAACCCCAGAGGAGCCGAGTCCCTGGGACAGTTTCGTTTGATCGGAGCAAGGAGCGAGCGCTGCTGCAAAAGGACCACAGCCGAGAAACCTCCTCTCTACAAAGCTTTTAGCTACAAACCCTTTGGGAGCAAATCCTGCCTCAGCAATAAGCTGCAGACCCCAACAGAAAGTGAAACTCTGCTCCTGCAGCTTCCACGTGGTCAGTGCCATTTTGGTTTGCCTAGATCTTAACGTGTGTGACGAGATATTTGGATCAGTGAGTAATTACAATACCTGATTTTTATAAGCATCTATTGCAGGTCTGTTGCCCTGGGGAAATCTGGGGTTCCCCCCCCCCCGTTGTGGGCAACCGCCGGTTTCATTGCCGAGGTTTCTGTTCTTTACAGTTTAAAGTGCTGTTTGTTGTTTCTGGATTTTTGTGCATGTTGTTTAAATTGTTATTTGTTCCTGCTAGTGAGGTATCTGTTCCACGACCGAAACCCCTCAAACCTGTAAATAGGTTTTCTTTAATATTTTTTGTGGGATTTTTGTGATTAATAAAATTATTAATATTTTTTATTAATCGCTCCATTTATTGAACATTAATTTATCCTTTTATAGACAAAAACACCACCCTACAGGGAGACTTCAGCAGAGAGCACCTGGGGAGTCATAAGGCCAATGCTAGGATTTTGGGAGTCAGGGATACAAAGGATCCAAGGACAACTATACTCCAGCTGAAAAAGAGATAACTGGCAGCGTAAGAAGAACTTAAGCTTCCTAAGAAGTGTTTGGTACTGAAGCTCCTCCTGGCACCTGACTGCTGGTGTTGGGCAGGATGTTCAAAGGAAGAGTCCCCTGTACTCATCACAAAACTGATGCCACATGGAATAAGTGGGTTGCACTGATAACACAGTGGGCATGAATGGCGAGCCCTAGCCACACAAAAATTGTGGAAGTGATCACAAACTGGCCAGAAGGCAAAGATTGTGGGATGCCTCCAGAGGATGCGTTACCATATAACATATGAGAAGCAATATGCATAGTTCACTGATGAGCCTTGTCACATGGTGGAAAAACACTGAAGGAGGAAGACTGCTGTGTGGAAAAGCTGCTGCAGGAAAAGGTGAATGGAGTCAGTTTGCAGAGGTGAAAGCCATCCAGCTAGCTTTAGGTATTGCTGAGTGGGAAAGATGATCAGTGCTCAGTCTCTGCAGATGGTGGCAAATGCCCCATGGGGCTGATTACAGTAATGGAGGAAAGGCAACTGGCAGCACAGAGGTAAATCCATCTGGGCTGCTGAATTCTGGCAAGATATTGCTGCTTGGGTAGGGAACCTGGTAGTGAAAGTATGTCACACAGATGCCTATGTACCCAGAGTCAAGACACTGAAGAACATCAATCTTTGATGTTGATCTTTGAGGTCTTTTCCAACCTTATTGATTCTATGATTCTATGATCAAAACAATCAGCAGGTGGATCAGGCTGCTAAGACTGAAGTGAATTTGGTGCATTTGAATTGGGCAACGTAAGTCTGGATAGCTTTGTTGGCCCATGATACCTCAGATCATCAATGAAGAAATGCAACATATAGATGGAAGTGAGATCAAGGGATGAATTTGACTGTGGACACTATCACACAGGTTATTCATGCATGTGAAATGTACTGCAATCAAGCAAGTCAAGGGGTTAAAGCCCTTGTGACATGGAGGATGATGGCTAACATATAAATATGGGGAAGCCTGGCAGACTGACTACGTCATATTTGCACAAACCTGTCAAGGCAAGCACTACAGGCTTACAGTGATGGAAGCAACATGCAGACATACTCGGTACCCCATGACACTGCCCAGATCATCATCCTGGGCCTTGAAAAACAAGACTTACAGCAACATGGCATCCCTAAGAGAATGAAGTCAGAGAAAACATGACTCATTTTTGAAACCACCTCATAGACACCTAGGCCAAAGACCATGGTATTGAGTGGGTGTACCACATTCCCTACCACACACCACCTGCTGGGAAGACCAAATGCTACAGTGGACTGCTAAAAACTACACTGACAGCAATGGTGGTGGAACCTTAAAAAAACCAGGACGAGCATTTGGCACAAGACACCTGGTTAGATAACACCAGAGGATCTGCCAGTCACACTGGCCCTGCCCAATCTGAACTCCCTCATACAACAGAAGGGGATAAAGTCCCCATAGTGCACAGGAAGAATACATTAAGGAAGATAGTCTGGGCTAATTGTGTTTTAGGCAAAGGCAAATCCATCCATGGGATTACTTCTGTTCAAGGACCTTGGTAGATAAAGTGGGTGATGTGGGAAGATGAAATAGTCTGTTGTATATCACAAGATGATCTAATTTTGGATGAGAACAGCCACTGCATTAAATTGCATAATGCTAATTGTTAAATACCTCTTCTGGGCATAACACAGATGGTGTGCAGTAAGAGGTAGATCAAGTTTTGGGTTTGGCCACTATAGGGTTAATTTTCTTCACAGAAAATTGGGAGAGGCCACACACATGACAGCCAGCTGAGCCAGCCCCTGCAGCATGCAATACATAGATATAATGCCTGATAGATAAGAGGGGAACTGGCTCAGGCAGGTGCATTGGCTGTCTGGTGAGGGCTTTTGTATTGGGTGTCACATTGTGTTACTCATTTTTATATATTATTTTCCTTACTATTGTTGTTATTCCTGGTTTTCATTAATTCTTCATATTGTTCTTTTAAATCCTCCTTATCTCAGCCTGCAAGATTTTATATTTTGCTCCAAATTTCTGCTACCAGGGAAGTGGGGGAGCAGTTGTGTGAGCAGCCACATGGAGCTCTGCTGCAGCTGGGTTTAAAATCACAACATATCATTTTTATGTCAGCAGCAATCACAAATAAATGTAATCATAGTCACAATTTTGCAACACTGTTGCTTGGTAGTTAGGCAAATACAATGTGACTGATTAGCTTCTTCTTATACTCTTATTTTAAATTTTAAGCTCCCACAACCTTTTGTTTACCTATTGAGCACTAAACAATTGCTCCCATTTAATCTTTCAGTGCTCTTACTACTGGATGATTACAACAAATGAAAATGTGGACAAATAAGCACAATAATTTTTGGCCTTTGTCATTACAGAGTAACTTCCTACCGGTATCCAAGAAGGCCCTGGCAATTTTGCATCTGTGGTGTTTCAGAAGATATACACTTCACTCTTGAAAGGCACTATATACCAGTGATTTAGTTACTCAGTTGTGCAGTGCTGCTTTAGATGACATACTGGCTTATATGAACTTCCAGCCACTAGTGAAATATTATAAAGGTTTTAACAAGAATATGGAATATTATTTTTCAGTCTATAGCAAGTGTTTTGAAGAACTCTCTAGTTTAGCTTTATGTTTTCGGAGAGTTCCAACAAAAAGTTCAAGAGGTGTTATCTTGTAACTTTTCTAATCTACTCAAGTAGCTAATTTTTAATTACTGTAAAACTAACCCTGATAATTTTTAGCTGTTTAGGCCAAACAGGATGGATGCACATAAACCAGAAGATTGTGGAGTAATCACTGCAGTAACTGAAAGTGATGAAATGACACTGAAGTACACCTCAGTAGAGATATTTGTCCATCTTCAGATATTTAACTCAAAGAAGCAGTGTGTAATCTAAAGCTGCAACTCTGTATATTAACATAGAGGAAGAGATTTCTGACAAATCCTGCATCAGCATCAAACCCATTGCGAGTTACACTTAAATAAACCGCCCGTTTTTACGCAGAATCATTTGCAATACAAGAAACCTCTCTTTAACCAACTGGAGACCTATAAAATCCACCTATGCTTACAGTCAGTCTAGGCTACTCAAAGTACAGCCTATTTTAACACAATGTGCCAAAGGTTACAAAGATAAGGAGGACAATGCCTGTTCTTTCAGGGTTTGTACCTCATCATCTAGTGGTATTCCTTCTGCCATCTTCTTTTTGTTCTCTGGTGAATGATAATCGTCAGCATCATAGAATTTCCATCCCAGCTAAGAAAAAACAAAAAAACCCACATTCAGACAAACCATGTGAGCTAATAAGGATCCCAGAGTAAAACCTAAGAAATTACAGGCCTCTTGCCCCACAGTATGATTCACCATGTATGCTATGATAATTAGCAAAAAAATACAAAGTTTGCTGAGCAGCAGCAACTGCCGACGCATCATGGCGCTATGCTGAAGACGGCGCAGGCTACATAGCGCTGGTGACAGCCACTCATACCCGCGGCTCGGGGGACACGCAGGCCACACTGCCGAGATGCCGCAGGAGAGCCGAGCTGCCGGCCTGCCAGCTTAGCTAGAGGCTACGTAGCGCAGGGCGGGAGGCTTCCCACTGAGCAACTCTGTCAAAGACGTAACACTGCCGTACCTTCGCTGCCAGCCGCGCCCCAACCGTGGTCCTGCGGGGAAGCACAGAGAGACGGTTACAATCGCTCCCGCCCTTGGGCAAAGACCCCCCACTCGAGCAGCCACTAGGAAACTCTGGCAAAAAGGACCGTAGCCCCCAGCGGAGACAGCCCCCGGAGTCCTGCCTCTGCTCCGCCCCGTCGCCTGCCCGCTACATACTTCCCCGAGCCGCTCACGCCCATCACAACCACCAACATGGCGAGCCCGTTCTCCGCGCTGCTCCTGTTTCGTTGTGTCCCGGTGCAGCGGCCCGCTCCTGCTCTATGAGCGGCGAGACGGGACCGCACCCTGCGGCCGGCCCGGCCCGCCCTCGGCCGCGGGAAGCGTGTGCGGGCTCGCCCGCGGGCAACGCGGAGGGCAGGGCCGGCGACGGGGCGGCTCTGACGGGCCTGTGAGAGACGGCGGAGGGACTGAGTCCGGCGGCGGCCCCGCGGCCGTGACACGCTCCTTGACAGCCCCTTCCCGCGCCCCGTCTCCGGGAACGCGGTGCGCGGGCGTCATGTGCCCCGCTCTCTTCCCACAACTGCTCCTTGGGCTGAAGTCGCCTGCTCTGCTCCTTGACCCCTTCAGTCTGCAGCTTTCCGGCCCGGGGCTGCGTTCCTGTCCCCGTGACCCCCAGCATTGCGTTCGCTACCTGCAGCCTCGGCAACACAGGCTGATAGGAACCATTGCTGCCCTGCTTGGCGCGGTGTGTTGGAAGCGCATTTACCCTTTGCTCATAAAGAGTTATTAAGTAACCCAGTAGCCATGCAACAGCTAACTTTGCTTCACCATGATTATAAGAATTTACCAGGTCATTTAAGCAAGTAGTATAAATGCGCTTAGACACCAAGTATCTGTGCTATTAGCAAATACTCAAACCTGCAACGTTTTAGCTGTTGAAGGATGAAACACAGCCCGCCTGCGCCAGTGAGGACCTTCTAAGAAGGGAGCAGTGTCTGGGCAGCAAGGGGCATGTGCCCTGCATTCTTCCAGGCAAGCAAAAGGCTGCTGCTGCTGCTCTTATGTAAACTGCAAAGCTAAGGCCTAGTCCACTTGATTTGTCATAAGGTTCCTCTGCTGAGATGCATCTTCACAGAATCACAGCGTATCCTGGGTGGAGAAATTGCTGCCCACAGCTAATGCTGCAGAGGACTGCAGCACTCTAGTAGCTGGGAAGTACAGACACCCCTGTACTGACAAGAGACTTGGGTGACAGTGGGAAATGTTGCACTGTAAACAGAGAATATAGATGGCAAGATTGGGCATGTGTTGTAAGTCTGTGCCTCCTGTGAAGGTATAGAGTGAACAATACTTATTGAGAAAGAGGAGGTAGAGTCAGGGAAACAGGCATTCCCAATGGGTGTGAGATGTCCCAGACCTGCAGCTCACACTGCTGACCAACGTCCTGAGCATGTACAGGAAGTTCCATCTGCACATAGACATTATGCTTGTCACTCTTGCACAGATCATGTATGCTGTACATGACAGGCAAAGTTTCTTTGCCCATGCACAGTGACCATGACAGGTATTTATGGACTTAGGCAGATTGGTCTGAATTGGCACTTCAGCTAAATAACCAAATGCCTGGAAATTTCAGTCCAAGGTCTATACATTCTACTTACACACAATGTACAGACAGAAAATGAGGTAGGTAATGGTCAACTAAGCTCAGACATCTTGTAATCCTACCAAAGGGAAGGACTAGCAGGTACATAGAGTAGATGGCCTGATGCTAGTGTTGAGAAGGGAAGAAATATCCACTAAAAAACAGTAATGCTGGTTGGACACCAGGGCTGATTGTGTCATACTGAATGTTCTGCTGTAGCTGTGGAGTCAGCAGCTAATGCCTTAGAGGCCACAGTTATCAATGTGATGAGGGATAGCAAGTATGTTCTTTAGGTTAGAGGTACCAGTTTGTTCCAGGATAGGCAGTAATGCTAATGAAAAATGTATTAATGTTGTGTTTCTTGTACAGACATTATTATTTTTCATAATATGATAGATTTATCCATGCGTAAAAGAACCTGGATTTAAAAAGTCATGTGTTTTGATAATACAATTTAAAATATGCTGTTATATGGACTTCAAGATAGGTTACCTTGTTTACTTGTCCATGACCTCATGCTTCTGCAGGAGAAACTGTGATTTGAAATAATAAGAGAGATATTAAGTTAATGTGTTATTAATGATACCGATCCATTCTAGGTAGTTTTAACTCTTCCCTTCTACAATTCACCTTGTGGTCTCTCTGCTCTGCTAGCATAGGGATAGATAGAAGAGTGTTTTTATTTTGGTTGATTAAACAAACCTAAGCTTTAATGGATATTGCCATAACAAAAGACTTGTATTGAGATTTGAAAATTTGATTTTATGGGAAAATTTCTCCCTGCTTTCATGATATACATTTGTGGTGGCTTTAGAATAGAATAGAATAAGCCAGGTTGGAAGAGACCTTCAAGATCATTGCGTCCAACCTATCATCCAACACCACCTAATCAACTAAACCATGCAACCAAGCACCCTATCAAGTCTCCTCCTGAACACCTCCAATGATGGTGACTCCACCACCTCCCTGGGCAGCCCATTCCAATGGACAATCACTCTCTCTGTGTAGGACTTCTTTCTAACATCCAGTCTGAACCTCCCCTGGTGCAGCTTGAGACTGTGTCCTCTTGTTCTGGTGCTGGTTGCCTGGGAGAAGAGACCAACCCCCACCTGGCTACATCCTCCCTTCAGGTACTTGTAGACAGCAAGACGGTCTCCCCTGAGCCTCCTCTTCTGTAGGCTAAGCAACCCCAGCTCCCTCAGCCTCTCTGCATAGGGCTTGTGTTCCAAACCCCTCACCAACTTTGTTGCCCTTCTCTGGACACGTTCCAGCAAGTCAACATCCTTCCTAAACTGAGGGGCCCAGAACTGGACACAGAACTCAAGGTGTGGCCTAACCAGTGCAGAGTACAGGGGCAGAATGACCTCCCTGCTCCTGTTGGCCACACTGTTCCTGATACAGGCCAGGATGCCATTGGCCTTCTTGGCCTCCTGGGCACACTGCTGTCTCATGTTCAGCCTCTATCAACTAGTACCCCCAGGTCCCTCTCTGCCTGGCTGCTCTCCAGCCACTGTGACCCCAGCCTGTAGCACTGCATGGGGTTGTTGTGGCCAATGTGTAGAACCTGACACTTAGATGTGTTAAATCTCATGCCTTTGGACTCTGCCCATCTGTCCAGCCTGTCAAGTTTCCTCTGCAGAGCTCTCTTATCCTCTAACAGATCGACACCTGCTCCCAACTTGGTGTCATCTGCAAATTTACTTGCAGAGACTAAACAAATCACTATTGGGTGTAAAAAGGAAACCAAAAGATTATTCTAAACAAATTCATTGGTTAAATGTGTGGGATAAAAGAAGCTGTGTCATAACAATTCTTCACATTTCACTTTTATTCCCATTCCTTTTCTCTTCTCCTCTTATCTTGGCTGTTCTTCTTCCCCCAGGCGAAGATAACGCTTCTGGCTGACCTTGAGCTAAGATTAACACTGCGTTCTCCCAGCTTCTCTATCTCTCTCGTGGTAGAAGGGAGATTTGGGAGGTTTGGGGTGGCAGGGGGAGGGGAGCAGTGGAGGAGATTCCCTGGTCTCTTTTTGACCAGGGGGGTTTTGCGTTGTTTGATAATTGCAAATATCTGTATAATATTGTAAATACTGTAAGTTTTGTATATATTCATTGCATTCCATTGTACACTGTAGTTTTTGCTTGTAAATACAGCTTCATTTGCTTCTAGCTTAGTTGGGCTAAAGGTAATGCTGGGGCAACCTTCAACCCATCGCAACATTGGATTTCCTATTTGCTATTTAGATGATAGCATAAAGAAGAGATTAATTATACTGGGCAAAAATAACTGAGCCAAACCAATCCCAGCACTTTATTTATAAAACAGGTCTCACCACAGCAGTGGTGATTCTTAATGAAATAGATTTGTTTCCTCCTAACTAGTATTTTAAGTTAGTGCCTCCTTTGAAGGAATAGACATTAAGTGTACCTTGGTTAAGTACATTACATCACTGTTTACTCAAAGAGAAGTCCTTCTCCAAACTTGACTGAGTCAATTCTAGTTGCTGAAGCTGAAGAGGGTAATGTGATCTTATATGAATCAAACTTTGGAAGAAATTCTCAGAAAGTACATTAAGTGTCCCAATTTGCATTATATTTTATTTTCTTGTCAGGGCAATGCACATAATTTTAAGAATGATGGATGCCTTGGGTTTTTTTGTTTGGTTGATTTGCTTTCATGTGTGTGCTTGTTAGGTTGTTTGTTTTTACTATTATCTGTTTCTGACCTTTCCATTTAGGTTAGAATTGCCTGTGTTTCACATACCTCTTAGGAGTCTCTTAGCAAAGGCCAGAACCTTCAAAATTATTAGGCTGCTTCACAAACAGTCCAGTCTTCAAATTGGTAACAGACCACAATGATTCCTTTAAGGTGCCCAATGACTGAATACAGATAATGCTGTAATAGAAGAATGATTGTGCTTAAGTAATGTAATTTGACTGCATCTCTTCAGTTTCTTGGTTTATTAATTGTGAGGCAAGGGAAATGTTTCATTCAGACAAGAGTTCTTGGGAGATACATGTGAATACACCTGAAAATGCCTGTCATCATTTTGACCGTAGAAGCATTGTCACAATTTCTATTCACATTCTCAGGATGAACACTTTAATTGCTCTCTCAGTAATCTTTGAGATTTTGTTAACACCAAGAGCAAATAAGTACCCCACATACAGTGCACACTCAAAGAAATTATCAAAATGCTCTCCAACATGATTGCCATGAAGCAAACATCCATTTCTCTATTTGACAGCTTTTTTTCATAATGCATAACTTCACATTTTATAGAACTCTCCATGCCAGGCTAGTATGATGTCATTTAATATCTATTTCATATTGGTGTATTTGCAGGAAGCTTTTCCAGGCATTTTCTTACCGAAGTCCAGGCTAGCAAACCATAAGCATGCATTGACATAGCTGTACATGCAGCAGTGTTCTCTGCAGAATGCTGCTGCTGCAGGCAGGGGACAAGGAGGGAGAAAACTAATTGAATTATATGAACACAGGACCGTATAGACCCTGTGAGGAAGGCAATTATATCCATGGCAGTGCTCATTTGATTTGTGCAGATATAATTCACGTTAGTAGTGAGCTGGAGAGATGACTCAAAACTCAGCCAAACAGTTGGCATAACATGATCACACTGCATATGTTTTAGTATCCATTTAAAATGTGATGAGGATTTCCCTTCCAGTCTACTCTAGTCACAGATAAAATAAGTACCATTTCCCACTTACATATTTCTTTAATAACATGGGGAAGCTTCATATTAGTCTTTGTAATTTAATGATATGTGCACATATTTCAATATTTTTCGTGCTGTTGTTTTGTTGAAGACCATTTGCCATAATGGGCATGGATACCTTCTCTCTAGCATTTAAAATTCTTGTTATTTACAGTGTTGGCAGAATACAAAACTTGGTTCTGAAGCTCGGGTACAATTATATAAAAAAGCTGTATGATTTAATGAATTCCAGAGTGCATTCATAAAGCTAAAATAGGAGACAATGGGATGTAAATGTCTTTCAGTGTTTTATTATATTTAATAATAGATAAAATTAAAATACAGTGGTGATGGATGAACAGTCAAGAATTAAAAGACAAAACCCTTCAAAAATACCTACCAAAAAACCTATCATGTGCTTCTACCTGGTAAAGAATATCCTAAATATAGTATATATACATTTTTTTTTACACATCATTTAGTCTATTTTACATTTCTTTGTTTTTCAGAGCCTTTCTGGTTTGACTAATTGTCTCATACTGAATTTGTGGAATTCATTAAACCTTTATCACCTACTTAAATTATCTGCCTAATTTTAGAAATGGGTAACACAAAATATGAACGAAATAATTTGAGTTTCCTGGATTTATTTCTGTTTTCCTTCATTGTATCTGCCTCATTGCCAAAGATACTATGAAAAGTCTATTGTATTCAGAATATTGCTAAATTAAAAATAGAAAAAAACCCCAAACCACTCCCACCCAAATTTCTAATTGAAACTTATCACAGCATAATGGTGGACTACTATAAATGTGCACAGAACTCTTATAGTTTGCCAGTAACATGCAGTATCATGAATATATGTTTATTATGAAAGTGCAGGTTCAAATACATTGAGTAATATCAGCTTCCTGAGTCTTAAGTGGAGAAAGACTGTCTTTCAAGTAGCAAAGGCTGAAATTTATGTAGACCTTCAGGGGTTCAGATTAAATCCTGAATGTGTATCGACAGTAAGTACAAGTTAGAGTGTTACTAAGATGTCCACTGTGAGGAGAGTCACTGAAATAGTCTATACTGCACTGTCCTATCAGTCTCAGTCCTCGTTATGAAGTAAATCAGCTTCAAATTTTGGCTGTGTTAATTAAAACTATACCAACAATGTTCAGAATTTGTTCCATGCAATGCAGAGTCAGTCAACACACTGTCTGAAATCCTTTCATTTTGATTGTACAGTAAATATTTGGAGGGTTAAGGAAACTGTCTCTCTGTGCTCAACAGGGTTTACCAATACTGGGAAAAAAATGTGTCAGTTTGATTAATCTCTCAAGATTTCAGTAAATCAAACTGCAGCTGTTGCAGCTTTTGAAAATCAAATTAAGTATTTGTACATGTTGCCTCATCCCATTTTTTTCATATTAAAGTGCAAATCTTTAGGGTATGCTGTTAATGAAATAAAAAACTCATCAAAAACTTATCTTATTTTTCCAGTTTGCAGTACAAAAATCCCAGGTAAGAGGAAATGGGCGTGGCTTTACTTTGTTGCTTCTAAGTGGTATAAATATCCTCTCACCTTATTGCAAATCCGAAGGAATGACAAAATTACCTGGTACGCAATGTCTAATGACTCCCAAGAAAATTAATGTAGATAAGAAATGGAAAATTATTTGTCTTTTGAGAGAGCTGTTCTTTGGGTTTTGTAAACATTTCCATTTTATGTGCTGTACTTTGTCAATGTAATCTGGAGCAAACCTTTCAATACCACCTCCAGATCTACACAAGAATCTTCCCAAATCTGTATATGATAAACCAAGGACTGTTTCCTCACATAAAAATTTCTCAATGTGAAATGACCAAAATCAATGCATTAATATAAAGACTTCTCAGAAGTGCTCGAGACATGTGCTTTAAGTCCAGAGTAAGAACCTGAGCTGCTCAACTGTGATTCAAAAATTACTGTGAAAGTCAAGCAGTTATATCTGATGCTTGGAGCAGAGCACAGAAAATAAATGGATCTTTCTGCTTGGCTGTGGAAGGCTGCTAGCATATGCAGTGCTCATGGTGAGAGTACAGGTACTGCCTGTAATAAAATGTGCATTTTTTGATATTTTACTATTTAATATCTTGAGCATTGGTATCTTCAAACACCACTGTAACTTATTTACAAGGTGTATTTACAGGTTCTATTCAGTTGTGGGTATTGCACTCCACATATGGAGACAGTTAAATGATTTAAGCACAGGTCTAACATTTCCTACACAGTGATTCAAATTAGAAATACAGGTGCTATGATCTGTGGTTTTCCCACAAATGGGATCCTGTGGCAGATTAGTTAGGTACTCACAACTTGCTCCTCTGTCTGGTATTTTCCCAGATGCTGTGGCTATAATTTGAGCAGACCTTGGCTCAGAGAGGGCTGAGGGGTTCTCTCATGTGTGTTCTTTTGCTGGGTTGTAGCCTCTTTGAGATTCAATTCTCTTGGCCTTTCCCCTTTCTGCCTTGGCCCAGTTGCAAGGCCTGGGTGTAATCATTGCGTGTTAGGACAGGTTCCTCAGCTGCTGCTTGGGCAGCATTTGACTTTTGTCTCTTTGTGGTAAGAACAAGGCCTGGGTGTAGTTGGTCTACTAGGGCAGACCCTTCAGCTGCTACTCTGGCAGTATCTGACTCTACTTGCTGTCTGGGTGAGGACAAGGCAAGCTGCCTAACTTCTTAGCTGGTTTAAATACTGTCTCAAGACAATTAATGCCCTGATAACTGGACCTATAGGATGTGGCATATCCTAAAAGTTAATTGCAAGTGGTACATGTTTATCTGGATCCCAGGAAGTGTCCAGGTTTACACATTCATAGGTGCTTACAAGATTAATCATACATGCTATACATTTGCCTTGATGATCTGGACCCCAGGAACTGTCCAGGTTAGCACATTCACAGGTGCTTAACCCATTGTCTGGGCTAGGGCATGTTTTGGGGTTTGACCCCTCGGGACACTCTCCACAGACCACAGTCATGAACAATTTGGAGTAATTTCAGCACTACTTCAGGGGGCAGACTGGAAATAAAGAACACAAAGTTATGGGAAGATGACTTTATTTTCTTTAGTATCCTCAAAAAGAACCCAGGCATAACTAGAGAGGAAAACTATGTTGTTTCTATTCCAGTCTAAGTAAGACTAAAAGTAGCTTCTCCATGATTGCCACATTGAAAGATTCAGGCCTTCACTGGAAGGACAGGTTCTGCAACAGATGTATTGCTTTATCTTTTCATCTTGTATTTGTCTGCAAACACACAGGGTGCAATATTTATGTATTCTATATTTCATCATTACTTACAATAGGAACAGTATGCTCAGATGTAGAACCATTAATTTTGAGAGCACTCAAAGCGTAAGTAAGATGTAGCCACCTGCTGGCTTCAGGGAGTTGAAAGGAGGAAATACATGCATGGTAAAATGCTGCTTCTACAAGTAAATCATAAGTATTACTGAGCAGTAACTAATGAATGCTTTCGGAGTGTGCTTTCTTTACATCTCTGATGGTTAGACCACATCTCTCCCTTGGATAGCCACGCCTTCATTCTGCAAATTAGTTTAAGTGCACTTAGCTTTTAAGCCATGGGGCCTCTCACATGCAAGGAAGTTCAGCAGTAAAGATAATTGCAACTTTAAATCCTGTCCCTTTTAGCTCTTACATAATTAAAACAGACAGATCAATAGAAAGCAATAGTCCTTACAGTAACTTGGGAAGGAATTAATGACAAAACCCAGAAGCTATAGAGAAGACAATGTCAGAAACGGAATATTGTTGCATATTATTGCTTAAAATACTAAATACTTTAATAACAGTCAGGACAGAGATTAGATACTGGCAAGATTAATGAACTTGAAATATTTGTTGTATATGATACACATTTTTCCTGTGCTACTCAATTCATTCACAAGAAGCACTAGGAACCTGTCTTAGCTTATGTAGAAGCAGAAATTTTCTTTACTGAATTTCACCTTGGATTATGCACATTAGTCATCATACATCATATAGACCATAACTTCAAGGATCATTCCTGGTTGGAAAATGCTTTCAGGAAATTTGAAGTTAGACAGCTACCATTGCAGATAAACGAGATACACGACAGCCACATTCAGCAAGAGAAAATCGTGTTCCTGTAGTTACTGAATTAACTGTAGATATCTGAAACCACCAGTTGTAACACATGTAAAATCTGGTAGTCTTCTAGTGGTGTGAGCTGCAGGTTTTCTCTGGGGCTGTTAACAAGTCTGGAAGCCTACTGCATGGATTTCATAAAAGCAACTAGAGAAATGAGTAGTGAAAGAAGTGTTTAGAAACAACATGGTTTTTAGAGGAGAAAGACTCCTTAGAGACGGAGCATGGGAAACTCTTCACAGAGCGTGACTGAGAACAAAGCTTGCATGTCCCTGACTATAGTAAAAAACTCCCTGGTTTAATCCTAGCTCAACCCTCACCCTCGACTCTTGCAGTTATGTTCTGGAGAAGCCTAATGTTCAGATCATCTCTCTTCAGCTGAAATATTTTAAAGTTGGAGATCTTAGTACTATCTTTGAAAGCAACCTTACTCAGGAAAGAAAAATAAAGTTTCCAGTCAGGTGAACAAAGAATGAGAATCCTGTCTGCTCCTCCCCACAATTGCAACCTTTTACTTTTGCACTCTAACATAGTGCACAGTTTAGCAGTGAATTTGGTCATTACTGCAGCAAGTGTAAGCAAGACCCTTTCTGCACACCAATACTTAACTAGTAACTATAAACATCAAGCATTATCACTTTTAGAAGAAGTTGCTATCTGTGAAGATATGCTGTTAACTTCAGAAAGTGCAGAAGACACTGAGCTGAAAAGTAAAATCCACTAAACAGAATCAATTGTGTTCTAGCTCAAACTGAATTGAATTTATCTGTGTGTTGTTTTAGGTTTTGTAATATTTGCTGTACTATTTAATGTTGGTTGCTGAAGTACCATACTTTTCAGGTGATCTCTTCATGAGGACTGTTTAGCTGTCAAGATATGACAAAAAAGGTGCACTCAGTCAAGCATGGCTTTTGAAATGCTTGTGGGCTTTTGTGTATAATTTTTAAAGTTATGAGATATTAAAAGCTTCCTATTTGTAGTTTAGAAAAAAAGGGGGGCTGTAATGCTTTTTGAATAAGGTCCTAATATCTGATGCAAAATTAATCTGAGGGATTTACATCCTGCAGTTCCATCTGGATGGAGAGTGTGCTTTCATTGCCTGATCTTTTTTGTGGCAGTGGAGTGTTTTTAATCATTTCATTCATTTGGTGACATCCTGCTAGACAGCTGCCATATTCTCTGCTACTGATAACTGTATTTCTGTGCTAACTGAAACACAGAAATCTGTTACCTGTCTCACAGAACTCTCAGGTACCTCAAGTCTGTGCTGGATGGGGTATCACAGAAGCAAATAAAGTGTCAAAAAGGTACAAGTGACCTGTCTTTAATACTGGCAAATTTTGCTGAGCTCTCTGCTCCTGCAGGCATATTTCTATTGGAACATATAAGTTCACATTTGCAATACAGGTCAGTTCTGGGAAGTCCTGGGACATTCCTCTCCATGTGGTCCTTACAGTGAAGCAAAAACCTCTCCTTACAGTGGTAGACTTTGACCTGCTTCCTAAACCTTTATGATTCATCAACTCCCTCTTTTCTTAGATGGAGAAAGACATGCTGCAGAGACTGAGGGAAAGGTGAAATATCTTAGTATCATAGTATCAGTCAGGGTTGGAAGGGACCACAAGGATCATCTAGTTCCAACCCCTCTGCCATGGGCAGGGACACCCCACACTAGATCAGCCTGGCCAGAGCCTCATCCAGCCTGGTCTTAAACACCTCCAGGGACGGGGCCCCAATCACCTCCCTGGACAACCCATTCCAGGGCTTCACCACTCTCATGGTGAAGAACCTCCTCCTCACATCCAGCCTGAAACTCCTCACCTCCAGATACATTCCGTTCCCCCTAGTCCTATCACTACCTGATATCCTGAGAAGTCCCTCCCCAGCCTTCCTGTAGGCCCCCTTCAGATACTGGAAGGCCACAATGAGGTCACCTCGGAGCCTTCTCTTCTCCAGACTGAACAGCCCCAACTCCTTCAGTCTGTCCTCATAGGAGAGGTGCTCCAGCCCTCTGATCATCCTCGTGGCCCTTCTCTGGACACCTTCCAGCATGTCCATGTCCCTCCTGTAATAGGGGCTCCAGAACTGGACGCAATACTCCAGGTGGGGTCTCACCAGACATGATTAGAGGGGGAGAATCACCTCCCTTGACCTGCTGGCCACACTTCTCTTGATGCAGCCCAGGATCTGATTGGCTTTCCGGGCTGCAAGTGCACATTGAGAGCTCATGTTGAGCTTCTCATCCACCAGCACCCCCAAGTCTCTCTCCTCAGGGCTGCTCTTCAGCCAGTCACTGCCCAGCCTGTATTTGTGCCTGGGGTTGCCTCAACCCAGATGCAGGACCCTGCACTTGGTCTTGTTGAAGCTCATGAGGTTGGCTTGTGCCCACCGCTCCAGCCTGTCAAGGTCCCTCTGGATGGCATCCCTTCCCTCCAGCGTGTCTGCTGCACCACACAGCTTGGTGTCATCAGCAAACTTGCTGAGGGTGCACTTGATGCCACTGTGCATGTCACCCACGAAGATGTTGAACAAGACAGGTCCCAGGACTGATCCCTGAGGGACTCCGCTTGTCACTGGCCTCCACTGGGACATGAACCCATTGACAGCCACTCTTACAAATAAAAGACTTCTTCACTGCTGTAAGCAGGAAAATCTGTGTCACCTGAGAGTCTTTCCATATGTGGGCTGAAATCCCAGGGGACAGAAAGTGTTGTTTTATTGTTAATGAGATGGTGTCCACGACTAGTGTCTCAGCTGATAAGGACTTTCTTCAATGCTTTATGGGCTCACTGGCTATTGAGGTGAATGGCCTATGTTAAGTACTTAGTGGTTTGCTTCACTACTTACTGTGTGATTTGATGCATTTATTATTTATCAGAAGCACATCCTTATAGTTTTTCTATTATGTTCTACATTAAAAAGCTTTGCATACATATTAGCTGATGGTAGCGAGCATTATGTACTTCCCATTTGTTTACAGTAGTCTGTATTTTCCAATGTCAGCAGTCCTCCACAAAGACGAAGTTTGCAGGCAGCACTTAGGCTTTTCCAATGGACTTTCAAGAGAACATTGCATAAACACAAAACTATTTTCAAAACATGGAATTTGACAGGTAACCAGTCAGGCAAAATGCTTGAAATACACCTTGCATGCAGCTGCCAGTACTTTTATTTTTCTCTTTGTAGACTTCAAATCACACCCCATTTGGCACTGTCTGTTTTTAATTTCAGACCAAAAAAGGAAGAGATCCTTTCCTGACACAGTGCTAATCCCTGTTGTGACGCTGGTCTACTCGAGTGCTTGTTTCTTGAAAGGTTTTGCACAAATACATACAGCCTTTTGTGGTGGAGAATGTAACAATGAAGCTGCTGGATGCTGTATTTTCTTTCTCACTTAGAAAATCAACAGGATGAGACTGCTCTTGCCTGATGGACCATTCTTTTCCCTGAGCAAACAAGTCCTCAAGACTTGCACCATTACATGAAGTTACATTATGGTTTCTTCTGTTCATTATAGTGTGCCCGTCCTCTATGGTAAATTTCGTTACACATACATACATATTTCACAGTCCTCCTACTACGTGGGGCTGTGTTGGGATAGCCCGGAGCCCCACAGTGTGGGCAGGCAGGCAGTGTGGGGACTCCTCTCCCCGCCGGCAGCTGAGGGGATGTCCCCGTCTTGTGTGGCACCGCGCACTTCTACGCGAGTACTAGACGCTCAGATGCCCTCATTCCCAGGCGAAGAAAGCACGCCTGTGGCAGGGTTTGTCTGACGAACGCGCTGACCATTCCCTCTTGGGGCTGTCTTTTTCTTCAGACTGACGAACACAGCCCCGCGAGGAGCTCAGCGGGGTCGGTGGGGCAGAGGAGCAGAGAACACAGGTAAAGGCAGAGGGCTGCCCCCTACCGCCCCGCGCCGTGCCCTGCCATGCCAGGGGCGGGCGCAGAAGGATGCTGAGGCCGGCGAGCGGAGCACAGCCCGACCCTGACGCAGCGGCGGCCCTATCCGCGGCGGGCGGGCGGGCGGATGGCGGGAGGCGGCGGGGAGCCGCGGGGCTGAGGGGCGGCGCCGCCGCGCCGCGCCGTGCCGCGCCGCGCCGTGCCGTGGTCGGCCGGGCGCCGCTGCAGGCTGGCCCCCTGCGGCTGCCTGCGGGGCAGCGGCGGCGGCCGGGCTGCCGGGATGATCCGGTTCCGGAGCTCCAGCATCAGGTCGCTGAGCCCGGAGATGAAATGCACCGTGCGGCTGCTGGACGACTCCGAGATCTCTTGCCACATCCAGGTGCCGGTTGGGAGAGGGGCGGCGGCGGTGGCCAAGCTCGGCGGGCATGGGTATCCTGGCCCGTGGGGCGCGGAGCCGGGCTGGGATTTGGGCGGCTGCTCACCGGCGCGGAGCTGGTGGCAGGGCCCGGGCGGCTCGGCGCGGCGGCTGCGGGAGCTGCCCTCATGCCGCACTCAGCGGCACCTGCGACGCGGGCACTCGTGGCTTCTCCGCCGGCTCCCAGCGCTGTGCCACGGCTTTGCACAGCACGGCACGGAGCGGCGGGGTCTGCGTCCATGCTCCAGCACCCCAGGCACGGCACCCCGAGAGTAGGAGGAGCCCTATGGGCTGCGGGCGGACCTCGGGGAGCGGTGGCCCGGGCGAGGAGGGAGACCCTGGTGGCCCCTTCCCTGTCCCGTGGCGCGGTAACGGAGAGCCCCGGGGGACTCTTCTTGTTGCGGAGGTGCGGAGGAGGAGGAGGAGAGCTGCTCTCCGGTGCCGGGAAAGCCGTGCCCTGGGAGCAAGGCCCGCTGTGATCGGCGTGAGGAAACGCTGTTACTGAGATAGTGGACAGAGTTCACAATGAAGCACAGCTCCCCCTTCCTCTTCATTTTAAGGCAAAAGATAATTTAGGATAGTAGTTGTGCAGTTGGAAAGAAAGCAACTTTGCTGTAATCTCTCTTTCTAATTACATAGTCTCTTTTTATTCCTTCAAGTAATAAGGAGATGAAAAGTAAGGAAGTTGAGAGTTTTTGGTGGAGCAGCAGGATTTGGAGTGTGTGAATGCCGGGGTATGTCAGGTGTTGTAACAGGAACCAGTTGCTGATGTGTTATGGAAGTCTTGCAGATTCTTAAACTACAAGAATTAGAAACCAAGTTACTCTGTTTGCAATTTCCATGGCGTTTGTACAATCACTGAGATGAACTTGGCATCCAGATTGGAAGATATTTATGGCCTTTTAGGAAATGGTATCTTTATGTTTCCCTGATGGTATGAAATAGCCACAGCTTTAAGTCACCTTGTACAAAGCCCAGCTATGGCTGAAAAAGTCAAGTGCCACGAGATGCAAAAGCTACGTTTCTGCTTGGACCAAATTCTGGGTTTAGTAGTTCCAATGGAGCCATTTAATACTAGGATAGAACAAAATAGGTCCAGTTGGAAGGGGTCTGCAATGGTCGTTTAATCCAACAAGCTGACCACTTAGGGGCTAATTGACAGTTAAAGCAAACTATTAAGTGCATTGTCCAAATGGCTCTTAGAACCTGAAAAGCTTGGGACACCAACCACCTCTCTAGCAAGCCTGTTCCAGTGTTTGGCCACCATGTCAGTAAGGAAATGCTTGCTAATGTCCAGTCTAAACCTCCTCTGAAGCAGCTTTGAACCACTCCCACATTCCCTGTCTCTGTATGGTGAGGACAAGAGATCAGTATCTCCCTCTCCACTTTGCCTCCCTCAGGAAGCTGTAGAAATCAATGAGATCACTCCTCATCTTCCTTTTCTCTAAACTAGACAAACACAAAGTTCTCAGCTGCTCCTCACAGGACATGCCATCCAGCCCCTTCACAAGCTTTCTTGCCCACTTCTGCATGCATTCAAGGATCTTCACATAATTTTTAAATAGTAGGGCCCAAAATGGACACAAGACTTAAGGTGAAGCTGCACCAACTCTAAATACAGTGTGATAACCATCTTCTTTATGACCAGCTGCTTACACAGTGTCTGATACATACCAGGATGCAGTTTGCCCTGATAGCTGCCAGGGCACACTGCTGACCTGCACTGAGCCCATTGTCAAACAGCATGTCCTGATCTCTTCTTGTAGGGCTGCTCTCCAGTCATGTGTCTTCCAATTTATGCTTGCGTTCTCGTTACACTCAGACAATAGGTAGCCTGGAAGTAACAGGAATTACCAAGCCATCTTGTACCTGTATCACTGTAACACTCTTGTTGATGACTAGTGTGATTATGAGGTCATAGCTTAATGGGTAAGAAGCAGAATGGCCTTCAGAGTCTTCTTGGAGCTTAATGGAAGCTTTGCATAACTTATTTTTAAAAATTGATTTCTTTAAACAATGATGAATTTAAAGTCAGAATCTGAGATGCTGTCATTGTAGCTCTGTAGATTTATAGTGCCCAACAGATTTACATGTGCAGTGTATGGCCTGTAATGCCCACAGGGTCAAAAGAAGCCATTTATTGCTGTAGGTATGACATTGTGCAAGGTGAGGTAATGAGCTCAGAACCAGCTGAATGGTACTGAATCTTTATGTCTCATTCCACCTGTAATGCAGGCAGAAGAGAAGTGCTTTATGCCAGAGTTGAAAATGTTGTAACTACAACAGTTCTAAGCATAATCCTGAAAATTGGATTGTTTTTATTATAAACTCACCTAGAACTTGTTTTCTTGAGACTGCACATTAACCAAAAATATTTAAAATGGTGGGAATGGCTCCTGTTTTTTTTTCCCCCAGGATTTTTAGGTAGAAGAATTCTAAATATGTAGATGCGGATCATAGTGTAAGGAACTAATTTGCTCTTGGCCACTTTGGCAGAAACAGGCAATTAAAGTTGATATTTCATAGTTCTGACAGCTTTTGCTCTTTCCTGTGCCATACTCTTTGCACTTTGCATATAGCTTCTCCTACTTTTATGTATACATAGTATCATAGTATCATAGTATCAGTCAGGGTTGGAAGGGACCACAAGGATCATCTAGTTCCAACCCCTGCCATGGGCAGGGACACCCCACACTAGATCAGGCTGGCCAGAGCCTCGTGCAGCCTGGTCTTAAACACCTCCAGGGTCGGGGCCCCAACCACCTCCCTGGACAACCCATTCCAGGGCTTCACCACTCTCATGGTGAAGAGCTTCTTCCTCACATCTAGCCTGAATCTCCCCACCTCCAGCTTCATTCCATTCCCCCTAGTCCTGTCACTCCCTGAGATCCTGAGAAGTCCCTCCCCAGCCTTCTTGTAGGCCCCCTTCAGATACTGGGAAGGCCACAATGAGGTCACCTCAGAGCCTTCTCTTCTCCAGACTGAACAGCCCCAACTCCTTCAGTCTGTCCTCATAGGAGAGGTGCTCCAGCCCTCTGCTCATCCTCGTGGCCCTTCTCTGGACATGTTCCAGCACCTCCACATCCCTCCTGTAATAGGGGCTCCAGAACTGGATGCAATACTCCAGGTGGGGTCACCTGGGAGTCACAGGGGAGGCATAGTTGGGCTGTATAATCTCTTTATCTCCTTGTATGTGTATGGCTGTTAAGACACGAGACCAGAAATGTCTAACCACTCAACTGTTTACGCTCTCAAAATCTGCATTTAAAATTCATAATATGGGTAAAACTTGCTAGGAGCTTTCATAATGCTACTATTTTATTTTTTAATTAAATAAAAGGTTGCAAGTTAGTTGTGTATGTACTAATTGATGCATATTCTGTGGAACAAAATAGGCCAGATGATGTGCTGCTAGGCTAACAGCAGAGATTCTGAAATTATGCTGGCTGGCACACGTTGGACAGCTGTGTTTTGGTCATTAAGATGATAAGAAAGCTTAATTCTACGATACTGATAAGTCTCTTAAGTACACAGGATGCAGTAAGGAATGGTGATGACTGAAATTCTAGATGTGTATTTTCAGTGGGAAAGGATGGAAGATAGAAAGCTAGTCTGCATGGTGATGCATGCAGCCGATGATACGCTTTATTTTGGTGCCCTGAGTTTTGCCAAAGCCTTCCTTTTGAAGTCTATCTTTCCAACAGTTGGGTTGCACACATGGGCTAGTATCAGAGGGCCCCAGTACCACTTCAGTGTAGTCATGCATGTTTAAAATCTTTTCATATGCAGCATAAATCTTTGGCCCTACAAAATGTACAGCCAGAGAATTGTGTGTTACATTGGGATGTAGGGTTTGGAAAAGTAAGCAAGAGCAGATGTATTTAGGTGCTACATGTATATGTACTTTTTTGCCTTCCTGTGTAAATTACTTAGTGTTTAGGTAGGAAAATAAGTATTTTTAAAAAATTATTATTACAGTTCTTTAAAAGCAGTGTTTTAGCAAACCAACAGGCTAATAGAGCCTGCTTTTAGAAAGTATATTTTATAGCTAAGAGTCTAGTGACAACATATGGGGCGATGTGGGGGGGAATCAGAGATGAATCACACATTTGCAGGCTCCAGCCAACTAGTTACTGAGCTGTGCAGCTGCCATGTAGGTCACCAAGTTGCTCAAGGCTAGGTCTGTGGCTCAAAGGTCGGAATTTAGTGTGTTGTTCTCCTCATCTGAGAGACTTTGTGACCGCAAATGAGCTCAAATGGTGACAGGCACAAAAAAGAGATGAGGCCCAAGGGATGCTTAACTAATGTTTGTTATGATATTTATTTTGCCATGGGTTTTTTTGGTTGTTTTGTGAAGCCACTCTGGGGCTTTTGTGTTGGGCAGTCTTAACAGAAGCAGTAGGATGAACTTGTAGTGGCACAACTGAAATAGAGAGGCTATGAAAAACATCTTGAAGAGCCTGTGCTCATAGTCTGTTCTGCTGTCCAAGAGAGAGAACTGATCTTCTTGTGCAACCTGTCTGATAAAGCACATAATCTAGGCTTGAAAGAGGGCAGTGGGGGAAGTAGGTCTTCAAAACTATTGAAAATGTGTCTAGAGCAGCAGGAAGACCTCCTTTCTGGAGGTACTAATGAGATATTTATTTTCTGAGTCATTGACGTAACTCTCACACTCCCATTTTTGCAGGCTATTTACATGTAATTAGTCTTTTAATAACAATAGCCTAAACATCTTAAAAAGTAAGGAAAAAAAAATTTTTTTTTGGCCTGGTATATTCTGTAACATTGTTTGTGCTTACTTCAGTTATGAGTTAACTGTAAAGATCCTGTTATGGTAGAGTGTTATTAAATGTGGGAATACTCCTTGGGTTCAGTGGTGCCATGCTGGCATGCTTTAAATAAGGCATGGGCTTTAGTATGCCTTGTTTAACTGGAGAGACTGCAGCTGCTGCTATTTCTCTGATTGTTTTAAAAATATGAGTGTGTATTAGTAAACATTATAGCTCTGAATTAATTTACCTATATGAGGTTAATAAATTATAAGCTGACTGTAGAAAAAATGCTTAATTTAATGTATTACTTAATTTGTAAACTAATACAAGTATTGCTTTACTATTAGGCTGTTTCAGTCCAGCTGTCTGAAATTGGAGATAAAGTTGGCATGAATGAGACTTTTCTGTCAGCTGGAGCTTATTACTGCCACTGATAATGAACTTTGCTGTCTGTGTGTTTATTTGTAGTCCATACAAATGGACTGTGTGTTTATTTCAATCCATATGTAAAACTGTGTAGTAATGGGGCATTTGTAGTGACACAGATTTTTGCTTTGTAAAAAGCTTTCTGGAACAATCTATGTAGAAGGTCTCAAAAATATCCCCCAACCGCACTATTGATTAAAAAAAAATGTATCTAAATTATTATTTGATTGTCATTGAAAAGAACAAACTTGAATTTCTCTGTCTGTCCAGCTTTTGAACAAGGAGAAGACATAATTTTAAAAATCTGGTTTAGAATTGGAAACAAACCAAGCAGAGTAAATCTTTGATTTACTTGTGTTGTGTTCTTAGACCTTTTACCTTTTTGCAGAAGTAAAAATGAGCATGACAAAATCTGAGGCAGCTGATTTCTTTCTGCTGCTGGTCCAGTAGTGTATGATGGTCTTGTGTGTTTTAACTCTTAATTCACAAGCAGTTTTGTGCAGTTTGAATAGTGCTGTCTGTATTCTGGCTAATGATTTGCTAGCTTGGTGGCTTTTAATTTCTATTTTCTCTTTTAAAATTTGACATTCACTGTCCTGTATATTTCTTTTTGTGGCATTCTGATGCCTGGAAACTCCCCTTCTTGCTCAGTATTTTCTACTTGGTCTGCATGTTGCAGGCAGATGCTAACCAAAGAACTCTGTAAAATTCTCATCCCTCAATAAAGTGTAAAAACCAAAACACCAAAGCAGGCTGTGAGATGAAAGAGTAGTGACCATGAATCTCACTGTGAAGTTATGCCGAATGTTGATAATTTGGAAAAGTAAGTGGGAGAGGGAAGACAGCATGAGAATGAAAAAGGTAGAGAAGCCAGAGATCAGAAGGCAGCAGCAAGCTATAGCTGTGGAAAGGGAAAGGTTAAGGGATTATGTAGATAGCAGGCGGGAGATTTAGTGAATTTATATTTATCCTATAAGCGATGTCAGAACTGTAACCTGCAAGCATCTTGAGCTGCTGGGATGATGCTTTCATGGTTCAGAATAGTCAGAAGAGTTCTAAGGAAGGGGGATGCAAGCTAGGATGGGTTCTTTGCATGTTCTGTTGACGCACTTCAGAAACTGCATACTAGGGCTTGTATTCCTACCTTCATGCTTGACTCTCTAATTGTACAGTTAAAATAGGTACTCTTACTGAGAGTTGCAGATGAGAAGCCTCTCTAATTAAAGCTAAGCATATGTGTTAGAGCTACCTCTGTTGTTACTTTTGCATGTTTGATTTAATTTGCAAAAGTGTGTTTTCTTTTTAATAATGCCTATGGATGTGCTCTTAGTTCCTTCCAGGGCTAAAAAGAAAACAAGGAGTAGAAGGTGTTACTAGGAAGTTACTAGGGTGTGAGGAGCTCTCAATGACAGAATAAAATTTAATTGTATTGATGGATTTTAGTAAGTGTTTGTGATGCTTTATGTTTGCATATCATTGCTTTCTGTATCTCTGGTAGGGAAAAGATATATACCTATGTTTAATAGTCATGTGTTGCTACCAGTTCACAAACTCTGCTGTTCTTTCTTGTTATTCTTCAATGAAAATATTTTAAAAATCAGGTTATGGAAGATTTTATTCAATGTACACCAAATGGCAGCTGAACTACTTTTCAGTTGGATAAATCTTATTAATGATGTCAAATTAGTTTTTTTCCACACTTTGTATTGTCTGATCAATGAACAAAATCTGAAAATTCTCTCTTAAAGGCAGCGATTTTGCCTTTCATTTTAACTTGGTATTTCCTCTGTATTGGAGTTGGCATTGTACTTCATATTTTGATTGCTAGAAAACAAACGTGTGGGAGTATAGATATGTACTTAAGGACTTGTCCGGTCCAGGGTTGAAGATGAACATGTATTTCAGTAATACAATGTAGATGGTATTTTAATATATTGGTGAGATCTGGTGCTGCATTGTGAAGGAAAAAAATATGAAAAAAGCACATAGCCTTGGACAAAGTTAGCTAGTTAACAGGGACAAGCTAAAAGGGCAGTTACTCCTTTAAAATGACAAATATAATCTTTTCACTTTAACCCACCTTTAATATTTTTTTTTACAGATTTGAATAAAAATTTTTGCATTCTTTCTTGTCATGCATATTTGGGCAGTGGCTAAAAGAGTAGAGGTAGGGCTGTAACAATAATAACAAAAAACTGGAAAATCAATAATAAAATGGAACACGGCTTAGATGTCCAAACTGCAAATCACTGACTTGATCCTATGGGGTGTAAAGTGTCTCCTGTGAGATACAGGGTTCTTTCTGCTTGCAAGAACTTCATACAGTCTTTCGTCTTGAAAGGGATTTTGGCACTTTGTGAGTCTTACTGTGCTTGCACTTAGAGATGCACTGATAGGGATATAATACGCAAGACAGCCAAGAAGTGATCATTTGTCAGACTTAATTGGCCAAAGTTTAGATCAAAATTGAATCACTGGTGAGGAATTACTGTACTTTCACTTTTTTGTTGTATTTGCCTAGATTGAATTTTCTGTAGAGGTCAGGAATATCAGTGCTCCTGAAATTACCTTTAACAAAATAAAGAGATCAGTGCGTTTTGTTTGGGAAGGTGAAACAGAGAGTCTGGATTTTGCTGATATGGTTGTTGCTCGCTCCCTGGAAAAGGTAGTGTATTTAAAACACAAGTTGGAAAAAATTAGGATAAAGAATGTGAGAAATGGCAGCTGATTTTTCCTTTCTCCCTCAAAAAAGCAGGTGGTTGAGAGGACTGGAGAGAATTCTTCCTGCTTGTTTTCTGTAGCACCAGGTCTCTATAATTCTGAGTATTTTGGCTTATTAAATCAAGCATGTTGAAAATAGCTCTCTTAATCTTCTTACTATCTCTCTTTTTTTGCACTCCCCCTCCACTCCTCAGTGTGGATAACAACAACCTATTGTCAAGGGTCATAATATTCAGATTTCTGGTCTTTCTTCCCTTTTCCTCCAAAAGTCAAGCTGTCACCAGGTGACTTCTGCTGTGTCTTTCCCTGCTGCATATGGAAAATACCTCCTCATGGTTCTTTGTTTAGCTGAGGCTGCTTGTCTGGTCCTTCATGCTTTGCTTACATATAGCCTCATTTTTCTCTGACTAGCTTTGTGTTCTTGGAGACCTTTTATAGATTAGAAATCATATTTTTGCTCCTATCATACTACCTTGTTGTCACTCTGGTTTAATTATTTGTCTGATAGTAAGAACACAATTGGAATAATTCAGCAGTAATTAAATAAGTAAAATTTATTTATTTTTTGCATAAAACTAAAAGCAAAACAAACAACCCCCAAACTCCTTTCTTTATTCTCCACTGTAAGTTTATTTTAGCATTTCCAGCTACAGCAATTCAGTTAATACATTTTCCTCTTTTCAGTGTTTGTAATTTTTGTTTTGTTTTGTTTTAAATGGAGATGTGTCAATAATCAGTTCTTGCCATTTCAGTGTGCTTTCAAGGTGGATGCTGTTGTCCAGCTCAGGGTTAATTATGGCAGTAGTAGGCCCAGTGTGTACAGTAATAATCCTATTCACTGTGCTGTTCATGAAAAGTACTGGTAAATGACTTGAGGAGGAGCTAGTGATGAAGAATGAACATTGATGCTCTAGTACTGTTACATTTAGAGGAAGTTTCCCTAACTGAAAGTAATGCTGGAAACTTCAAGATTAAATGTGTCATTCCAATCTATATAAGCTTAAGTATATGTATAAGTATATGTATAAAATTTCTCAAGGTTGCTCACAGCCAGAAATGAGAACATATGGGCTATATACTGTGAGGGTTTTTTTTCAGCAGAAATCTGGCCATTCAAGACTGTGAAGTGATTTCAAATTATTGTTCTTTAAAGGCTTCCTTTGGAAAAATGTTAAACGAATCAACATGTTCATTAAAAATGCTTGTTATTTTCCCCTTGTTTATTTAAACCCCTGAAAGAAGTAAACAATCAGCATTTAAGATACAATTTGCCCATAGCAAACTTATTATGTCACAATGGTATTTTCCCTGTAGCATGTTTGGAAGCGAATTGTGCTTTGTAAGAGTAAAAACAAAATTCAAGATTTGCACCTGGCTGTTTTTTGTTCTGATGTTGCAATATGTAAATTTATCACAAAAGGGTACATGCTACGAAGATAACTTAGGGTATTTCTAACAACACTGTATAAAGCCTCTTTCGTACAGTCACTCTGTATGGGCATCTTTTTGGTCTTTCATGTAACTGTGGCAGAAGCAAAAGAAATGACAGTGAGAAATTAAATCAACCAAGCAACCCCTCACCCCCAAAACCCCAACAGTATCAAGACAAATTAGAACAGGACTTAATAATTTATTAAATATAAACAGACCAAAAAGCAGTCACAAACAATTTGAAATTAATGATGAACTTCTGTGGAAAGTGAGCATGAAGTTCACACCGTAATGGTGTGTTTGTATTGTTTCCAGACACAGAAGCTAGTCAAAGGTATTGTCTCCAAAGCAGAGTGTTGGCATATGAACTCCCTTTTGGGAATGGTTCCTGGACCTGTCTATCTGCCAGACCATGCCTAGAAAGTGCTCAGCAAGAATGCTAACTGGGATAGACTGGATTTTTGTCAGGCAATACCCTGACAGTTCAGTGGTATGGGTGGTGGATTTCAGGTGTGTTCATGACACTGTCCTTCGAAGTGGAAAATCTGAAGTATTGTGTGAAGCATCTTAAATAGTGGTAGTTAAGATAGTGTAGCGCTGGGTTTAGTAGGTGCTTACAAAATAGCTGTGTTTAGGATCTGTGGCTGTAATCTTGGATTTGCACCTGTAATCCAAGTTTGTTTGTTTAAAATATGCTTAGCCACAGAGTCTAATGCAGAAGTACTCTACAGGACCAGACATCAGCTGGTTGTGATCTTTTTCAGTTTGGTTTTATTTTTATGGGCAGACTGCAAGCCCTATGGGTGGAGTGAGAATGAGCTGTGGTTATTTCTTTTGAACCGTAATTGCAAAAAGTGCTATGCGTTCCACAGAGATACTACTGTATTTACTTTAAATAATAGGATCTTCAGGGTCTTTAGGGTCTTCAGACTAAAAGTCAGCTTTCACTTTCATTATGTTACTTTAAAATTGGTTAACAAAGGTAATACTTGTCAGTGAGAGTAATGGTTCCTCTTGTGTTAGATAGGGTATTTATCTGGGGTGTGAGCTGAACTCTGAAATGGTGCACTGCCTGCCTGAACTTAGACGATTTCAACGTGTTCAGTGTGCCGGTAGGTTCAGAGTGCACCAAACACGTTGACCCTACTTGCTTCTGCTCTGAATGGGTTTTCTGTATCTCCATCCCGGGAAAAGTAAGGAAACAGCAGTGGCTTTTGCAGACAAGTGCTTAAGAGTGATTGGCTGTGCAGACTCAGCCATTCACATGAAATGACTACAGCAGCTCATGGTGCTCCTGCCAGTTGCTAGGTGTAGGGCGGCTTTTCTGTTGTGACTTCTCACATTGGCAGGATTTACAGATTAATTTTCTCATATGACCTGGCAGTTCGTACTTTACAGCTGCCAGAATGGAATAAGTCTTGAGCAGGAATTGTCAGTCCCCCAACCAAATGATGCTGCTGACTTAAGGGTATTAAAGCAAAAAGTGTGGCATGTATAAGTGGAAAAAAAAAATCCAAACAATATTCTACACAGTTTTGGGACGTGTGTTCAGATAATTCTGTGTGTGGTTTATATGTATCAAATAAATAACATTCTTTTATCCTGTAGCTTCTTGATAGTTGGAGGATGGTTTGTATCTTGCCCAGATGACTTCACAGCATAAATTCAGGGAAAAGACAATAAGGGAATGATTAATTCATCTTATGATGATGAGACTGCACAAAGTAATTTGTATATCTGGCTTGAGTTTTAAGTAAGGGGGTGTTGTAGTGTGTGGAAATAATACTGTAGGAGATCCAGGATTTGGACATTGGTATGTTGTAGGGCAGAGAGCAAGACTCCAGTTGTGTAGAAATTTCTGTGTAGAAATTGCAGAGAACACGGCAGTACTGACTACACCCTCCCAGTGTTTGCACCTGATTTTGTTTCGTTATTTTGAAACTCATTCCAGTGAAAGAACATCCAGTTAGTAAATCTATTATTCCAGCTGTTAAGGTGATCTGTACTACTCTAACCTGTTTCTCTGCTTATGTTTTAATTCACTTTTACTTTAAGGTATCAAGAAGTGAGCTTTGTTGCTCTTTGGTTTGTCTGAGTAACTTGCCATCTCCCTGTTCTATTAAAAGCTGGTGCAGTTTGTGACTGGGGATTGGGCTGGATTGTGACAGGAGGAGAAATATGAGTTCTAATTCTGCTTTGTAGAGTTGTTGGATTTTATTTCTACTTCTGCCTTACAGCAGCTCATGGCTTACTGTCTTCTGCCTCATGGGTGAAGTTATCAGTACCATATCTAAGCCCAGGCTGCTACAATGCCTTTCTGAAGACATCATCTAACTTAGCAGTTAACTCTCTTTTTGTTGCTCTTTCCTTCACTTCTCCCAGACAGTTTTCAGTCCTTTTCACAGCATTTCTACTCGTGGCACTTCTAAGTTATGGTTTCTTGTTTTTTTGGAAGTAGGCAATGCACTGTGTTCAGTACACAACAGAAACCTGGATCTGTTGATAATCATAATTCCCTGGTTTGCTGATTTCTGTAAGTACTTCACAGAGAATATTCAAACAGTTGTTACATTCTTGATAGTCAGAGGCTGCTCTGTGTCTTGCCGAGAAGAGTTCATGGCATAATTTCAAGCAAAACACTCTTTTTCCCTGCCAAGGTGCTTTTTTTCAGTCATCATTTTAAGAATGATCTGGAGTTAGGCTTTGGACAGTGAATACCAGAAGTATGAATTTTTCAAGCATCATGCTGTATTTGGGTGTTTGCTTGGTTAATTTTGTTTGGGTTATCTTATATGTGTTGTTTGGGTTTTGTTTGATTGGTTTTGGTGGGGTTTTTGGGTGTTTTTTGACCATTTTTGTAGTTTACTGGCTCTGTGAATTATTTTGATTTGCTACAATTTTATTGCTCTTGGTGACATACTGTCTGAACAAAGCTGGTCTGTGTGTTTGTATATACCTTCTAACTTGTAATGGCTCATTTAGTTGTAAGGCTTTTATAGCATTCTAATTGTTTGTGTCTTTGTCTTGCTAACTGTGATTTGTAACAATGAGGTTTCGTAAGAGCCAGGTCATACCTTAGAAACTTAATTTTCTTCACTTTCTTGCTCATCAATTTACTTTTTCCAATTTCATTCCATTTCACGGGTTTTAAACCAAGAAAAATCTTTCATGGTCTTCTAGGCCTGTTATTTCAAATTGTACTACTTTTTTTTTCCTGTCTTTCCCAGATAAAGTATTTTTAAATTGAGATCCATCACGTTCAGTCCTTACAGTACTGATCTTCGCCCTTTCTTTATAATGGACATGTCATGTGAAATCCTGAATAATCCTGGATTTGTTCAGGAAAAATGGAAATGTTTCTGTCTCCTAATTCTGTGTATGTGGGGTTTTTTTTTGTTTGCCTTTTTTTTTTGTTTGTTTGTTTTGTTTTGGTTTGGTTTTTTTAGAGAGCAAGCAGGTGACATGTAAGTCCTTTATGAAATTCGCTGACTTGACAGTACTCAGAGAAAACAGAAAGAGACATGGTGAACCTGGTTTGTGCCCTATGTAATATTTGGCATTTCTCTGAAACATATGGGAGCAATTGCATTTTCTAACCTCTGCCTTCTTTATCTCCTGAGGATTCACTGCTTAAGAAGATAGCAGAATGTTTGCTAAGAAGAATTCTTGAGTGTTTTATTCTACAGGCTGATTGTTGAAGAAAGGTTAGGAACCCAGGGGGAAGCCAGTTTAACAAATTCTGCTTTTCTGTTGTGTCCACATATTAGATAATGCTTTGTACTGAATCTTCTTCTACAGAGTATTGTTTTTCTCGTTTTGGACTATGTAGCCTTGCCCATGCATTCCTGACACAGAACAGATAAATAAACGTGTGCTTAGAAATGGTGTGCTGGGATTCCTTAACAGTATTTATTTGAAGAAATACCACAAGTTTTCTTGTGAAGAAAGAGGTTTCTGCTTTATGAACAAGATAACCCTGTATTTCTGCTCAAAGTAAACATAATTTTGACACATTTCATGACCTCATGATATTTTGTGCACTCACACAACGCAGAAGGCTGTCTCAGGTCCTTTGGCAATGGATAATGTTGTGCTTGTTTTGATACATCTTTCAGCTAAATCAGAGATCAAAACCAAACTCCAGCACTCGAGGGCATGTGAGAAGGATTTTTGACACTAGAGGAAAACAAATCTGTAAAGTCTTCATGACTGTTCCTGTCATCCATGCAGATTTGCTTTAACTGATGCCAAGTCTTCCGTAATATTGATGACATCCTTCATCTTGTGAGTGGCCCAAATGTCACAGAATGTATGCTGGTAGTGTAATTCTGTTATTTATGTGTGGAGACCAAAAATGGTGAAGATTCATATAAAGATGTGAATGTAATATGCTTTCTGTTAATTGTTTGAAAAATGTTTAAAACTCTGATCTTGTGGTTTTGCTGGTGTAAAAATTTTATTAAGCAAATTATGCAACAGTTCCCTGACAGCAAGGCAGTTAATGATTCTATGATTCTAATAAAATGTCACAATATATGATAGTAAAGTTACATGTAGAATGACTGCCTTTATGCCCAAGACAGTATAAGAGCCTGTGGAGGTACAAGTTGCCTGTTGCTTTCCATCTGTCTTGGTCTGTGTGATTTGGAGTATTGGTGAAGTGTTTGGCAGTTGGAGCACAGCAGTAGTTGCTGAAAAATTAAACAGAAGCAACATGAAAATTTAGCCATACTGAGCAGTAGTAGAGTTCAGGTCTATTGGCTTGCAATATAGTTCTGAAGATGTCTGAAGTGGGGCTGCAGTGGCCTGCAGTCATAGTCATGGCTGCTCCTGCAAAATGGGCTGACTGATGTGTCCCAGTCCCTCAGGGAAATAAGAGATATTTTCCATGACTTTTTGTGGGCATAGTAGGACCACTCATCCACAAGTATCACAGAATCACAGAATGCTAGGGGCTGGAAGGCACCTTGAAAGATGGTCTAGTCCAACCTCCCTGCCAGAACAGGATCACCCATACCAGATCACACAGGAATGCATCTAGGCGGGATTTGAATATCTCCAGAGGGGAACTCCACAACCCCACTGGGCAGCCTGTTCCAGTGTTCTGTCGCCCTCACAGTTAAAAACTTCCTCCTCATGTTTACATGGAACTTCCTATGCCTCAACTTCGACCCATTGCCCCTTGTCCTGTCACTGGGCATCACCAAGAGCCTGAGTCCATCCTCTTGGCACTCATCCTTTACATATTTATAACCATTAATGAGGTTTCCTCTTAGTCTCCTTCTCCAAGCTGAAGAGCCCCAGATCCCTCAGTCTCTGTTTATAGTGCTTCTGCATGGCATGCTGAGAAGTATATTACCTGGATTTTACAGATAAAAGCTGCTGTGGGGAGAGAGGCTGCTGTGGAAATGGTTTAATTTGGTGCACTTTATGAGGCTTTTAAGAATGACTAGAAAATTCCCAAATCTGGGATAGAAACACTAATGCTTTCCCAGCTTGACATGTAGATACATTCTTTCCCTGCCGCCTAAGAAACATTTATTTCCTAACGTGACTGTGTGGGATGGAATGTCTTGTGCTAAAGTGGAACTTATCTGCTGCAGAGGTCATGAATGAGAGCGTGCTCTGCTACACGTAATGTGGAAAATTGAATTCTCATTCATAATTATTGTCTGCCTCCTGAATCTCTGATCCTTTGCAGAGGTAGCAGATGAAGCTTGCATTGATTACAGTATAACTGTAACACTCTTCCTGGGTTCACAGGGTTACTGTGTCCCTCCAAAGTGCTCGGGAGTAGCCATCTAGGCTACTGCTCGGTGGGATACGTATTGTGTTCCAGAGGGATGTTAAGCTTTAGCTTTCCCTTGTCTTATGATTAGTACAAGCAAAGCTATGACCCTGTACGTGGCCAGACTTCAGCTACTCCAGATCATCTGAAGCATTATGTTTTTCTATATTGTTTACAGGGTAACCATTCAGGAGTACAAATAGAAAGCACAGCAAAGGAAGCATTCTCAGTTTTCAAAAATCACACCGTATGCCTTTCAGAGGCTTATAACTGGTGAAGAAGGCAGAATCATGTTTCTTTCAGAGCTCAGTGTTCATCAGTGCTAGTATTGTCAGATTTTCCTTGTACCTTTTTCTGCAAAAGGGACTGATAATAATTTTCCTCCATGCTAGTAATTTGTTTTTATCTACCATATAACCACTTTATTTTTGCAGGATTGCCATTTTCAAATGATAAATCTGTCTTATGAGTTTGGGTGATTTTCATTAAGAATATCTGCTATATAATTTCTGTGATTTGAAATAAACAGACGCCAAAAAACCACAACTTGGTATATCTAATAAATTTAAGGAACTTAGAGCCAACGTGCAAATGGAGGCTCTGACGGAGAGAATGAAGCATGAGCAGTGCATTTCAATGGGAGGTGATAGCAGTGTTTACTCTGTTATCACAGTAGCGCCTTAGTGCCTAAGGCATGGATGAGGATCCCATTTCGCTATGCAAACACAAAGTAAGATACACTTCTTAGTCAGATCTGAGCCAGGGGCACTCAGAGGAGTAGTGTGTTATACAAATAAAAGAGCTTGCTGCCATTTATGTGAGTAGTAGTACTTGAATCTGCATGTGCTCTTGGTTCATGGAAACTGAGCGTGAAAATATAGTGGTCTAAGGCATTTTTATAAATACATTTTAATATATTGCAGTTGGACAGTATTCACTAAGGCAGGCAATAATCTATTAAATCTTCAAAGGCAGGTAAGTCATATCCTGTGCCTGCATTCTTCAAATAAGACAACTGCCTAGATGGGCATGGGCAGACAAAGGAACAACACTGGGCAGCATACTGTAGCTGTATCTGAACATTGTCATCTTTTCCAAGAAAAGAGAGGTTTAGAAGATGATAATTCGTAGTTCCTCCTTTCTGTCAGAAGGTCTGGCCTGGAAAGAAGTGCAGAGTTGCATGTTTTGGAAGTTTGTGGATTGGACTGTGGGAACTGGGAAGGGTGGGTGATTGCTGTTCTCTTTCTCTCAGCAGAATGGAGACAAAGGGGGCATACATGAGAGGGTCCTGGTAGGCAGGGGTGAATTACAACTGTGAGCAGATGGATGAAAAGTAGCTGGTGAAAATACTGGAGGGATGCACAAGGACATATGCCCAAGAAGTAGACCAGGGAGAAGATACTTGCGTCATTACTTGGAAAGGTACCAGTGGAGCACAATGGCATTTGACAGGCAAGAGGATATGATACTGGGATAATCTACTCAGAAAATGATGGTAATGAAAGAATATCTTGTTTTATTATACCCTTGTCTACTTAGGGGTTAGTAGTAATGATTATTTGTAACAGGAGTATACTTCTATGGAAAACAGTAGGGTGTGTGTGTGTGTGTGAGCATAGTTTTTATCATTTTTATCAAAGTTAACTGAGCAAGTGGAAGCTTTCTGAAAAGCCTTCTCTAACAGGCCAGGGATGCATGGGCTGTGTAGCTGGTTGTGCTATGTACTAGCTGTGCTTCCAAGAAGGTAAAAAAATCTCTGGACACCTAGCAGTAGAACCCCCTTTTCATTTAATAGATGAGATTTTAGTGCTTCTTTTGAATTTGGCATGCAGAATCCTGAACAGTGTGTTAGAATGAAGTTGTATGCTAGCAGGCCACAGTCTTCTGGATCATATAATCTGGATCATACAATCTAGACTGAGACTTGTCTTCTTGTTTGGGATTGTCCATAATGTTATCTACAGACTAGAAAGGTGATTCTCAAATCTACTGAGCTTTTTGACTTCTACTGTACTTTTATCCAGCAAATCTTGTTCACTCTGATCTTCAATGGTATGTTTTTAATGCTTAAAAATATATTAAGATCTTTAACAACAAAAAAACAGTTGATATCTCTAATTTGTAAGTTTTAATGTGAAAAGCTCAGAGGTTTTGACAAGGTATCGGGGAACAATGCAGTAGAATAAAAGTGCAGGTGAGCTTCTTATTCCATTGTAGTTTGCTTTTTTGTAGGAAAAAAGTTAGAGGCACTTAAGGAAAATGAAAATACATTTAGAAAAAAAGTACTGAAAATGTGTCCATGGATTTTTGTCAGGTATTTGACTAAACAAAATTGAATTAAACCAGATTAGTTTGCTAAGATAGAATAGTTATAATTCAATTAGGTTTTGGCGTGAGGCAACTAGCTTAATGGTGAAAGTTGACAAAACATGGAATGTCTGATTGAAAATTACTAAGTTAAAGAGCATAAATGCTTTGTAATGAACATTTCATAGTTGACTTTTAAATGTTTGTTTACTGCGATTAAGAGATTTTGTGGTGAAGAATGCCAACAGACTGTGACTGTTCTCAATTCCTGACCAAACCTGTGAAGGAAAACCGGTTGCATGCTTATTCAGTTATTCACAAACTACTCAGAGATATTATGCATAAGGTTTAATAGTGTGCACCTGGATTACAAAAGTAATTTTCATATTTGCAACAGATTTCCCTTTAATGAGAAGTGAACACAAGTGTACATAGTCTCCTTACCATGCCAGAAGTGTGGGAATGGGATTTGCAAATAGGCATACATTTCCTTACATCTAAATTTTAGAGTACTTAATTTACACCCCAACCCCCCCACGCCCCCATCACTCATAGCTAGGCTATGTGACATATTATATGTTTGTTAACTGCAAAAAGTGCATTGAACCAATGCTTTTGAATACAAGGGACAAAAGTTTGGGTATTGTAACTAATGGGATGGATCCATGCTTGTTCAGCTCCTGGCAGAGTGGATATGGAGGGAAGTTAGATGTTATGTGTACTGCTTTACAGCTAATCTGTCTTACTGTGGGAACAGAGTTATAGTTTGCATCAGCTTTAGTAGGCAAAACTGTACCATGAATAATACACAAAGATTATATGTTGGTGTTCTTTTTTTTCTTAAACTTACATTAAGGTGTGTGCAGCTCCTCTGTGTTTAACCAGTTAGTGACATCAGTTAGAGACAAATCTTTAATGCAAAATGTGGTGCAGGAAATAGGTCCATTTTGAGGTGTAAAGCACTTCAAAAACTGAGTGGGAAACAAAGGCAGAAGTTTTTATACAGAAATTTTAGTTTAGAAAAATAATTTCCAGAAAGTCCTCCAAAGCGCAGTAATGAAACTAACCGTGTGGTTCCAATGCAGTTACCACACTGGCAAAACTGGGTGGTTCCAATGCAACTATTGCACTGACAAAAGGAAACTAGCAGAAATCCTGACCTGCTTTGTAGCTGAAAATACATCCCTGCGACTGGAAGGTGTGCCTGATGAGGGATTTTTGTGGACTTTTCCACCTTTGTAGTTTATCTTATGTGTTAAATTCTGCCTCTGAATGTAAATGTCTGCTTGCACAGTGTGGAGTAAGTCAGAACTGTGAAATGCAGTACTCTTGTGCCGCTGTGTTGATTTCTGCTCCTGGGCCAGCCTGCTGCTCTGTAAAACAATACAATACAATACAATACAATACAATACAATACAATACAATACACCAGGTTGAAAGAGACCTTCAAGATCATCACATCCAACCCATCAACCAATCCAACCCACCTAAACAACTAAACCATGCAACCAAGCACCCCATCAAGTCTCCTCCTGAACACCTCCAATGAAGGTGACTCCACCACCTCCCCAGGCAGCCCATTCCAATGGGCAATCGCTCTCTCTGTGTAGAACTTCTTCCTAACATCCAGCCTAAACCTGCCCTGGCGCAGCCTGAGACTGTGTCCTCTTGTTCTGGTACTGGCTGCCTGGGAGAAGAGACCAACCTCTGCCTAGCTACAGCCTCCCTTCAGGTAGTTGTAGAGAGCAATAAGGTCACCCCTGAGTTTCCTCTTCTCCAGGTTAAGCAACCCCAGCTCCCTCAGCATTTCCTCATAGGGCTTGTGTTCCAAACCCCTCACCAACTTTGTTGCCCTTCTCTGGACACGTTCCAGCAAGACAACATCCTTCCTAAACTGAGGGGCCCAGAACTAGACACAGTACTCGAGGTGCGGCCTAACCAGTGCCGTGTACAGGGGCAGAATGACCTCCCTGCTCCTGCTTGCCACACTGCTCCTGATGCAGGCCAGGATGCCATTGGCCTTCTTGGCTGCCTGGGCACACTGCAGGCTCATGTTCAGCCTACCATCAACCAGTACCCCCAGGTCCCTCTCTGCCTGGCCACTCTCCAGCCACTGTGACCCCAGCCTGTAGCACTGCATGGGGTTGAATGATCAGTTTAAAGGTGATTTACAAGTCTCTGTGCTATTTTTTTAAAGAAGCGTTGTGTGTGTGTGGGGGAGACAAATACAAAGGTTTCCGCCTCTTAAGTATTTAAATTTACTGAAATAGATTTCTCAGCATAGGAAATTTTATTTTGTGTCAGTCCTAACGTTGTATCACTTATCACAGCAAAGTAATGCTTGAAAGCATTTTGAAGGAAAGACATATTCATTAGGTTGAAGATTCCTTTTAACTATAACTATTCTGAGACTAGGACATCAGTGTTTCGGGAGATAGAAGTCTTGGTCTGCTTGTGAACTAGCTGGAAATAATTAAGCCCATTAAGGATATGAAATTTTGTAATTGTTTTAACAGCAGACATCTGGCTTCTGGCATCTTCAGTCACATAAGCCTGATTTAACCTGTATGAAACAGATAAGTATCATTCAAGTGGTAGAGTGTAAATACATCTTTCAGTTGAGAAGAGGGAAATTTAGGGGCACTCAATCTGTCATGAAACATTATTTATAGACGTGATTGTTATGAAGGTTTTTCTGAGTCCTGCTGAGTGCTTGACTGAATGCTACATAATAATACTAAAACTTTAATTACTGGTCACAGAGGATGTGCTTGTGTCAGCAAAATCTTTTAGGTAAATGAGTTAATGTAATTACTTAGCTATAAAAACATTTTAAAAATTTGTACATTTATTTTTCAATATTTTTGTTTACTTGTTTATTTATTTTAAAGAAGATACACGTGCCTGAAGGGGGAAAAGCAGAAGCAGCATGTGTATCACTTGTGGAGAATTTTTTATTTTTAAGGGAATTCACTTGTAGGGGAAGATTTGCCTTTGGTCGAATTAAAGAAGGTTATGTTTGCTCTCTGACTTAGAAAAGAATGTAAACATCTTGTAACTGAAGGAGAAATTTGGCAGAATTTGGTTGGATGTGCTGTAATATTGTTTTGTTATTTTAACCTATTGCATGCCTTAATTACATGCACACCAGTAGAAAAGAACCAGTTAAGATGTGACATATATGCTTTCTAAAGGAGCATAGAACCTTGATGTATAACATGATAAATGTCTTCGCCTGGTAACATCTTGGCCTGGAAGCAGTGCTTGTGGTGACTCTAGGGTGATCGAACACCAAAACCATATTACAACATTCACTTTACTTTGGGGAAGAAGTCTATCACCAAGCAGTGTTACATAGCATTATTCACATCCTAGGTGTATGGCAGTTCTGTGCTGAGATCTCTCATGGACATATATAGGAAAGACCTATATTGACTCTGTTTTAGGTTTTGTTTTTAATCTTGAAGCTGGGCTGGCTTTTTGTGTTTTGGTTTTGTCTTTTTTTTTCTTTTTCTTTTTCTCCGTCCCCCTCTTTTTTTTTCAATTGAGGGCTAAAGTATTCAGATTGTCCTGAAAATCTCTGAAGGCTGGACACTGCTGTCATAATCATCAGAAATTTTCAGCTGAATTGTTTCCAGAACTAAGTGATAGTGTAAAAAGGAAACATCTTTCCCTACCCGTTATCCTTTGATGTATGACTAAAATCTCAATCTGATATCATCACTCTTGAATCAGTTCTTTCTATCTGTAGTATTGTTGGGCATTGTTTCAGAGAGTATTGTCATCTCTTTTACACCCCACATGCACAGTTTTTATAAGGATGTCTTGCTTGCTGGGGTGGAGAAAGATGGGGTTGACCATGAGTGGTGCCAGGTGGTTACATGGATTAAGGATAGATGGCTGCACACTTGTAGTAGACAATGGAGGAGTCCATGGGGAGTGCTGGTGAACAACAATACCACCTTGACCTTTCTGGCCAAGAATGGTATTTTGGAATTCATTAGAAACAGTGTGGTGAGCAGGTTGAGGGAGATTCTCTTCCCACTCTACACCTTGGTAAAGCCACATTTGGAGTAGTGTGTCCAGTTCAAGAGGAACAGGGAAGTACTGGAGAGTTTCCAATGGAGGGCCACAACGATGATTAGAGGATTTGAGCATGTTTCTTAAGAGGAGAGGCTGAGAAACCTGGGACTTTTTAGCCTGGAAAGGAGAAGGCTGAGAAAGGATCTTAAAAATGCATGTAAATATCTAGAGGGCTGATACCAAGACAGTGGGACTGGGCTCTTCTCAGTGGTGGACAGTGATAAGACAAGGGGCAGTGGGAACAAACTATAACAGAAAAGGTTTCACTTGAACTTAAGGAGGAACTTCTTTACTTTGAGGGTGATGGAGAACTGGAACAGGCTGCCCTGAGAGTTTGTGGAGTCTCTTTCTTGGAGACTTTCAGGACTCCCCTGGATGTGTCCCTATGCAACATGTTCTAGGCATACCTGTGTTAGCAGCGAGGTTAGACTAGATGTCTTCCAAAGGTCCTTTCCAACCTGTACTCTTCTGTGGTTTGTGTGTGGTTGGGTCTTAAATACCTTGTTGAATATAGGTCCACGGGTTGAGTAGCTGGGACCCCAAAGACTGTTACTGCTGCACATGCAGAAGAGAAAGGTGAGATAATAATTTTGTGTAGAAACCTTTGAGCTGTCTTTGACTCCTTCATGTATTTCCTTATCAGCTTCATTGTATAGGTATTCATTGTTCGGGACCACAGAAAGCTGTGCATAAGTCCTGCTTATGTAATTTCTGAGATTTCAAGCAGGTAACAGCCCAGTTAAAAAGTACAATCTTGATGTATTTCTATGCCAGTCAGAGTAGTGTATTTCAAGATATAGCTAAAGCCTGAGTATTAGGCATTGTTTATGTTTTTATTGCACAGTAGTAAGCAAGTTCTGCCAATTTTTTTTTCCCCACATTTCTTTCCTGGTGAATTTCACATTTAAACAATATATCTTGGAAGTTTTCCCGCTCCAGTACCAGTACTGTGAGTGAGGATATGTTTAGTGTATGAATGGGTCTTTAGGAATGGGACAGGCCATGGTTTTAGCTTTATGGATAAATCTTGGGCCAATTCTTGGATAATTCTTATGGACTTTTGTTGTATTAATCTCAGTTCTCTAATTTGTTACTAAATTATATCATTTAGTAATCCAGAGGCATTTGCTTCTAGATGTTTTTTTTCCTTTTTTTTTGATACTTTGAATTGACTGTAACATTTTTAATTGGATGCTGTATGTATCTCAACAAAAAGAAAAATATTCCCATTCATATGTAATACTGCAAGACCTATCTTCTCCGTTACGGACAGTCTGTGGTTAAAGTATCAAATACAGAATACAGAATTAACCAGGCTGCAAAAGACCTTTGAGATCATCAAGTCCAATCACCCAATCTTCCAGAATGCTTTCTGGGATTCTTTTGGTTGTGTTTATTCAGGGCTTGATATGTTTGTTTGATTTGATTTGATTTTGTTTTTCTTTTGCTTGTGATTTAATTTTAGAATGCTACAAAGGCTCTGCATGCCTTTGTAGCCTTAAATATCACTGAGCCTAACAGTCAAGCTTCTATGTTTTTGAAAATCATCAAATGAATAGGTAAGTAGTATTCCAAAGTGTAATGAGAGGGATTGAGAAAATCTGTTGGGGTCTCACTTCTTAACAGTTTTTCACTGTTTGCCTTCAGAAATCGAAGAGATCTTTAGTATTCATGGGAAAAAAATATTAAGAGACCAGGGGGAAGCTGCACTGGCTTGTTTCTGTTGGCCTAGCTGTGAGTCAATAATATTTTTAACTGCTTCTTTAAAATCAGGCTCAAAAGCTTGATTCTTTCTTCTGTGAAAATATTGTATTCATAGCATGCAGTATTTATTAATTAAGATACATTATCAATAAATGATCAAAATGCTTATTTTGCTGTGCTTGAAGATGTACTGATTTTGAAGGTGTGTCATCTATAACAAAGGTCAGGAGTAAGAATCTGCTATAATTAATGTTTCTGTTAAATTTGTGTTTAAACATTTATATATTTGCTTTTGTTTAAAATTTAACCAGGCCCCCTTCTTTTCTGTGAGCTGCATCAGAATGATCAGTACTCCAGGTATACATTTATTACAGGGAGAAAGTATGTCTGAATGAAAGGCTGAATGGTGGTTTAATCTTAACTGTCTGATGTTAATTTTGATGGAGTTAGTTCATTCTGTAACAGATTTTTAAATGGTAAACTGACATTTCTCTGTTCTTTCAGTTTATGAGAGTTATATAGGTGCTCATAGAAACTGCTCAGCCTCTGGATTTTTAAATGTGAAAACTTAGCTTTGAATGTATTTTCCCTCTGTAGTATAGCTATGTCAAAATGTTGAATTTCAACTGCTGTATGACAACAATGGCCTTCCTATATTGGAAACTGTACTATTATAGAATCATAGAATTGTTTTGATTGGAAAATACTTCTAAGATCATTGACTGCATCAAGAGAAGCATAGCCAGCAGATTGAGGGAGGTGATTCCCCCTTCTACTCCACGCTGGTGAGACTCCATCTGAAGTACTGCATACAGTTCTGGACTTCTTACTACAGGAAGGATCTGGACGTGCTGGAATGTGTCCAGAGAAGGGCCACAAGGATGATCAGAGGGCTGGAGCACTTCTCCTATGAGGACAGACTGAGGGAGTTGGAGCTATTTATTCTGAAGAAGAGAAGGCTCCAAGGAGACCTAATTGTGCCCTTCCAGTATCTGAAGGGGGCCTACAGGAAGGCTGGGGAGGGACTTTTTAGGGTGTTAGGTAGTGATAAGACTAGGGGAATGGAGCAAAACTAGAAATGGGTAGATTAAGTTTGGATGTTAGGAAGAAGTTCTTCACCATGAGGATGGTAAGACACTGGAACAGGTTGTCCAGGGAGGTGGTGGGGGTCCCATCCCTGGAGGTTTTTAAGGTCAGGCTGGATGTGTCTCTGGGCAACCTGATTTAGTGTGAGGTATCCATGCCCATGGCAAGGAGGCTGGAACTAAATGATACTTGAGGTACTTTCCAACCCTAACAATTCTATGATTCCTTCCTTAATATGTCTGCTAAATGGTGCATGTGGTGAGGATTTTCACTTAAGTTTGTGTTGTGTTCTTCCTTGCCCCTCAGTGCCCCTCCACAGCACCTGCTTTTCAAAAAAGTTGCATGGAGTGAGATTACACCTGATTCAACTAGGGAAATTAATGACATTTCTGACTCGGTTTCAGACCATGGTCTGATCCTGACTTTGCTTTTTGCCATTGAAGTGTCTTCTTTCAGTTGCTGATGCCTCTTTCAGCGCATTGTTATGGCTTTTTAGGTTGGAGACGTTGGTTAGTTCACTGTCTGCATCAGGGAGTCATTGCCATGTGCTGACTCTAGTTGTGTGTTGCCAAAAGGCACTGTGTGTTTTCTAAGCAATTGGGAACCGGTACAGCACGTTGCAACTAATTCTCAAAGCCCTGGGAGAGCAGGGGAAAGATTTCCTGCCAGAATGTAAGAGGCATCTCTTTACTGAGCCATTGGTGGAGTCTTGACAAAGTACAGAGCTGGCTGTGGACCAGAGTCTGTCATTTAAAATCATTTTATGCCTTGTTTAACATGTTAGAAACCCATAAGCAGTAGTGACTAGCAAGCAAATAGAATTGTTCAACATCAGACACTGCTTTCTTTCCTAAAGTTTTTTCATCTTTGTAGTTCTCCCTTTTAGTAATTTAGAATAGAATAGAATAGAATAGAATAGAATAGAATAGAATAGAATAGAATAGAATAGAATAGAATAGAATAGAATAGAATAGAATAGAATAGAATTAACCAGGTTAGAAGAGACCTTTGAGAACATCAATTCCAATGTATCATCCAACACTACCTAATGAACTAAACCATGGCATCAAGAACCCCATCCAGTCTCTTCCTAAACACCCCCAGTGATGGTGACTCCACCACCTCCCTGGGCAGCACATTCCAATAACTCTTTCTATGAAGAACTTCTTCCTAACATCTGGGAGAAGAGACCAGCCCCCACCTGGCTACAGTCTCCTTCAGGTAGGTGTAGACAGCAATAAGGTGTCCCCTGAGCCTCCTCCAGGCTAAGCTACCCCAGCTCCCTCTTCTCATAGGGCTTGTGCTCCAAACCCCTCCCCAGCTTTGTTGCCGTTCTCTGGACACATTCCAGCAAGTCAACATCTTTCCTAAACTGAAGGGCCCAGAATTGGACACAGGACTCAATTGTGGCCTAACCAGTGCTGAGTACAGGGGCAGAATGACCTTCCTGCTCCTGCTGTCCACACTATTCCCGATACAGGCCAGGATGCCATTGGCCTTCTTGACTGCCTGGGCACACTTCAGGCTCATGTTCAGCCTACTATTGACCAGTACCCCCAGGTCCCTTTCTGCCCGGCCACTCTCAACCCAGCCTGTAGCACTGCGTGGGATTGTTGTGGCCAATGTGTGGAACCTGGCACTTAGATTTGTTAAACCTCATGCTGTTGGACTCTGCCCATCTGTCCAGCCTGTCAACGTCCCTCTGCAGAGCCCTTCTACCCTCTTGTTGCAGTTTGGGCTGGGTGCCCCCTGCTTCCTGTGTCCAGAGGTCCAGCCCAGTGGGTGGACACAGGAAATTGGGTATTTCTACCATAATTCTCTGCACCACTATAAGATCTAATGCGAGGTCTAAGCACCTCCTCTTTCTTCCTCGCCGTCGCCCGGTAATGGGGGAGTTGTTGTCTCCTGGCCATGGGCCTGGCTAGGCCCAAGGCCACGGGGGGATGGGCAGTCTCAGATCTGGCCAGCTGAGACTAGCCTAGCAGTGGGGAGGGGGGGAAGAAGGAGCCCTGGGGGTCTTGGATGTACCCCCAGGTGGGGATGGGATTGTCTTGGGACTGTTTTGGGATTTCTTTGTCACTCTGCTTTTGGCTTTCTGTAAAGATTCACTGCTTTTCCTTTAAACTTTCCATCACTTTTGCAATCCGTTTTGTTTTGAGTTGTTTTATTCTGCCCGTGGTGGGGAGGGTTTGGAGGGGGGCTGCCTAACCCATCACACCTCTAACAGATCAACACCTGCCCTCAGCTTGGTGTCACCTGCAAATTTACTGATGATGGACTTAATGCTTTCATCCAGATCATCAATAAAGATATTAAAGAGCATGGGACCCAGCACTGATCCCTGGGGGACACCACTAATGACTGGCTGCCAGCTGGATGTGGCAACATTCACCACCACTCTCTGGGCTCGGCCCTCCAGCCAGTTCCTAACCCAATGCAGAGTGCTGCTGTCCAAGCCGTGGGCTGCCAGCTTGGCCAGGAGTTTGCTGTGGGGGACAGTGTCAAAGGCCTTGCTGAAGTCCAGGTGTTCAAGAGGGGATTGGACATGGCACTTGGTCCCATGGTCTAGTAGGCATGAGGCCTTGGGTGACAGGTTAGACTTAGTGATCTTTGAGGTCTTTTCCAACCTTGTTGATTCTATGATTCTATGATACATCCACAGCCTTCCCCACATCCACCAGGTGGGTCACCTGGTCATAGAAGGAGATCAGGTTGGTCAGGCAGGACCTGCCCTTCCTGAATCCATACTGTCTGGGCCTGATCCCCTGGCCATCCTGTAAGTGCTGTGTGATTGCACTTAAGATGACCTGTTCCATAATCTTGCCTGGCACTGAGCTCAGGCTGACAGGCCTATAATTCCCTAGCTCATCCAACTGGCCCTTCTTGTGGATGGGCACCACGTTGGCCAGCTTCCAGTCATCTGGGACCTCTCCAGTGAGCCAGGACTCTTGAAAAATGAAAGAGATTGGCTTGGCCGGCTCATCTGCCAGCTCTCTCAGTACCCTAGGATGGATCCCATCTGGTCCCATGGACTTGTGGGGATCCAAGTGACTAAGGAGGTCTCTAATTACTTCCTCCTGGATCACAGGGGAACTAAACTGCTCCCTGCCTCCACCTGCCAGTTCAAGAGGCCAGTTGTCCTGGAGACAATCTATCCTGCTATTAAAAATTGAGGCAAAGGAGGTGTTAAGTACCTCTGCCTTTTCCTCATCTTTTGTTACTATATTTCTCTTTGTGTCCACGAAGGAATGGAGGTTCTCCTTGCCCCTCCTCTTGCTATGAATACATTTATTGTAGGATTTTTTGTTGTCCTACACAGCAGTGGCCAGTCTAAGCTCTAAATGGGCTTTTGCCTCTCTAATGTTTTTCCTGCATGACCTAGCAACATCCTCAAACATACCAGGGGTTACCTCACCTTTATCCAAAATGATACACTCTCTTTTGTCCCCTTAATTCCTTTAGAAGTTCATTGCCCATCCAGGCTGTCTGTCTGCCCTGGTGGCTCATCTTCTGGCACACTGGCACAGCCTGTTCCTGTGCCTTCAAGCGTTCTTTCTTGAAGTAGGTCCAGCCCACCTGGACCCCTTTGTTTTTATGGTTTGTTTCCCAAGGAACCTTCTGAGTTAGTTCCTTGAGTAACCTGAAGTCTGCCCTCCAGAAGTCCAGAGTGGAGGTCTTCTTACTGCCCCTCTTAGCTTGACTGCATATTGAAAATTTGTAATGTTACTTACTGATAAATCTTATTTGGAGAAGATGGAAACACAAAATGAGATGGTGACTGAGATAAAGCAAGAAAACTAAGAAATAAAGGAGAATGGAAAATACCTAAACCTTTAAAGAAGTGTAGCTGATGGTCAGTTGGATTTTGTGTTTTTTCTGTTTCAACTTGTCAGCTTACTCAGGATCTTAGTTAAGTCTGTTAGCTACCCTTCTTTCTTTATTTTATTTTATTTATTCTTTATTTATTTTCCTAGAAGCACAGGGAGCAGCCAATTTCAGCCAATGGCTTATCAACGTTAATACATTTTCCCAGGACTGGGTTTATCGATAGGCTGAATATCCCAGGCTCCCAAACTCAGAGGAGGTTTCTTTCCATTTCCTCATTGTTTGTCATAAATTTCAACATGTTGACATACATATATCTATTAATACTGTTACTTTTGTTATCCTTTCCTGTCATGTGCATACATTCATGTTCAGATACGTATGAATTTATTTTAAATCTTGTCTTCATAATGAAATGTATCCTAGAAGAGCAAATAAAGAATTAGTGCCTTCCCTCCTGCGGTGGGTTGAAGTTTCCTGTTCACATAAACCAAACACAACTAAGTTGGAAGGAAATGGAATCTGTATTTACAAGCAAAATCTACACTCTATGATGGAATGCAAAGAATGCATACAAAATATACGGTATTTACAATATTATACAGATATTTACAATTAGAAAATAGTACAGAAACCCTCCTGTAACCCCCTCTGGTTTCCCCAGAGAGCAGGGAAGCTGCTCTGCTCCTCCCAAAAACCTCCTCTTCCCCCTGGATCCTCATGGATTCTTCCTTTGGGTGCAGTGTTGTACCTGTACAACACTCTGAATTTAAACTCTCTCAACTAAAGTTAGATTTCTTTTTGGAATATACTGAATTTCACCATTCTCTTGCATCACCCAGTAAGTGTGACCAGGACCTTCAGCGGAAACCATCCCTCAGACAGGTTTAGCCTCTCCTGAAGGAGAAAATACCCAAGCAGTTTTGCCCAACAGATTCTTTTCTCTAACAACAGGAACTCTATCACCCTCTACTTTTTGTAGCAAAGCTGAGTGTGCCGGTCCAGCTCGACTCACTGAACCTCTACTATTGACCAGCCAGTTGCATGTGCTAGATGTTTTTCCCAGTTTTTCAAAGATCCACCCCCCATGGCTTTAAGAGTGGTCTTCAGCAAACCGTCATAGCGTTCAATCTTCCCTGCAGCTGGTGCATAGTAGGGAATGTGGAATATCCACTCGATGCCGTGCTCTTTGGCCCAGTTCTTCACAAAATTGTCTTTGAAATGAGTTCCGTTGTCTGACTCGATCCTCTCTGGAGTTACGTGTTTCCACAGGATTTGTCTCTCCAGACTGAGAATGGTGTTGCGTGCAGTCGCATGTGGAACTGGATAAGTTTCCAACCATCCAGTGTTTGCCTCTACCATAGTAAGCACATACTGCTTACCAGAACGAGAACGTGGTAGAGTGATGTAGTCAACTTGCCAAGCTTCACCATACTTGTACTTGGACCATCTGTCACCATACCATAAGGGCTTAAGTCGCTTTGCCTGCTTAATAGCAGCACAAATGTCACAGTCATGGATGACATGTGTGATAGCATCCCTGGAAATGTCTATGGATCTGTCACGTGCCCACTGGTAGGTTGCATCTCTGCCTTGATGTCCTGACGAATCGTGAGCCCACCGAGCTAAGAACATCTCACCTCGGTATTTCCAGTTGAGATCAAGATCAGAGTCCATGTCTACTTGAGAAACTCTTGCAGCTAGATCTTCCTCATGGTTGTGTTGTGGTTCCTCAGTAGCTTTGCTCGTAGGCATGTGAGCATCAATGTGTCTCACCTTTACTGGAATTCTCTCAATTCAATCAGCGATGTCCTGCCACAGATCAGCTGCCCAAATAGGCTTTCCTTTTCTCTGCCAACCATTCTTTTTCCAGTTCTTTAGCCAACCCCACAGAGCATTGGCTACCATCCATGAGTCGGTGTAGAGATAAAGCTTTGGCCATCTCTTACATTCAGCTATGTCAAGAGCTAGCTGGACAGCTTTTACCTCTGCTTTTATCTCCATCCTTTGCCTCTGCAACCTGACGTGTTGGACTCCACACTGCAGACTTCCACCTTTGCTTGTTCCTGACAAGATGACAGGAACTGTCTGTGAACAGAGCATATTTCTTTTCATCATCAGAAAGATCATTGTAAGGAGGAGCTTCCTCAGCACGAGTTACTCTCTCCTCTGGAGGTTTAGTACAGTTGGTACCTTCAGGCCAGCTTGTGATCACCTCCACCAGACCAAGTCTTTCAAGATTTCCCATTCGAGCTCTTTGTGTTATCAGAGCCATCCACTTAGACCATGTGGAGTCTGTTGCATGATGTGGTGTGGAACCTTTGCCTTTGAACATCCAATTCAAAACTGGCAATCTAGGAGCTAGATGAAGCTGTGACTCAGTTCCAATTACTTCAGAAGCAGCTTTTACTCCTTCATAGGCAGCTAGAATCTCTTTCTCTGTTGCAGTATAATTTGCCTCTGAGCCTCTGTAACCTCAACTCCAGAAACCAAGAGGACATCCACGTGTCTCACCTGGAGCTCTTTCCCACAAGCACCAGGTTGCACCATTGTCACTTGCAGCCGTGTACAAAATGTTCTTAATGTCTGGACCATCTCGGACAGGTCCCAGACCCATTGCTTGAACTACTTCTTGTTTTATCTGGTCAAAGGCTGCTTGTTGCTCAGGACTCCACTGGAAACTGTTTCTCTTTCAAGTCACATCATACAGAGGTTTCCCAATATGACTGTATCCAGGAACGTGCAGTCTCCAAAATCCCACTATCCCCAAGAAATATAGAGTTTCTTGCTTGTTCATGGGATTTGCCGTTGTAGAGACTCTGCTTACCACATCACTGCAATGTGATGGCTACCATCCTGCCACCGCACTCCCAGAAACTGGATTTCTCTGGCAGGTCCTTTCACCTTGTCTCGCTTGATAGCGAAACCTATTTTTAGGAGAATGTCAATGATTTTGTTACCTTTCTCAAAGACTTCTTCAGCAGTTTTACCTAGATGATGATGTCGTTGATTAACTGGGGGAAGAAATGTTGGAATTATCTCTTGGTGCCAGTTTGGATATGGAGTTTTTAAATTCCTCCTGCAGCTGTTTAATGCAATTCTTTATCTCTCCATACAGAGTTTAAATGGGTGCAACCAAAGAAACACATGTGAGACTATCCTCCAGTTGTCTCATTTGGTCAGTGAAATGGCCAACAGCAGGAGGTGTTCCTCCATAATTTCTTGCCACAATTCTGCTTTCCAGAATAGTACCATAATTAGGAGGAGCAAGTTTGATGAGCTTTTTAGCAAGACCTCTTCCCACAGGAATTTCATCAGGATTCAGAGTACCATGGTCTCCATGCATCACAGCAAACTCTCTCAAATGCTTAATTCCCTCATCCATGTTGTTCCAAGGCTTAGGATTCCATGGAAGGTCATCTCTGGATGGGTACCTCCTAAGAACTGCCAGTAGAAGACACGTCCACAGAGAAACCTTACCAAGACACCTGCCTAGGTGCCTATCTATTCCACTATGTTTTGAGAGGGTTCCAAGCTGAGATGCTGACTTGTCTCCCACTACTAAAGCTGGTGCACCTGTTTTGAAACACCTGCCAAACCAGGCTAGAATTGGCTCATTCTCTCCTCCTCTAATGTAATCCTTTCTCACATGCCTAATCTCTTGCCTGGGTGTGTTTGGTTTCTGAATGTCATCGTCTTGTTCATCATCTCTTTCATGTTCTTGAAGATGCTGTCCTCATCATCCTGCTGCTACACTCCGAAGGACCTCTTTAAGTTCAGAAGCACCTCCATTAGCTCCTGACTTACCAGAACCTGTATCTTGTCCTGCATCTCCACTATCCAGTGATGGTCTCAATAATTCAGTGATATCTTTAAGGCAAACTCCATCCTCAGAGGGATCTTTTTTAACAGCAGAAGGTCCCTCACCAGCAGAGGGATCTTGATGTTCCACTGCATCTGCTCCTGTATCTGCCTTGCACCTCCCCCTTTTACCCAAAGGTGCAATTTGTTTAACTGGGGCTGTGTTTGAATTTACAGCAGGCTTAGCAGAAGCAGTGGGAGTTTCCAAGGAGGCAGCGCTGGCAGGCAGGCTTTGAGATCCAGCAGCTGCTGCTGAGGTCACCTCCGGTCCTGCTGCTGCGGGAGGAAATGATTTTGCCTCTCTAATGGCTGCTGGTGAGGTAGCGGCTGCCATGTTAGCTGCTGCCATTGTGGACTGTGCATGCCCCCCTGCCACTGGCTGAACACCAGAACTGATGGTGGTCCCACTGAGAGCTGCCTTACCAATAACTCCTCCCTGCCTATTCCCAGCTGTTTCCCCTGTCTATTCATCACTAGATATCTCTGGATTTGAATTAGAACTGCTTCCCCTATGTCTATGCCTACTGTGTCTGAAAATAGAACTCCAGTTTGCTGCTCATCTCTCCTGGATGAAAGCCATTAACAGGAACACATTAATTATTACTGACAGCAGAATCACACACAGGAAATAAAACACTTTGGAATCCCAGCTGCTACTGCTCACATAGCTTTCACCTACAGGAATGCTGAATTCATATATTTTTGTGGGTAAAGTAGCTGCAGTCACATTCCCACATTTCTTAAGCCAAAAGAGCCCTAGACAGCAATCATACAACAATTGTAATTTGTACTTAAACCAAAGGAACAATTTACATACCAGAGATCTTCCCATTATCCCAATACACCACTTGTAATGTGTCACTGTTATGGCAGAATATATCAAATGCCACAGAGTCCGAAACAGCTTCATTTTGCTTCCTTAATCTGAGCAGGAATTGATCAAGCAATTGCCCCACATTGGGTGAAGATTATTTTGTGTAATGTGGTGGGTTGAAGTTTCCCATTCACATTAACTAAGCACAACTAACTCAGTTGGAAGCCAATGGAAGCTGTATTTACAAGGAAGAACTGCACTCTACAATGGAATGCAATGAATATGTACTAAATAGACAGTATTTACAACACTATACAGATAGAATTAGAAAATAGCAATTAGAAATAATTAGAAAATAGCACGGAAAAAACCCTATACCCCCTCTGGCTTCCCCAGACAAGCAGGGAAGCTGCTCCACTCCCCTTCCCCCCACCCCCCAGCCTCCTCCCCTTTCTTTTTAGTAAAAGGAAGGAATGTTAGAAAAAGAAGCAGTGTTCTTGTTCTTATCTTTTCTCAAGGCCAGCCAGAAGCAGTTATTGTCTCCCTAGCAGAACAGCTAAGCTAGAGAGAAAGAAAATGAATAGGAATGGTAGTGAGATGTGAAAGATTGTTAGGGTACAGCTGTGTTCATCCCACACATTTTGTTCAATTAATTTGTTTAGAATAATCTTTTGTTTTCCTTTTTACACTCAATAGTGAATTATTTATATATTTTTTTTATTTTCTGCTTGAAATCTGCAGCTAGATTTAAAGGTGTAGCCTAAAACTGCCGCAACTCCTCAGGAAACAGCCTGAGTCAGGTAAATGTGGACTTCCCATTGGTCTTTTGTGATCTCATTGAATGTCCTGATGTGATGAGATGTTAAAATGTGCAGTTGGGAAAGGAATGATACAACCTTTTACATTTAACTAATTTCCTAAATTGATGTAAGCTTTTTAGGAAGGATAGGCAGGGAAGGAGAGGAGGAGGTGTTGCCCTCTATGTCAACAACCAGCTGGAATCAGCAGAACTCCACCTGGGGAGGCATGATGAGTTGGTTGAGAGTTTATGGGTTAGAATTAAAGGCAAGACAGGGGAAGGAGATATTACTGTGGGGGTCTCCTACAGGCCACCTGACCAGCAGAACCAAGCAGATGAGGCTCTGCACAGGCAAATAGAAGCGGCTTCCAGGTCACAAGCCCTGGTCCTCATGGGGGATTTCAACCACCCTGACATCTGCTGGAGGGACAACACAGCAAGGCATCAGCAATCCAGGATGTTCCTAGACTGCATAGAAGACAACTTCCTCCTCCAAATGGTAGAGGAACCAACAAGAAAAGGTGCTACTCTGGACCTTGTTCTCACCAACAGGGAAGGGCTGGTAACAAATGTGAGGCTCAGAGACGGCCTTGGCTGCAGTGACCATGAAGCAGTTGAATTTAATATCCTCAGGGCAATCAGGAGGACATATTCTAAGCTTAGGACCCTAGACTTTAGGCGTGCAGACTTCGATCGCTGCAGGGATCTGCTAGCCAAAGTGTCGTGGGATGAAGCCCTGGAGGGAAGAGGGACCCAGGACAGCTGGTCAGTATTCAAGGACCACCTCCTCTGTGTCCAGGAGCTATGTATACCTATAAGGAGAAAAGCAGGAAGGAATGCTAGGAGGCCTGCCTGGATGAACAAGGAGCTGCTGGACACACTATCACTTAAAAAGAAACTCTACAGGAAGTGGAGGGAAGGACAGATAGAACAGGGGGTATATAAGGAAGCTGCCCGAGCAGCAAGAGGCCTGGTCAGGAAAGCCAAAGCAGAGTTTGAACTGAATCTAGCCAGGGGGTTAAAGGGAACACTAAGAATTTCTACAGGTATATTAATGGCAAGAAGAAGACTAGGGAAGGTGTGGGCCCCCTCAGAAAGGAAAGTGGTGAATTGGTCACAAGTGATGTGGAAAAGGCTGAGGTACTCAATCACTTCTTTACCTCAGTCTTCACTGCAAGGGCCTCCAGCCACACTCCTGGTGTCATGGCAGACGATGCCAGGGACGGGGAGGAAGAACTGCCCATCATAAGTGAAGCTCAGGTTGGTGATCACCTGAAGAACCTGAAAGTGTTCAAGTCCATGGGACCCGACGGGATACACCCAGGGGTGCTGAGAGAACTGGCAGATGAGGTTGCCAAGCCCCTCTCTATTATATTCCAGAAGTCATGGCAGACTGGGGAAGTCCCCACAGACTGGAAAAGGGGAAACATTACTCCCATTTTCAAAAAGGGCAAGAAGGAGGAACCGGGGAACTACAGGCCAGTCAGTCTCACCTCTGTGCCCGGAAAGATCATGGAGCAGATCCTCCTGGAGGCACTAATGACTCAGAAGAACAGTGAAGAGGTGATTGGGAGTAGTCAGCATGGCTTTGCCAAGGGCAAATCCTGCCTGACAAACCTGGTGGCCTTCTATGAGCAGGTCACAACATTAATAGATGAGGGGCGAGCAACTGATGTCGTTTACCTGGACCTGAGCAAAGCCTTCGACACTGTCCCACACCACCTCCTGGTCTCCAAGCTGGCGACACATGGGTTTGATGGATGGACCACTAGATGGATAAAGAACTGGCTTGATGGCCGCACCCAAAGAGTGGCTGTCAACGGGTCCATGTCCCAATGGAGGCCAGTGACAAGCAGAGTCCCTCAGGGATCAGTCCTGGGACCTGTCTTGTTCAACATCTTTGTGGGTGACATGGACAGTGGCATCGAGTGCACCCTCAGCAAGTTTGCTGATGACACCAAGCTGTGTGGTGCAGTGGACACTCTGGAGGGAAGGGATGCCATCCAGAGGGACCTTGACAGGCTGGAGAGGTGGGCACAAGCCAACCTCATGAGCTTCAACAAGACCAAGTGCAGGGTCCTGCATCTGGGTCGAGGCAATCCCAGGCACAAATACAGGCTGGGCAGTGACTGGCTGGAGAGCAGCCCTGAGGAGAGAGACTTGGGGGTGCTGGTGGACGAGAAGCTCAACAGGAGCTCTCAATGTGCGCTTGCAGCCCGGAAAGCCAATCAGATCCTGGGCTGCATCAGGAGAAGTGTGACCAGCAGGTCAAGGGAGGTGATTCTCCCCCTCTACTCAGCTCTGGTGAGACCCCACCTGGAGTACAGTTCTGGAGCCCCTATTACAGGAGGGACATGGACATGCTGGAAGGTGTCCAGAGAAGGGCCACAAGGATGATCAGAGGGCTGGAGCACCTCTCCTATGAGGACAGACTGAAGGAGTTGGGGCTGTTCATTCTGGAGAAGAGAAGGCTCCGAGGTGACCTCATTGTGGCCTTCCAGTATCTGAAGGGGGCCTACAGGAAGGCTGGGGAGGGACTTCTCAGGATCTCAGGTAGTGATAGGAATAGGGGGAACGGAATGAAGCTGGAGATGGGGAGATTCAGGCTAGATGTGAGGAAGAAGTTCTTCACCATGAGAGTGGTGAAGCCCTGGAATGGGTTATCCAGGGAGGTGGTTGAGGCCCCGTCCCTGGAGGTGTTTAAGACCAGGCTGGACGAGGCTCTGGCCAGCCTGATCTAGTATGGGGTGTCCCTGCCCATGGCAGGGGGGTTGGAACTAGATGATCCTTGTGGTCCCTTCCAACCCTGACTGATTCTATGATTCTATGGTTCTATGATTCTATGTAATATGTTCATAAAAATGCAGATGGATATTGTGGATATTACCTTAACTATTTTGGATTTAAAAAACCCACTATTTAAAAAAAATTGCTGAACAATTGAATTTTTTCCTTCCTCTGTTGGTAATAGGTGCTTTGTACGTTATGAATTTTACTGCATGAATAATTATGGAAGTCATTGTGGCATTTTCTGTATTTAATCATAGAATCATTCATGTTGGAAAAGATCTATAAGATCATCAATTCCAACCGTAAACCTAACATGGCCAAGTCCACCACTAAACCATGTCCCTAAGTGCCACAAATACACATCTTTTAAATACCTCTAGGAAGCTGATTCCACTGCTTCCCTGGCAGCCTGTTCCAGTGCTTGACAACCCTTTTGGTGAACCATTTTCCCCAATATCCAAGCTGAACTAATGTTTTTAGTGTTGGTGAATTGTCTTGTAAAATGATTTCTTCTTTGTTCTCCTTGATAATGAAAAAAAAAAAAAAAAAAAAAAAAGTGTTTGGCATAATCTCTTACTGGTCTGTTTAATTAGTGGTCCTTTGGCAGAGTACCACTTTAAGCTGTGGAGAGTGGGATTCAAAAGGGACACATTTCTTCCTCAATTGCTAATTTGCAAGAGCTGCATTCTACTTAGGATAGGTTTTTATTGTTTCACCTGTTCAGAGTCAGTTAACTGTTAGTGTAGGTATCAAAATATACTACAGCTAGCCATGAAGTGGTGGTATGCCTGCCTGTGATGTTACACAATTAGGAAAATGCTTTTATGTTGCTGTGTTATGAGCTAAGCAAAAAGTCTATAATAGTTATTTTATTTAAATGTACCATGGCCTTACAGACAAGTTATCCATCTGAAAAGGAGGGTCTTGAAAACACTTCCAGCTCACCCTGATATGCTTGGTGCATGCAACTTCTACCACATTTTAGGATGAGTTCTTATAAAATGGTGTGTTGTCACTTGTTCAAGTCATTGTTTATTGCACTGTTTTCTTGTGTGGCCTCTTAAGTTGAAATATGTTGTATGAGCATGGATGGAAGGTCAATGATTTTGGGATACATTAGTCCTCAGCCTTTTTTTGAGGAGGTAATTCACTTAGCTTCTTGTGTACCTGTTCCTCTGTGTTTTCTGATCTGCTACAGTAGTACATGAATAAAACCTGCACCTGCAAGTAGGATGATCTGTGAAAATGCCTGGCTGCTATACAGCTGCTACCCACAAGGTGATTTTTCAGAAGCCCATTTTCCCAGACTCAAATTGACTCCTCTGTTTTATGTGAACTGGACCTCTTTTTGTCACAGTGGAGAACAAGGGGTGATGGAATGAACCATTGGAAAGGTAAGATCTGCTGTCTTGCAGGTCAAGTCTTTCCTTAGCAAAATTACAAAATAAAATAACAGCATATGGGGAACCATAGACATGACCAGCTGAACTGTTGTACATTAGCAAAAGACGGTAGCTGTTGTGTAGTCCTTGTCAAATGACAATAGTAATCTTATTGAATAATTTTTTCTTATGAGATAATTTTCTCACTGTGATTATCTCAGTAGATGTGGTTAACATTGTTTGTTAGGGAAAAATACGTACTGCTAGGATTAATGGAAAGGCCTTGGTGTGCTGACCAGTTAAATGTGGAAGAGATGGTGCAGGTTAAGTATGGAGTCATAACACAATGGTATATAAATTCAGTATTCAGGGCATTTTACGTGAAGTACTGTAGCCCCAGAATAAATGGAACCAGTGGAGGTATTTATTGTAAAAGGTGATAAGAAAAAAAAATAATATTGAATGACAAAGAAACCTGTGTTAAAAGATACAGAAATGTGATAAAACTTAATAAGATGGAATGTGTTTAGCTTTTCCAGTTGCAAACTCAATGTCACACTTAAAAGTTTGTATACTGCAGAGATGGCACCCTATTTAGTTCAGTATTTTCTGGTACGTGACTCTTAGATACATGAGCAGTATAGCTAATTTTAAGCCAGAGAAGAAGCTTGGATTTGATCCAAGAAATCCTTTGACTTCTGCCAGAAAAGTCACATACAGAGTTGCTTGGGTGTCTTTACCTCACACTGTAGTGTGCTGCTTCAGCATCTGCCAAATGCTGAATCCCTTGCAGCTAATGCTAATGTAGCATGAGTTTTCCCTCTGATGCCTCTAAGAGAAGTAGAAGGTGCAGCTGCTAACAGGAGATATTAGCAAAAACCATTTTCCACTATTTTCCTTCTTAGGTCCAGTAATTCCCCTTTATGCCTGCAAAATACCCTTATTTCACAGTTGGTCAGTATGACTAATACCACATGTTTTTGTCTTTGATTTCCAAGAAATTAGTATTTTTTTTTTTTTTCATTATGTGGGTTCTAGATTGGTTTCTGTACTTAGAATCCTTAAGTTCATACTGAAGATAAAAAATTCAGCTAGAGCTTTATCTTGAAGTGGTCAGTGCACTGATACTTATGAAGGCTCCCACCAGGTGAGCGTTTTTTAGAGATATCAGAGAGATGTATTGAGGGGGATGGGGTTGCAACGTAAAATTATTGTGACACATTAGGTCTTTATGCCAAAATACGAGTCAAAGAGAGATTTGCTTTTCCAGGCAATCATGCTAGAGATATTTGCAAGAAACAGTTAGGATTTCTAAATGTCCTGCACCAGGGCTTCCTGTTCTTGTGGGTCATCTTGAGAATGGTCCATTTGCTGCTTTTCTGTGGAAGAAAGAGAAGTTAAGGTAAATTTGAGTGCTGAGTGGGATGATTGTCCCTAAATTTGTCATAACAATAAAGCGATAATCTACCTGTAAGATTATTGGACTGCAAAATACTATTTCTGCTAGGGTATTTTTCTTTGTGTGTGTTTGTGCGTGTGGTTGTGCAACAATTCCCAGGCATAGGTGTATGGGTGAAACAATTTCCAGATGGAGGCATCTCGCTTGATATCAAAGAAAGAACATGGCTATGATAGCCCTATGATAGGAGGCTGTCCTAAGGTAAGTAGATGTCAGACTCTCATGGAGTCTTACTCGAGCATTCAGCGTGTGTGATGGCAGCACAGGTATTGGAGCAAAGGCATGCCTCCTGAGGAGCTGCTCCTGCATTTCTGGCAACAGTGATGATCCCATCACAACCAGATGACAAACTCATGTGCACATCAAGCACAGAGAGAAAATTCTGTGGGAACATGCAAAATTCCCTTAGCTACAGTAGTGTATCACAGCTTGGGAGGTCCTGTGAAGATTGTCTACCATAATGTCTAACTGGGAAAAAGATCTTTGTATGTTCTTGGCTCACTAGGAAAAGCATTCTCTGTCAAGAAGCAGACTCTTACGAAACAAAACCAAACAAGACCAAACAACACCAACCCCCCCCCCCCCCCCAAAAAAAAAAAAAAAAGAAACCAGACTTGAAAAAAGTAATTTTTTGTGGTGAAAAATGCTAAGGTGGGATAAAATATGAAGGGAGGAGGGATGACAGTCCACATCAAATGCTAATGCTTTATGATATCAGCATATTTCTAGGTGTAAATATAGATTCCTAAATCATTTCTCAAGATGGACTTCTAATCCAGGTCTATCCAGGATAATAAATTTCAAACCATAAATGTTTGCTGCTAGGATCAGATTCGTAAAATTCAGTATATAATATGAAAATGTATTTGCATTTGCTTTGCCATTGTCCTACCTGAAAACAAATGTACTGTTGAGCTTCTGAGTACCAGCCTCTATCGCCAATAATCATCTCTTACAATGACTTGTGGAAACATGAATGAATGCCTATAGGCACCTTTTTGGGATGTCCAGCAGACTAGCCCTGTAGAATTGTGGTCTCTATTGCTTTTAATCCTGAAAAGTCGTGGGGTAGATGCACTGAGCCATCCAATCAGTTGGCTTTGATCTGGTTACATGTTTAGCAAGTACAGAGCTGAAGCCATGTTCTGAAAAAGTACCTTCACAAGGCACTTTGGTAAAGTGTGTTCTTAATTTTTTCTACAAATGTCAGGTCTGTATTGGAGTCACCTAATAATGATGATTTAATTAAGTGGTTAGGCTTGTCCTTTGAGAATTGCTCTCTGTAGCATGTATTGTATCCCTCAGAAGTGTCTTCAGAGATGGTTACTGCATTCCTGTAGTAGACAGCTTCTCAATAATTGGAGTGTTAGAGTAAATAAGAGTCCTGGACTGCTGAACAGGATCTCTTCGGTGATGGTAAGGATGTTTATAGGTTAGTGTAACTTCACAAAAAAGGAAATGTCACCAATTTTGTAAGTTCAGACTTTGTCACCACCACCTCAGAATTAGTTTTAACCTTCTTCTCATGTTACTTGGCTGTCTGTAACTCTTCTAAGGAGTTTGTTGGGGACAATATCCTGCATAATAGTCTTTGAAGAAGCAATTTACTGTCTTTCTGGACTATTAGTAAAGAGAAAAGCAATGCTTTTTTTGAGCTTTTCTGGTCATGCTACATGCTAAACAAAAAAAAAATATTCCCTCAATAAAGTTCTGCAGCAAAGGACTCAACTACTTTAAGATACCAGGAGCCTTAAACAGTATCAAGATCAAAGCTGTCACTATGGTGTTATTTTATTGTAGCAAAAATCTTTACCTGAATTGCGAATATTTATTTTTCTCAGGTGAATGTTTTGGAGGGCCAAGTGGAGAAAGTTTCTGAAGGGTTTAAATGTAGACAGATGAATGGAATGGAATGGAATGGAATGGAATGGAATGGAATGGAATGGAATGGAATGGAATGGAATGGAATAATGAATGGAATAGACCAGGTTGGAAGAGACCTTCAAGATCATCGCGTCCAACCTATTAACTAATCCAACCCACCTAATCAACTAAACCATGGCACCGAGCACCCTATCAAGTCTCCTCCTGAACACCTCCAATGATGGTGACTCCACCACCTCCCTGGGCAGCCCATTCCAATGGGCAATCACTCTCTCTGTGTAGAACTTCTTCCTAACATCCAGCCTAAACCTCCCCTGGCTCAGCCTGAGACTGTGTCCTCTTGTTCTGGTGCTGGCTGTGAATGCAACAATGAATGCAACAATGAAACTGAAGCTGAACTGCACAAAGTCATTAATTACAGAAGTGGTACTTAGTGTACTGCATATTTAGTTTTTCTGTAACAATAGTGGTGATATTTAATAATTGTTGCTGTGGATGCTGCATACAAAGTTCTTTTAATGTGGTACTTTTGTAATCAAAACTAGCATTTTTGTATGTATATTGTGTTAATGAATAACAGTGTCTCAAAATGTAGGAAGCTATTCTGCTTCATGCTAATTTTGTTTTTTGGGAAATCACCACTGACAGAAGCAAAGTTCTTCTGTCTTTAAATAGATACCCATTTTTCTCTTTTCCTGTGTAGACCTCATCCAGTATTTTGAAAACTATTTTTAGTGTTTGTAGGAGGAATGTACTACAATCATTCATCCTCTTGCGTCTGTCAGTTGTTAAATGTTGCAAGTCAGGGGAGCTCAGATGTGACCATGCTTCTCAGAGGATTTGTTTGTGCTTTAGGGTTTGTATGCATGTGGGTTTCATCACATGTTTGCAAGGGATAAATAGTTCCTAAATCCATACTTACAAAGAGCCTTTTTGCATATAGCCATTTGTGACAGCTCCTGGGGATACAAGTGGGAGGGTGGGGGGAGAAGATATGCTTCTTCAGCCTAGTTATATTCTGAGTTTCTGTTCTGATGTATTTTTAATCTTGTTACTGGTTGATGTAGATTAGTGGGTTTAATGCAGTATATGTCTTCAAAGATATTTCACAAGTTGACTCAGAATTTGAACAGCCATTTGCAGTTGCTGCTGTTTCACAAGAATCAGTTGAGGCATGTTAAACTTCTGAGTTAAAATGAGATGCACTGATGACTATAGACAAAGTAAGAAACTAAACTTGAAATGTTGTCTTATAAAACATAACTATGCCTTAAAGTGAAACACAGGAATTGGTAGCTTTTTAAGAGGTCTAGTTTGTCAAATATAGTATGTTAAATATGACCTATAAACTTCTTGCTGTAGAATCAGATTTTAAGCCAAAAAACTGCTGAAAGAATACAGTGGAAACTGGAGATTAAATGGAGAGCAACTGTTTAGGAGTTAATCAGCTTCAAACCAGTGGAAGATTTTTTGGCAGCAAATTATGATTGCATTTTCAAAGGATGACTTTTTCTTAATAAACAGCATAGTATAGTTACTTTTAAGGAAATAAAATTGTTATTAAAATTATATTTTTACAGTTGTACAGTGTACATCCTTGGTGTCAGTTTTACTCACTCATTTCATAAGTGTGCTGAGATGATGAGTTACCACATCCAGGACTTCCCAATTAAAGGCTGACCAGCTTGTGCAGTTTTGAGCTGGGCTGGTGGATTATACAGTGAAGAAACAGCTTTGCAGCTGCATTCACTATTGTGGTGGTGAGAGAAAGTTCCCCCGTCACACACAAAGAAAACACAGCTAACTCAGTCGGAGAAGCAGATGAAGGTGCTATATTTACATGCAGGAATGAAATGCAGATGGATATGTACACAATATACAGTATTTACAATATATACAGAAATATACAGCAATGAACATAATACAGAAGACCTTTTCCCCTCTTCCAGCCAGGAGGGTTCCCCCTGTACCCTGTCTCCTCCCTACTTCCCTTTTTTCCCAAAAAGGATTAGAGAGAGAGAGAGAAAGGTAATTAAAAAGGAAATTCTGTTAGCTCAAAGCGTGTGCAAGAATTAGTTTTCTTATCTGGTTAGCTTTGTTAATTCAAGGTCGACTCTGTCCAGCAGCTGTAGCTCAGAGAGAGACAGAAACAGACAGGCTGACAGGAACAGAGAGAACTTACTGAGACTGAGACTCAATCTGAACTAAAACTTAAAGTTACATTCTACCAATCTACCAATGAAATTAGTTTAGAATATCTTGTTTTAATTTTAATATCAAAACATTCATCCAGAGTGTTCCAGCAACTGTCCCTTTCTTAAAGGCACAGCCTAAAATGGTCACAACTATCCTTTTAAGAGTTGATTTGGGGACAGTCAGCATCATGTCATCTTCAACTAAATCCACAAAATATAAAAGAAATTGAAGCAAGAAGTAATTGAGCTAATACACTGACGTGTCTCTGTAGTTTACATAATTATTACCTTTGTGGTAAAGGTAGATACTAGAGATACTTGTGTTGCTGCAGGAAGTGCATATTTAGTCATCTTTCAATGCAAAGTACTGAACAGTAGCAGCCCTTTGGTGCAAGGATTATTCTGTTTCATATCCTTCTTAATAGTGAACCTGAAACTGCCTGCTACTATGTGTGGTATTAATTATGCTCCTGTACTTTATTAACTGGTTACATGATTGAATTAACCATCCATCATTTCACCATTATTCCCTGTGGTTTTTTTTTCTTTTCTGTAGCTGTTGTTACCTATAAATGGTGTGCATTTTCTCCAGCTGCTGACCAAAAGGAAAACACACAAGTAGCAAAAGTTGTGGGTGTGCCACCTTGTCTTTGCTTCTTGTTTCTAACCACCTCACACAAACATTGACTTGGTTGCTCTTCCGTACTAACTCATTTTACAGATTTGAAAGGGCTAAGCTTCTTTCATCCCTTTAGAAATTTCAATGGGTAGAACAATGGATTTGTAAATAAATGTAAACATGTTAAGGAGCTATTTACAGACCTTAGTTAATTTTTCTGAGAGAATAGCAGGTAGTTAGACTCACTTTCAAGAAGAGTAGAGGCTCACACGTTCATAAATTTGTTCAGATTGATAAAGTCAGGGTGAATGTAGGACTACAGAAGAATTCTTTGGTAGTAGGAAGCTCAGAGTCCTATATTCCCATATGGTGAGAGAGTTTTGTAGACTTGAACAGACATTAACTGTACCGGTGTAGATGTTGGTAAGGCTTACGTGGGTTTACTTACCAAAATGAAGCTTCTAGCTGCTGCTTGGTGAAAGGAAGAACTCCTTGCATGCCCCTTGTATGCTTCCTCATATGGGGCTGTAAACCGTAATTCTACCCCATGCTTCATATTGACTTCTGCTGTAACAATTTTGAAAGTGTGCGCTGATGCAAAATGTACACTAACCCTATTTTGAAAGTAGTCTTTAAAGTCCCTATTAGTGCTCATTAAAAAAAAAATTAAAATGCTTGTGTAGAATGAACGAAGCTAAATATTAGAAAATCTGTAGAGAATTCTCTGAGTTCTGATACATGGATGTCATGGTGATATCACTGAATGTATTCCTACTAGGTACCAATATGTGTTTAATACAGGTTTATTTAAGGTGCATTTTAGGAATGCAATTAGTTTGCCTTTTTGTATCAATATTTATACAGGTTTTATGGGTCCTAAAATCCTATGATATGGTATGTAGAATACTTAGTTTTAATAAGTTACCTCTTACTTTAAAAGGACATGTTAAACTTAGATCTGTAATGAAAATTGTATTTGTCAGGAACAAAGTTGTTTATCGCCGTGAATTGAATGGCACCACTGTATCACAGAGATTAACTTCTCATGTTTACAGATGAAAATTGGTATGCAAGTGGGAAGCTGAATGCATGGTTGGAGGCTTTTATCCCTTCTCTCCAAAAGAGTTTGGCAGAGCTTGTATTTGAGCACTAGGACACATACCTCTGTTTTCCTCTTAAAGAACAGTGTGTTTTTGCTGTATTCTTGTTAAATGAAATCCCTGTGATATTTTTAACAGGGAGTAGATCCCTTTTAATGCACGTTTCTAAAGAAAAATGACATGCAGAGGAATAAAAGTCATAGGCTGATGCTGCATCACGTATCTGCCAGCCAGGCTGGTGTGGTTACAGGTAGGATTGTCAGCTGGGGACACAAACTGGCGTTTCTGCAAAGTGTTTTTCTGCGTTGGCTTGTTTTGACTAGTCTGAGCAGCCTTGGAACACAGAGCTGATAGGGTCCAAAACTGATATGAAGAAGGATGAGTTAGGAAGTGGGCAGAAAATATAAACTTACACTACCAAGCAGCAGATACTTGTCTGTGCTAGCATCCTGTTGAAATTGTTTGTGTAGTTCACTGGGAACTGGCTTATAGATAAGGCAGAAAAGGAGAAGGCAGGATTTATGAGTAAAAAGAGGAGTGCTGCTAATTCACTTCCTTTAAATTTAGGAAAGCTCCTCCAAGGGAAAGAACCCCAAAGTACAGCAGCTATGTTTTTCATCACTGGAGTTTCCCACATTCTCAGGGTATAAATGCATAGTGGTGAGTTACTGGCAAAACGCTGAAATTTCATTCACCAGGAGCAAGTGAAATTCTCAGTCTCAGCATCTCAGTCTGAGCTTCTCAAACTAGTTGCTAAGTGTCTTTGTGTCCTGGATGAAACAGGAATCATGGTGCTAATTTCCATCAGAGATACTACAAAAGAGATGACTCTATGAACATTTATTGGAAGTATTATGTGACAATGATGAAGTCTTGTACGATGATCTAAAATGAAGCATTATGGAAATTCCTGCACACATTTCTGCAATACTGTAATATATGGCCATTTAAAAATGGAGGCCTTTGGTAACCTGACTTCTGAAACTCTGAGGCATATAGATCCTGCAAAGGGACACTGCTGTACAGATGCTTTTACCTAGGAAGTTCATAGTTCTCAATCTGCTGAAGCTGAAGGCACATGCTGAACTCCTAATCTCTGAGAAAGCCACTTTTGTGTTTAAAAGGTGAATTTGTAATGACTATTTCAATCATTTACTCTTCTCAAATTATTATTTTTAGTATTTCTCCATTTTATATCAGCATGTATCAAGTAATGTTTTTTTAGAAAAGCAAACCTATTCTCTGTAATATTTAATTTCCAGTTATGTTTTCACTAGAGACATACACTATCAGCATCAGTGACTTCATCTTCTTACTTATAAATCCATGAGCTGTAAGACAGATTGATGGGAATCCAATGCACAAATTGTAAGTAGGAAGATTACAATATCTTCATGCTGTTGTTGCAAAAAATACTAAACAATCTCTCTGGACAGAAAAGCTTAGTATGGTCAATATGCAAATAGAGACCAGGAGGGAATGTGGGCAGTGAGGAATACTCCCACCCAGACAACATTTGAGTTTCTCTGATGATCCAGAAGGGTGCTTATTTCAGAGAGTTTTTTTTGACTCCCTTGTTCATGTTTCTTCCCTAAGGAAGCAGGCACTGAGAACATTGTCAGCTTTCATTTTCTGTTTCTTTAGACTTTCACTACATTCCCACGGTGACTATAATTGTTGAAAACTTTTCCAGAGCACAATAAGCTGTGATATTTTTTCTTCTTTGTATTCTGTACCACAGTATTGCAAATGGTACAATCCTTATCACAGGGCTAGAAAGCCTGATGCAGAGACAAAGTGACTGGAGAAGAATGTTGTGTGCATCTAACAATTCTTTTATGGCTAGGTTAGTCAAACAATATGGCAATACATATTGGCAATGTGTAGATCTCCCCTCCTATTAGGTATTTGGGATCTTATTGTCTATAAATATCTGAGGGGTGGGTGTCAGAATAAAGGTGATGGTCTCTTTTCAGTGGTGCCCAGTGACAGGACAAAGAACAGTGTGTACAAGCTGGAACACAGGAGGATCCACTTCAGCATGAGGAGATCCTACTTTACAGTGAGGGTGTGGCAGTTTTAGGCTATGCCTTTAAATTTTACCTGCAGATTTCGAGCAGAAAAGTAAAAAAATATAAACAAATCACTATTGGGTGTAAAAAGGAAAACAAAAGATTATTCTAAACAAATTCATTGAATAAAATTTGTGGGATGGATGCAAATGTACCCCAACAGTCTTTCACATTTCACTTCCATTCCCATTCCTTTTCTTTTCTCTTGTGGTCTTAGCTGTTCTGCTGGGGAGACAATAACCACTTCTGGCTGGCCTTGAGAAAAGATAAGAACACTAACACTGCTTCTTTTTCTAACATTCCTTCCTTTTACTAAAAAGAAAGGGGAGGAGTTTGGGGGGGGAGAGAGAGAGCGGTGGAGCAGCTTCCCTGCTTGTCTGAGGAAGCCAGAGGGGGTACAGGGTTTTTTCTGTGCTATTTTCTATTTGTAAATATTTGTATAGTGTTGTAAATACTGTCTATTTTGTACCTATTCATTGCATTCCATTGTAGAGTGTAGTTTTTGCTCATAAATACAGCTTCCATTGGCTTCCAACTGAGTTAGTTGTGCTTAGTTAATGTGAATGGGAAACTTCAACCCACCACAGGGTGACAGAGCCCTGGAACAGGCTGTCCAGCGAGGCTGTGGAGTTTTCTTCTCTGGAGACATTCAAAACCTGCCTGGATGTATATATTCAGTGGTTGGAAGGGACTTCTAGAGTCCATCAAGTCCAACCCCTCAGACAAAGCAGGATCATCTAAATCAGGCTGCACATGATTTAAGGAAAGAGTACCCCCAGGTTGTTTTTTTTTTTTTTTTACATTCCCTTTCAGGTACATATTCAAATATGAGGTTTTTAAAATTTGAAAAATACCAACTATTAACTCTGCTTATATAGTTTAGCATAAGAATTTCCAACCTGCTCTTGTAAATACGTATTTTAATTAGATTTTTCCTGTGTTTTTCTAATTGTAAATGCCATCAGTATTCAGACCCAGTTTTCAGTAACAATCAAGCATGAAAATATAAAAGGGGGCATGCTAGCAGCAATGTTCTCCATTACAATTTTTACCTAAAGCAGCATAGAAGATCTTAGTTACAGTTCAACAGACATGTGCTTGATGTCTGTAGCAGGCTCAGTTCTCTTGCCTGTCCATAGTGGTCACTTCTGCTGCCAAGAGTTCTTTTAAATTATATCATGATACAAGTAAAATTCCAGTATCCACTCTATATGTGCTTTTTTTTTAATTGGTGATTTGTTTTAGTTTAAATTTTCATAGCACCTTTGTTGGATTTTGTTGTTTGTGTGTGCTTTTAAAAAAAAATCTTGTTTTTTAAAGTTGTTTACAAGCAGCAAGTTTCCACTGAAAGAAATGGGGGTCTGTTCTTGAGATCAGAATGAAGTCTTTAGTTACCATGAGCTGTAGAGCATATATTGTTCCACATTAGCTCTTGTCCAAAGACATTCAGAATAGAATTGAGGAAGAAACAGTGTTTAAATGGCAAAGCATGTGAAGCATAGGAGGACAGGCTAGAATCTTGTAACTGGGTAAGCATTTAATTTCCTTGTTTACTGCATGAATCACATATGCAAGCTCCATTTGATTCATCTTAGTGCACTAGAAGATGTACACTTCATGTGTACATCTGGTACACATCTAGATGGAGGATGTGGATGGATTTTCTATTATTTTATTTAAGTGACTTTATTTTTTGGCTTTAAGCAACAGATGTTCAATAAATAGTGATTTATTAGTTAAATTTGTTAAAGTGGTAATTACAAAGAGCTTTTTTTCCTTTTTAATGATTTTAAATAAAGACAATAAGTAACGAGTTCCTGTAAGATGAGTTTTTTTAGAATGTACAATAGGAAATGGCTACAGGTCCCTGTTAGGAGAGGCAAAGTAAAACTCTCATGGGTCCCCTCACCTTTCCAGCTGCCCTTCCAAAACAAATATGGGGCATTGGAAGTTGAGGGTGAGGTGAATGAGAAGACAGAAGAGACACCATCTGGTGTTGCCTAAAGCCAAACAGCCTGCCCCCTGCATCAGGACTTGTTCCCTTAAAAAAAGGAGGGTAATTGTTATTGGTGATTCCCTCCTGAGAGGAACAGAGGGCCCCACATGTTGGCTGGATCCTTCCCACAGGGGAGTCTGCTGTCTCCCTGGGGCCTGGGTCAGAGATGTTACCAGAAGGCTGCCTAGTCTGGTACAGCCTTCTGATTACTCTCCCTTGATAGTTATGCAGGTGGGGAGCAATGAGGTTGAAACCAGAGGTCCAAAGTCAATAAAAACGGACTTCAAGGCTCTGAGAAAACTGCTTGAGGGGTCAGGGGCAGAGGTAATTTCTTCATCAATACCCTTAGTTGCAGGAAGGAATACTGGAAGGAACAAGACAGCAGGTGTAGCTAACAAGTGGCTCAGAGGCTGGTGCCACCAACAGAAGTTTTGTTTTTTTGATCATGGGGAACTTTCTATGGCACCAGGTCAGCCAGGAACAGATGGAGCATATCTGTCCTAGAGGGGGAGAAAAATCCTAGCACATGCAGCATGGGTAACAAACAAGAGGACGTGGAAACCTTGTTACAGCAGGAAAGTTATGATGTTGTTTCCATCACAGAAATGTGGTGGGATGACTAGCATGACTGGAGCACTGTAATAGATGGCAACAGGCTCTTCAGGAGAGACAGGTGAGGGAGAAGGGGTGGAGGGGTGGCCCTGTACATCAGGGAAGCTCTGGATGCCGTGGAACTAAAGATTAATGATGATCAAGTTGAGTGCCTGTGAGTGAGAATTAGAGGGAAGTCCAACAAGGCAGACATCCTGGTTGGAGTCTGTTATAGACCACCCAACCAGGATGAAGAGGTCACTAGTCACTAGTGGTGTCCCCCAGCAATCAGTGCTGGGCCCCATCCTCTTTAATATCTTCATTGATGATCTGGATGAGGGCACTGAGTCAGTCATCAGCAAATTTGCAGATGACACCAAGTTGGGAGCAGGAGTTGATCTGTTAGAGGGCAGAAGGGCTCTGCAGAGGGACCTCAACCAATTGGACAGATGGGCAGAGTCCAGTATGATGGCATTCAACAAATCCAAGTGCCAGCTGCTGCACTTTGGCCACAACAAGCCCATGCAGAGCTACAGGCTGGGGTCAGAGTGGCTGGAGAGCTGCCAAACAGAAAGGGACCTGGGCATGCTGATTGACAGCTGCTGAAACATGAGCCAGCAGTGTGCCCAGGTGGCCAAGAAGGCCAATGGCATCCTGGCCTGCATCAAGAATAGTGTAGACAGCAGGAGCAGGGAAGTCATTGTGCCCCTGTAGTCAGCGCTGGTTAGGCCACACCTTGAGTCCTGTGCCCAGTTCTGGGCTTCTCAGTTTAAAAAGGACATTGAGATACTTGAACATGTCCAGAGAAGGGCAATGAGGCTGGTGAGAGGCCTTGAGCACAAGCCCTGTGAGGAAAGGCTGAGGGATCTGGGGTTGTTTAGCCTGGAGAGGAGGAGGCTCAGGAGAGACCTCATTGCTGTCTACAGCTACCTGAAGGGGGTTGTAGCCAGGAGGGAGTTGGTCTCTTCTCTCAGGCAACCAGCACCAGAACAAGAGGACACAGTCTCAAGCTCCACCAGGGGAGATTTAGGCTTGAGGTGAGGAGAAAGTTCTTCACTGGGAGAGTGATTCGCCATTGGAATGGGCTGCTCAGGGAGGTGGTGGAGTCCCTGTCCCTGGAGGTGTTCAAGAGGGGACTGGGCGTGGCACTTGGTGCCATGGCCTGGTCATGGGGTCTGTGGTGACAGGTTGGCCTTGATGATCTTTGAGGTCTCTTCCAACCTTAGTGATACTATGATTCTGTGAATTATTCTATAGGCAGCTAGAGGCTGTCTTAAGATCACCTGACCTTCTTCTTATGGGTGACTTTAACCTGCCTGATATCTGCTGGGAACTTAACACAGCAGCGAGGAGGCAGTCTAGAAGGTTCTTAAGAGTGCAAGGAACTAACTCAGAAGGTACCTTGGGAAACAAACCATAAAAACAAAGGGCTCCAGGAGGGCTGGACCTACTTCAAGAAAGAACTCTTGAAGGCGCAGGAACAGGCTGCGCCAATGTGCTGGAAGATGAGCCACCGGGGAAGATGGCCAGCCTGGATGGGCAACGAACATCTGAGCAAATTAAGGGAAAAAAAGAGGGTGTATCATCTTTGCAAGGAAGGAGAGGTAACCCCTGGTATGTTTGAGGATGTTGCTAGGTCATGCAGGAAAAACATTAGAGAGGCAAAAGCCCATTTAGAGCTTAGACTGGCCACTGCTGTGAAGAACAACAAAAAATGCTTCTACAAATATATTAATGGCAAGAGGAGAGGCAAGGACAACCTCCACTCCTTGGTGGACATGGCGGAGAATATTGTAACAAAAGATGAGGAAAAGGCAGAGGTACTTAACACCTTCTTTGCCTCATTTCTTTAATAACAAGACAGGTTGTCTTCTGGACAACTGGCCTCCTTAGCTTGCAGATGGAGGCAGGGAGCAGTATAGTTCCCCTGTGATCCTGAAGGAGTAGTTAGAGACCTCCTTAGCCACTTGGATCCGCACAAGTCCATGGGACCTTATGGGATCCATCCTAGGGTACTGCGAGAGCTGGCAGATGAGCTGGCCAAGCCAATCTCCTTCATTTTTCAAGAGTCCTGGCTCACTGGAGAGGTCCCAGATGACTGGAAGCTGGCCAACGTGGTGTCCATCCACAAGAAGATCTGGCTGGACAAGCCAGGGAATTCCAGACCTGTCAGCCTGACCTCAGTGCCAGACAAGATTATGGAACAGGTCATCTGGGGGTACTAGTTGATAGTAGGCTGAACATGAGCCTGCAGTGTGCCCAGGTGGCCAAGAAGGCCAATGGCATCCTGGCCTGTATCAGGAACAGTGTGGCCAGCAGGAGCAGGGATGTCATTCTGTCCCTGTACTCAGCACTGGTTAGGCTGCACCTTGAGTCCTGTGTTCAGTTCTGGGCCCCTCAGTTTAGGAATGATGTTGAGTTGCTGGAACGTGTCCAGAGAAGGGCAACAAAGTTGGTGAGGGGTTTGGAGCACAAGCCCTATGAGAAGAGGCTGAGGGAGCTGGGGTAGCTTAGCCTGGAGAAGAGAAGGCTCAGAGGAGACCTTCTTGCTCTCTACAAATACCTGAAGGGAGATTGTAGCCAGGTGGGGGTTGGTCTCTTCTCCCAGGCAACCAGCACCCAAACAAGAGGACACAGTCTCAAGCTGCGCCAGGGAGGTTTAGGCTGGATGTTAGTTTCCTGAATGTTCAAAAAGCCTCAAAATGCTCTGTATCAGACAATGGGGCAGGAGCCAGCAGGTCGGTTATTTAAGGAAAATGCCAATGTTGCCCAGGCTTGTCTGAACATGTCCTGGAGCCCAAGTGAGCGAGGTGTGTGTGCCTTTGGCCACATTTGGAGAAAACTCATTCTATAGGTTACAGTGTCAAGGTTTTATCTCTCAATCTTTGTGGTCACTGGCCATCATTGTCTTGGGAAATCTATAAATACCAGCCCAAAGAGCCAGTGGTTTGCCTTGCAATTGTCCAAGCTCTGGGAGAAAGCAGTAGCCTTGCTTGGAATCCAAGCTGTTTTTCAGTTTACCCAGACAGGACTGCAAAGCCCCCTTGCTGTATAGTGTTGTAAAGCCCAACAGAGTGGATGCCTCTTGCAGGGCTGAGATGTGAACCCCTGGAGGAGCTGAGTCCCCGGGACAGTTTCATTTTATTGGAAGAAGTGACAAGTGCCGATGCAAAGAATTGCAGCAGAAGAACCTCTTTTCTACAAGGCTTTCAGCTGCAAAGCCTTTGGGATAAATCCTGAATGTGCTTCATCAACAAACTGCAGAAGCCAACAGAAAGTGAAACTGTGCTCCTGCAGCTTTCATGTGGTTGACATAATTTTGGTTTTGTTTAAATCCCCACATGTGCTGCAGTGTACCACGATCAGTGAGTAATTACAAAATCTGATTTTTATAAGCATCTATTGAAGGTCTGTTGCCCTAGGGAATTCTGGAGTTCCCCCTGCCTTGTGAGCAATCTCCAGCTTCATTGCTGATGTTCCCTTTTTTTTCTTTACAGTTTAAAGTGCTGTTTGTTGTTTCTGGATTTTTGTTCATATTGTTTAAATTATTACATGTTCCTGCTGGTGAGATATCTGTTCCACAACTGAATATTTCAAACCAGTAAATAGGTTTAATTAATATTTTCCGTGGCATTTTTCATGATTAATAAAGTTATTAATAATTTTATTAATCATTCTGCCTATAGAATATTAATAGCCTCCTTATGATCATAACAGTCAGGATTAAGTTCTTCACAGAAAGAGTGATTGGCCATTGGAATTGGCTGCCCAAGGAAGTGGTCGAGTCACCACAGCTGGAGCTATTTAAGAGGGGACTGGTTGAGGCACTTGGTTGCCATGGTTTATTTCATAAGATGGTGTTGGGTGATGGGTTGGACTTGATGATCTTAAAGATCTTTACCAACATGGTAAATTCAATTCTCTCCCTCTCCTCTCCTCTCCTCTCCTCTCCTCTCCTCTCCGAACCTCTCCTCTCCGAACCTCTCCGAACCTCTCCCTCTCCGAACCTCTCCGAACCTCTCCTCTCCGAACCTCTCCTCTCCTCTCCGAACCTCTCCTCTCCGAACCTCTCCCTCCTCTCCTCTCCGAACCTCTCCTCTCCTCTCCTCTCCTCTCCTCTCCTCCCTCTCCTCTCCTCTCCTCTCCTCTCCTCTCCTCTCCTCTCCTCTCCTCTCCTCTCCTCTCCTCTCCTCTCCTCTCCTCTCCTCTCCTCTCCTCTCCTCTCCTCTCCTCTCCTCTCCTCTCCTCTCCTCTCCTCTCCTCTCTCTCCTCTCCTCTCCTCTCCTCTCCAAACCTCTCCTCTCCTCTCCAAACCTCTCCAAACCTCTCCTCTCCAAACCTCTCCTCTCCAAACCTCTCCTCTCCAAACCTCTCCTCTCCTCTCCAAACCTCTCCTCTCCAAACCTCTCCTCTCCTCTCCAAACCTAACCTCTCCTCTCCAAACCTCTCCTCTCCATTCCTCTCCTCTCCTCTCCAAACCTCTCCTCTCCAAACCTCTCCTCTCCAAACCTCTCCTCTCCAAACCTCTCCTCTCCTCTCCAAACCTCTCCTCTCCTCTCCAAACCTCTCCTCTCCTCTCCTCTCCTCTCCTCTCCTCTCCTCTCTCCTCTCCTCTCCTCTCCTCTCCTCTCCTCTCCTCTCCTCTCTCTCCTCTCCTCTCCTCTCCTCTCCTCTCCTCTCCTCTCCTCTCCTCTCCTCTCCTCTCCTCTCCTCTCCTCTCCTCTCCTCTCCTCTCCTCCCTCTCCTCTCCTCTCCGAACCTCTCCGAACCTCTCCTCTCCTCTCCGAACCTCTCCTCTCCTCTCCTCTCCGAACCTCTCCTCTCCGAACCTCTCCTCTCCGAACCTCTCCTCTCCGAACCTCTCCTCTCCTCTCCTCTCCGAACCTCTCCTCTCCGAACCTCTCCTCTCTCCCTCCGAACCTCTCCCCTCCTCTCCTCTCTCCTCTCCTCTCCTCTCCTCTCCTCCCTCTCCTCTCTCCTCTCCTCTCCTCTCCTCTCCTCTCCTCTCCTCTCCTCTCCTCTCCTCTCCTCTCCTCTCCTCTCCTCTCCTCTCCTCTCCTCTCCTCTCCTCCTCTCCTCTCCTCTCCTCTCCTCTCCTCTCTCCTCTCCTCTCCTCTCCTCTCCTCTCCTCTCCTCTCCTCTCCTCTCCTCTCCAAACCTCTCCTCTCCAAACCTCTCCTCTCCTCTCCAAACCTCTCCTCTCCTCTCCTCTCCAAACCTCTCCTCTCCAAACCTCTCCTCTCCAAACCTCTCCTCTCCTCTCCAAACCTCTCCTCTCCAAACCTCTCCTCTCCTCTCCAAACCTAACCTCTCCTCTCCAAACCTCTCCTCTCCAAACCTCTCCTCTCCTCTCCAAACCTCTCCTCTCCAAACCTCTCCTCTCCAAACCTCTCCTCTCCAAACCTCTCCTCTCCTCTCCAAACCTCTCCTCTCCAAACCTCTCCTCTCCAAACCTCTCCTCTCCTCTCCAAACCTCTCCTCTCCTCTCCAAACCTCTCCTGTCCAAACCTCTCCTCTCCTCTCCAAACCTCTCCCCTCTTCTCCTCTCCGAACCTCTCCTCTCTGAACCTCTCCAAACCTTTCCTCTCCTCTCTTCTCCTCTCCTCAACATCTTTGGCAGTGAAAGGTGTGCTAAAATGTGAGGGGAAAGACTGGCATTTCCTGGAAAGAGAGATCAAAGAGCCTAAGGCCTGTACAAAACAGATATAATTTGTGTTGCTGTTTCCTAGGGAATTTCAAGGAAAATGTCAAACTCTGCTACTATTAAAATATTCGAGATTGACGCAACCTACTGGTCAGCTTACTTTTGAACTAATGAACATAAAAAGAGAACTAATTAATTAGCTTATTAATCTCCATAAAACTTCAAAATTAAACATGTTTTAATTAAATTAATTCACAGATGTCTGGCTTATGTGAAAGGAAAGCAAAGAACTGAGGGTAGAGCTTTCTGGTTCATTGCATAATTTGGTCCATCTATTTGCCTTGAAGATGTCGTTCCTCATGTTTTGCTGGTTCAAGTTCATGTGTTTACTAAACAACATTGTGATGTAATTTCCCATGACTACATTAATTGATACTGGGAGCAAACTTATGGTTTTTGGCTTCCCTTTGGGAATAGCTGCATCTATTCCAAACACGGAAACATGAGGAAGAAGTTTTTCAGTGTGAGGGTGATGGAACACTGGAACACGCTGCCCAGTAGGGTTGTGGAGTCTCCCTCTCTGGAGATATTCCTGGATGCGTTCCTGTGTTTTCTGTTATTGGTGATCCTGCTCTGACAGGGGGTTGAACAAGATGATGTTTCAAGGTCCCATCCAGCCCCTAACACTCTGTGATTCTGTGATTTTGTAATACCTTAAATTTTTCAAAGGCTCCTGCTGCAAGTACATTGAAGGGATCTGGTAATCATGACTAAGTAGCTGTTTCATCCTACATGGTTCCCATCTATATCTTGAAATGCTGAGTGCTGCGCCTTCATACCTATGCATTGTAACATTCCTTTTAGCCACTGGTTTATTGCTGCTAAAAAGCTATACACTATATGTATTTGCTGTTTCTTTCAAGTGCATGCCTTTGGCTATTGCTCAGTCTTGCTGAAAAACCAGGCAGTTTTTCTGGTTTTCCATGCCCTGCATGGAGGATTTGCAAGTAATCAAGGTAATCTAGGCCTACATCTTCCCCTTTGCAAATCTCTGGCCCTCCTTACACTATTTCCTGAGAACACCACTGATACTGCTATGACACATGCCTTCATTACAGACCTTCAGAAGTCTGCATGGTGTAATGTTGCATCTCACAATGTTAACACATTAAAATCAGAGAAAAAGGCAAGTTGAAGATGAGAACAGGTGAACCTGTTAATGCAAAGGGAAACATAGGACACTGGATTGCTCATATTATATATGTCTTGAATTTTATTGAGACTGAGATGAGAAAGTGATCACTAAACTGGCCTTTCACTTTAAGAGCTGTGTAGTACAAGTTTGAGCTCCATAGATAAACATGTAAAGGTCTTTTTTGTGATGTGTTAGAGTCAGCTTGCACCATAGGCTGCAAAATATTGTGTAGTGCATGCTTCTTTTGCTTTTTCTCTCCTGTCAGCTGTTAACTTAATCTTCATCAGATGTGCAGTTGGGACATTCAACCGTTGAGAATTAAGCTCTGATTTTTTTAAAAATAAAAAAAGTAGGATTTGGAATGTGGGTCTGAAATGCCTTAAATTCTGTGTTGCTAGCCCAGGAGCTGGTTGTATTGTGAGGTGGTAGCAGTTATGTTGATTTATGCTGAATCTGTAGCCACTCTAACTGTTATGTGCATCTCCCTGTTATGATAGGCATGGAACACCCATAGGTTAGTTAGTATTGAATATTTCAGAGATGCTTTACACCATCTTATTGGTGGCTGGTGGAAAGACAAAGCTGTCTATTGGTCTATGCATCTCATAGTGCGCTGTAATCTTTCCCTTCTCTATTATCTGGGATTGTCATGCTTCCATCTGCCCTGGGGTGATATGCTTATCTTGAGCTGTAACCCAAATGACTGACTGCAGGATACAAATGTTGTCCTTTTTTCCTTCATCTGATCTTCAGGGTATGATGGACTGTGAGTAATTGGTAGAAGAAGACCTTGAATTTTCTCTGATCTCCTCTGAGGGGCCAGTATAGCCAAGGAAGTTTGCAGTTTGCCTTTCTATTTGCTCTGTGGTGCTTTGGTTGGGGGTGGGGCTAGGGACACGTAGGAGAGACCTATGTACTTCCATAGCTACGATTCTGAGGGAAAAAATGCTTTGGCATTCAGTGCTGTGGCTCTTGGCCATTATATTCTCTTGTGAGTAAACAAATTTGCTCTTGGAAAGAAAACAAATACATAACTTAGATGTTCTCTATGAATGTACTAGCAATCACGAGATGTTCTTGTAAGAAGACAAATTTCCTGGTCCATCCTTAATGCAGCTTCTTCCTGAAGGAGTTAGGTTATGTAATGCCTGTGGTTTTGGGGTTTTTTGCATTGCCAGGAGACAATCATAACTTCCTTCATTAAGACGGGAATTTAATAACAATTTACCTTCTGCAGGCAGACTGATTCCTTTTTCAGGCTAGTCTGGACTGAGAATGTCTTCTTGACTGAAACACTGGGGTTAACTGGATGGCATGGATGGATGATTAGTTTGCCAATCTGTGCAACACAAGTAAATCGCCACATGTTTTTCATGCTGTATTTTAGGGTGTTCAGGACTAGAAGAACATAACAAAAAAAATAAATATCCATTATTCCTCACTATACCAAAATAGACCTCAAAACATAAGGAAGTGGAATACGACCTTGGTTTTTTTTTTGGGTTTTTTTTTTTTTTCATATAAAAGAGAAATAGATAGGAAAGCTCACAGTAGGATAGAAAACTGTCTAAACATGATTTATTAAATCTAGGCAATTTGTCACAAAACTTTTTTTATTACCAAGCACTGAAATTTATGAAATGGAAAACTTCATTGTATGTTTATCATAGATTATCAGCATAAAGGCTATTTATATCATTGGTGTAGCATTCAGACAGGAGATATTTTTGTGTATTGTCTTGTTGGTGCAGTTGAAAGCAATGCTGATATTCATAGCAAACCAGGTTTTTTTATGACTTTATATTTTATTGTTTGAATGTATTAAGTCATCTCAGTAAAATGCAGCATACTTGTTCCTAGGCTGGATATAATAATATAATAAATGTATTAATTTATTCATTTAAAACTTTAAATCTGTGATGTAAATGACCTTTAAATGTTTGGTTTTTCGCAGTCTGGGCAGAAGAATATTGGATTAGGAAAGCTGAAACTTTATCCTTGACATAGATTGATATCTCTGTGTTCAGGAAAAAGTTGAGTTGAGTCTGATTGATGTAGTCCTGGCAGGATGTTGTTGAAGGCTAATTGTTTATGGGTAATATTTTGCTGCACTAATTCATTTTCAGTGTGTCATGCAGCATATTTGCTATTCTTTTCCAATGCCGCCATTAGCAGGCATATGAAAATCACCCCCAAAATTGCAAGATTGGCTTATAAGAAATGCAAATTGCCCCTTTTTTTTTTTTTTTTGCAGTTTCTGTTGTTTTGAGGGTGTGTGTGGGTTTTCATGGTTTGTATTCCTTGTTAAGAGTTCAGCCAGAGATTCTTGTCCAGTTTTGTGGCACCTGAAGATTTCAGAGCAGATGAAATATTACAACAATTTTAATGCAATACTGAAAGCTATTATTGCCAGTCCCCAGTATCACCCTAGCACCAGGTGATACTTAACTGGAGACCGATGTGGTCATAGTGAAGAATCACATAATGGCTTAGGCTGGAAGGGATCTTAGAGATCATCCAACATCTCCACCATGGGCAAGGATGCCTCTCAGCTACACTCAGCTTCTCAAGGCCTCATCCACCCTGGACTTAAACATGCCCAGAGAGGAGGCATTCACAACTTCCCTAGGCAGACTATTCCAGTGTCCCACCACCCTCATACTGAAGAATTTCTTCCTGAGATCTAGTCTAAGCCTGCTCTCCCTCAGCTTCAAACCACTGCCCCTAGTCCTGTTGCTGGACACCCTTATGAAAAGTCCCTCCCCAGCTTTCCTGTAGGATCCCTTCTGGTATTGGAAGACAGCTATGAGGTCCCCCCAGAGTCTTCTCTTCTCTGCCCTGAAGAACCCCAGCTCCTTCAGTCTATCCTCATAGCAGAGGTGTTCCAACCCTTGGATCATCTGTGTGGCCTCTGGACTCACTCCAACAGCTCTGTGTCCTGCTTATGATGGGGACACCAGAACTGTACACAGTATTCAAGGTGAGGTCTCACAAGAGCTGAGGAAAAGGGGAGAATCACCTTTCTTGACCTGCTGGCTACACTCTTCTTGATGCAGCCTAGGATGTGATTTGCCTTCTGGGCTGCATGAGCTTCTCATCAATCACTGCATCCAAATCTATTTCTTCAGAGCTGGGTGCTACTTGATTGTGAATCTGAGATTGTGAATCTGCTCCTGTTGTACCACTTGTTTTGGAATGTCATGATTTTTGTTGTGGTGATCAAAGAAGCTGAAGGAAAAGTACGTGAATCTTTCATGGAAGAAGAGACTTTAATGGGAGAAGGGACTTCCTGGGAGAAGGGACATTCAAGTAGAAGGGATTTATATCTTGGGAGAGCTACAGAGAGGTTGTCAGGACATGTAGGAAGGCATCAAGGAGGGCCAAACTGCTTAGAACTAAAACTGGCAAAGGAAGTAAAAGAGGATGATAAAGGCTTCTTCAGATATATCAGTAGTAAAAGGAAGAACAGAGAAAGCATGGCCCCACTGCTGAGTGACGTGGCAGCCCTGATAACTGAGGATGCAGAGAAGGCAGGGTTGCTAAATACCTTTTCTTCAGTCTTTACTCCTCAGACCAGCCTTTGTGAAGAGAAAGCCTGGAGGAGGGAAGACTCTCCACTAGTCAATCGATCACAGAATCACAGAATTTCAGGGGCTGGAAGGGACCTTGAAAGATCATCTAGTTCTACCACCCTGCCAGAGCAGGATTACCTGTACCAGATTACGCAGGAAGGCATCCAGGCGAGTTTTGAATGAAGACTGGGTTAAGGATCAGTTACACAAATTGAATATACACAAGTCCATGGGGCCTGATGAGATGCACCCAAGAGTGTTGAGAGAGCTGGCTGATGTTGTCACTCTACCACTCTCCATCTACTTGAGGGATGGAGGAAAGCCAGTGTCACTCCAATCTTCAAAAACAGCAAGAAAGAGGTTCCAGGAAACTACAGAGCAGTCAGCTTCACCTCCATCCCTGGAAAAATGATGTAGAAGCTCATTCTGGAGTTCATCTCTATGCACATGGAAGAAAAGAAGATGATCAGGAGCAGTCAGCATGAATTTACCAAGGGGAAATCGTGCTTGACTAATCTGATAACCTTCTATGATGCCATAACTGAATGGTAGGTGCAGGGAGAGCAGTGCATATAGTATACCTTGACCTTAGTAAGGCTTTTGACACTGTCCCCCATACCATTCTTGTCACTAAACTCAGGAAGCGTGGGACAGAAGAACAGACAGTGAAATGGATTAGAAACTGATTACAAGATAGAGTCCAAAGAGTGGGACTCAATGGTGCCAAGTTCAGCTGGAGACCTGTAACTAGTGGAGTCCCCCAGGGATCAGTGCTGGCTCTGGTCCTATTCAACGTCTTCATCAATGACATTGATGAGGGGGCAGAGTGACAGAGTGTCTGCTCAGCAAGTTAGCTGATGATACCAAAATGAGAGGCTTGCCTGAGACACCTGAAGGCTGTGCAGCCATTCAGTGAGACCTGGACAGACTGGAGAGCTGGGCAGAGAGGAGCCTAATGAGGTTCAACAAGGTTAAGTGCAGAGTTCTTCATCTGGGAAGGAATAATAAACTGCACCAGTACAGAAGGCGATCTGCTAGAGAGCAGCCCTTTGGAGAAGGACCTGGGAGTCCTGGTGGAAAAAAGTTATCCATGGGACAGCAATGTGCCCTGGGGGCCAAGAAGGCCAATGGGATCCTGGGGTGCATTAAGACGAGTGTGTCCAGCAGATCCAGGGAGGTTCTTCCCCTCTACTCTGCCCTGATGAGGCCCCACCTGGAATATTGCATCCAGTTTTGGGCTCCCCAGTTCAAGAGAGACAGGGATCTACTCAAGAGAGTTCAAAAGAAGGCTACCAGGATGATTAAGGGACTGGAGCACGTGTCCTCTGAGGAGAGGCTGAGAGCCATGGGGCTTTTTAGTCTGGAGAGGAGAAGACTGAAGGGGAATCTAATAAATGTATATATATATGAGGGCTGAATGTCAGGAAGGAAGGGACAGCCTCTTCTCACTCATGCCCTGGGGACAAGGGGCAAAGGATGTAAACTACAGACAGGAGGTTCCATCTCAACATGAGGAAGAACTTCTTTGCTGTAAGGTTCACAGAGCACTGCAATAGGCTCCCAGAGAGCTTGTGGAGTCTCCTTCTCTGGAGGCTTTAAAGACCTGTCTAAATGCATTCCCGTGTGACCTGTGCTAGATTCTATGGTCCTGCTCTGGCAGGGCATTTGGACTCGAAGATTTCCAGAGGTCCCTTCCAACCCCTAACATCCTCTGACCCTGTGATCCTGTAATCTGTCAGGTTTTTGTTTGTTGTGTTTGGGTTTTTTTTGGTGTGTGTGTGTGCACAGTTGTGGTAGTGTGAAGGTTTAATCTTCCCACCACATAAAGCACAGGTAAACTCAGTCAGAGAAGTGAATGGAAAGCTGTATTTTACAAGCAGAATGAAATGCAATGAATATACACAAAATATACAGTATTTACAGTATATACAAAAATATGCAGAAAAGAACATAACACAGAAAAAAAAACCTCCTGAGGAGAATTCCTGAGAATTCCCCCAAACCTCTTCTCCCCCTTCCTCCCCTTTCCCTTAGGAGTTAACTGGGTGAAAAAGGATTAAAGAGAGAAATGGATATTAAGGAAAATCATTAGTTCAAGGCAGTTGTTAGAGAAGTTAGTTTTCTTATCAGTCCAAGGTCAGTTGCATGCACTCCGGCCAAGAACAGAAAGAGAAGACTGAACACAGACTGTTAGGTCTTAAAGTTGCATTCTACTGATCTGCTGATGAAATTACAGTATCACAGTATCACAGTATCGCTAAGGTTGGAAGAGACCTCGAAGATCATCGAGTCCAACCTGTCACCACAGACCCCATGACTAGACCATGGCACCAAGTGCCATGTCCAGTCCCCTCTTGAACACCTCCAGGGACGGCGACTCCACCACCTCCCCGGGCAGCCCATTCCAATGGCGAATCACTCTCTTTATAATTATCTTTGTTTTCCTCTTTACACCTAAATATTTCAGCTAGAGTATTCTGTAGCTGTTCCTTTCTTAAAGGCACAGCCTAAAACTGTCACAGCAGTGTAGTTATCCAATAATATTTTTGCAAATAGAAGAATGTTTGCGTGTAAGTTTTCTGGTAATTTCAAAGCTCTGGCAGGGTCCATAGTTCAGAGTAATACTCTGAGGGAGAGTGAATTAAACTGGGAAATATTCTTGGTAAAACATAGTCTGAACTGACCACACTGGGTCTAAAGTGGGTGGAACTGCCATCTTTTTCCTTCTTAAATGAGCTTTTCTTAGGGAACTTGAGAAAAAGAAATTCATCTCACGCATTCCCTGCACGACTCTGAGGATTTCCTTTTTTCTGCCAGGAGGGAGGGGCTACCCTTATTTTTCACCCCTGATAGCGAGTAACATTAGACAGTAGAGCCATAGTAGGATGGGAACTGCAGCTGTCACACAGCTGCTGCTGACATCTGGTCCCCCTGTGATTTCAAGGGTGGGAGTGAACAATTTTGATACAGGGCAAAATTACTCCCTGTCTTCTGCTTCACTAATCTGCCATGGACTTATTGGAAACTGGGTGTTTCCAGTGCCAATAGAAAAGGGCTTTGTATACCTCTTATTCTTTCCTTGGTGCTGCCTCTGAATTGGCTGTTGGGGAGCACTAGCTGAGGAAAAATTCTGTGCTTTGGGAGCTTGAGTGCAACTGTGCATAGTTTTGCTTTAGATCTATTGGATCTACGGGTGTGTGCAATCTTCACAAATTAGTACAGAGGAGCTTTAGGGGATGTAGGGGAGAGTGCCCAAAATGCATGGGGACAGTAATTGTGATTCAGTAAGGGGCTGAAAACTCTCTGGACTCAGGAGAATTCAAATAATGAATTCAGAAGAATGAAAATAATGGCTTTGCTGCACAAGTACAAGCAACTGCAAGCTTGTAACTCTCACCTGAAGTGATGTGTACAGCAAGGTAACTGCCTTCAGCATAAATTAGACAACTATAAATTAGACAACTATAAATTAGACAACTGACTATCTAAGTGGATTTTCCTTTCATACTTTTTGGACAAGGGATATCTAAACTTCACAACTGTTCAGAATATCAGGAGCTGTTGGGACAGAGATGTTTTACATCATTTTAAAGGATGCAGAAGAACAAGATAGATGTTTGAAATAGATTCTTGTGTATGTATATTGTAAGACTATAGTTTGATTAGTTTGTAGAAAGCCTCACTGAAAATGATGATTCAAGCTGGCTGCTCATAGCTATTTTAAGTACTCGGTAAGGATGGGAGTATATTTCAAAACCTTTTGGGAAAAGCTGTGAATACTTTGGCATGTTCTGGTTTGTGAACAAGTGGATATTATTAAATATGACAGCATATAGATATTTTAAAACAATATTTTTTGAATGCTGTCAAATAGATCATTGTACTTCATTAAACGCATTTGATCAAAGGGGATTGTTCTGAGTAGATAGTTCTCTTTTTCTGACATTTTTATTTTAGTAATGCTGTTTGTAGGGAATTGTGGTGCTCCATGGTGTTGTGCTGACAGCATTTTTTTCCAAGTTTGTTTTGTTACAGCAGTGGAATAATCCAGCAAGAGAATCTGAAGATGTGAAGACACCATCAAAAAAAATGTAATTCTTTAGGTTAACAAAAGATAAAGCTGGATATTGTGAGACACAAATTGGATAAAAATGTATAGGCCAAACAGGCAGCTGAATGATCTAATGACCTTACTGAGTTTTAGAATTCATTCTTTTTTTAAACATCTTTCCCATATCTTTATATATACACTGTTGTGTGTTTGTGTGTGTATGGACATATATGCGTATGTGGTGGGTTAACGCCCATCCTGAAAACAAAGCGGGGAAGGGCTTGCAAGTGCTTTGCCCTCCCTGCAGGGCATTTTCCCCTGGGAAACCGAGTCTGTTCCACTCCCCCTCCCTGCCCAGCTAGGGTACACTTGCAAGCCCTTCCCCCTTTGTTTTCACCACAGCATAAAAAAGTATAGTGTGTGTATGTGTGAGAGGTATGAAAGATGCACTGTAGGCTAGAAAAGAGCCTGTTATGAGCTGAATACATGATGATGTTCAGCATTTTTGATCTATTTGCCATTGCTATTATAAGATAGTAAATTAATATTTTAAGACTATTATCTCCTGCTCTTCAAGACTGACATGTACTGCAGGGCCTCAGTGGGGTCAAAGCTTAAATAGGTAGTCATATGTAGAGGTAAATACTGACATTTAATTATTTAAACACCTTTCAAACTCAACACAAAGCTGTGTACTTCAGCAGTTCATTGCTTTTTAATAGTTGTGCACTGCTAACCACTTATGCTGGCTTTCATGCCTTGCCCATGACTCAGTGTACCTTACAGTCAGATGCTCAGAGCTTGCAAGTTGATGTCTATATACTTCTGGGTTTCTGTTTTCTGTTGAGAGAAGGTGGCAAAGGTGAAGCTTCAGAGCATATTGACTGTGGGTGCCTTGATGTGCTCTTCCCACCTGTGTGGATGGAGGCTGGTTACCTGCTATTTCGTGGCAAAGAGGAAGATGGGCTGGACCTTGAAGGGTTAGAGAAGAGCAGATGGTGGACAGGGCAGCACAAAAGCAGGCAATCACTCCTGCACTAAGGATTAAATGCCTTGGAAAAAATAAGATCTTCTGCCCTATGTAGAGGATGGTTTACTGGGTCTCATGTCTTTGATATGATTATGCTTAACTCTGGTACTTTATCAGCTGATTCAGGAGTTTAGTCCTTTTTCTGTGGATCTTTGGAGGACATGTGAAGATGGATGGGTTTGGCTTACAGATGTGCACTTTATGGTGAGCTCTTCTTGTCTGCCTTGCGATTGCTCTTCACTATTGTACTTAGGGCACACAGCTGAGAATGGTTGCTGCATCCCACAGGAAGGGTGCAAGGCTACTGAAATCTCTGCTTGCTCTCTTGTCAGTTCCCACACTGATTGTTGCTTCATTTGGGAAGAAGTTCTTCACAGAAAGAGTGATTTGCCATTGGAATGGACTGCCCAGGGAGGTGGTGGAGTCACTGTCACTGGAGGTGTTTCAGAAGAGACTGGATGAGGCACTTGGTGCCATGGTTTAGCTGATTACATGGTGTTGGGTAATGGGCTGTACTTGATCTCAAAGGTCTTTTCCAACCTGGTAAATTTCTCTTTTCTCTCCTCTCCTCTCCTCTCCAAACCTCTTCTCTCCTCTCTGAACCTCTCCTCTCCTCCCCGAACCTCTCCGAACCTCTCCTCTCCTTTCTTTTTGCTTCAACTGTGTCAGGCAGAAAGAGAAGTGCAAAAAGTTGCCTTGTGCTATGACAAAGGTACTTTCTCTTGCGCTTGTTTATGTGACTTCTCCTGTCGGCAATGGAGAATGGAGTCTATGCAGACGACCAATATGATCTAGTATTGTTCTAGTATATTCCTTTATTGTAAGAGTGTTGTACGAGTATAGTGAGTATAGTGCATGTTAATGGAACTTCTACAACTTATATAGACTCAGAGAGCATCATTGGCATAGCTTCATTGGTTCCCCACAAGTGATCACACATTGTACTATTACAGATTATTGGTCAAGCTACTCATACCACGCGAGGTTGTTGATGCAGGTGCATGTCCTGTTATTCCCAGATAACTTTCTGTGTTTATAGCTACCAGTGCCCTGCTTTAGTTTCATGCTGCAGGCACAGCACTGTTTTGCTCAACTGCTAGTTACTTCTGCACTTATGCTGAGCATGGCCTACCACCATGTCAGGCTCTAAGCCTATATTGCCAGATTGCTCATACTGCTTGTTGCCACCATTGCCACAGTCTCCAGGTCTGAAAAGGAGGTTTGTTATAAAATAATTGTATCCTGAGATTTTGCACTCAGTTTTGGCACAGCAGGTAGGAAGCTGGCAGAGATTTCTGTATTATAATCTGCATGCCAGCCATGTGCTGGCTCTATTAAAAAGGATTTTTTTCCCCACATAAGCATGTAGCAACCATAGATGATCTGGATGTAGAGAAGGCAAAATGTAGCCTTAGTTTGTGCCCATGTTGCAAGAGGGTCAGCACAATCGGCAACACTCAGGAAAAAAAAAGAAACCTTAATATTTTATCATGAGATTATATTCGAAGCTGGTAACTCCTTTGTCAAGTTACTCAGATTTCATCCTAATACCTACCATGACTCTGCTTTTACTATAAATTTGACAGGAGTGTAAAGACAGACCTTTCAGATGCAACTGGTGACCCAAGAACCACTTGTAGAATAATTATAAAAGTTAATGTATACTATTGATATCGTTTGTGATCAAATTGATAAGCTGGAAATATGATAAAATATGAATATGATTTATTAAAAAAAAAAAAATCCAAGCCAGTTTGATTCAGATTTGTTTGCCTGGTCAATGATTGGTTAATTACAGACAATAAGATGCTAATAAACAGTGGAAGAACAGTCTAGAAAAATCAGAATTTGGAATGTAGAGGAAGAAACCGGAAACTTCTTATATGCTCAAAACAAACAGTAATACTATCTTGGGTGGCAAGATGGACCATATTGGGCTCATAAAGGAGCTGACCAACATGTCAACAAGCTATAAACCTTAGAAATAACCAGGTAAATTAGTGTAAGTTACTCACGAACTGCTGAGCTGTTAACTACCAAAAGCTTTGCTGAATGAAGCGATGCTATGAGTTCATATTTATAATCCAAAGGGCAGGAATAATCCAAAAGGTAGTATCCAAAATTGGAGGAAGTGAGAGAGAGAGAGTGAGACATGCTGCTGTGGTGGAGATCTAAACACTGTGCTGCTAGGACAAAAGAAGCTAATTGCCCCGAAGACAGGAACAAGTAGGTGCTTGTCAGCGCTTTGAATCCGATTAAGGAACAGCGGGGGAGATGAGAGAATGACTTCCCTGCTCCTGCTGGCCACTCTATTTCTAATGCCATTGGCCGCCTTGGCTATCTGGGCACACTGCTGGCTCATGTTCTGCCTACTATCAACCAGTACCCCCAGGTTCCTTTCTACCTAGCTGCTCTCTGCCACTCTGTCCCTGCCTTGTAAAGCTGCATGGGATTGTTGTGGCCAAAGTGTAGAACCTAGCACTTAGATTTGTTAAATCTCATGCTGTTGGACTCTGCCCATCTGTCCAGCCTGTCAAGTTCCCTCTGCAGAGCTCTCCCACCTTCTAGCACATCAACACCTGCTCCCAGCTTGGTGTCATCTGCAAACTTATTGATGATGGACTCAATCCCCTCATCCAAATAATCAGTAAAGATATTGAACAGGATGAGGCCCAACACTGATCCCTGGGGTACACCACTAGTGACTGGCCACCAGCTGGATGTGGCACCATTCACCACCACTCTCTGGGCTCAGCCCTCCAGTCAGTTCCTAACCCAGTGCCGAGTGTTGCTGTCCAAGCCATGGGCTGCCAGCTTGGCCAGGAGTTTGCTGTGGGGGACGGTGTCAAAGGCCTTGCTGAAGTCCAGGTAGACTACATCCACAGCCTTCCCCACATCCCCCAGGCGGGTCACCTGGTCATAGAAGCAGATCAGGTTGGTGAGGCAGGACCTGCCTCTCTGTGACCGGTTTAGGCTGTGCCTTTAAGAAAGGGACAGTTGCTGAACACTGGCTGAATGTTTTGGGATTATAACAAAAACAAAGATATGCTAAACTAATTTCATTGGTGGATTGGTATAATGCAACTTTTAGTTTTGGGTTCAGTCTTTTTGGAGTTAGTCTGTTCTTCTCTGTCCTGTGGGCTGGCCTGTTTCTCTCTCTCTGAAGCAACAGCTAGCTGGGCAGAAGCGACCTTGCTAACCAGATAAGAAAACTAACTCTTGCATTTGCTTTGAGCTAACAGAATTTATTTTCTCCTTAATTACCTTTCTCTCTCTCTAACCCTTTTGGGAAAAAGGGGAGGTAGGGAGGGAGAAGGGGGATAGCGGCCCGGGGGGGCACACCCTCCTCCGGCTGTGGATCTCCTGTATTACATACATTGCTGTATATTTCTGTATATATTGTGAATATTGTATATTTTTGTACCTATTCATTGCATTCCATTTCAGCTTGTAAATATAGCTTTCATCTGCTTCTGCCCATAGAGATAAAGGAGTTTAAGATCCCAGTAGGTGAAAGGGTTGTTTTAAGTGATGGCTGGGATCCAAAGGTGATTTATTTGATGTGTTTGAATCTGCTGCTGGTGATGGTGATTGCGTACTTGTTATATATGCTGTACCGAGAGAGGAAGGTATATAAAGCCTGCTTTGTAATTAGGCGTAGATCGAAGAGGAGAAAGCACAGCTCTAACTCTACCCCAGAGATATCTAGTGATGAGGAGAATGGAGAATCTGTGTCAGTTAAAGATCAAGCTAAAACGTCCATCGGAAAGGCTGCTCTGAACGGTGCTGTTGGTGGTTCTGGCAATCAGCCAGCTGCAGCGGCAGCTCTTAACATGGTGGCTTCCACGTCCTCGGCAGCCATTAACGAGGCAAAGCCATTTCCTCCTTCTTCTTCAGCAGGACCGGAAGTGTCCTCCACAGCAGCTGATCCATCTCAAAACCTGTCAGCTTCTGTTAAGCCAGCTGTAAATTCAAACACAGCTCCAGTTAAGCAGGTAGCTGTTTTAAAAACGAGAAGTGGAAAGGGCAAAGCTGATCCAGATGCTGATGGGGGAGAGCAGCAAGATACTGATCCTCATGAGGGAACTTCTGCTCAAAGAGACCCTGCTGAGATGGAGGAAAAGGTTTGTCTTAAAGATATAGTTGAGTTATTGAGATGGAGGAAAAGGTTTGTCTTAAAGATATAGTTGAGTTATTGAGATCATCACTGGATGGAGATGCAGGGCAAATTGCTGATAGGAGAACAACTAGAGGTGGTACTCCTGACCTTAAAGAGATTCTTAGGAGAGTGACAGTAAGATTATTGGGACAACAAGTTGAGGAAGAGGAGGCAGAGGAGGAGACAGATGACATAGACAACTGTTCATCACCACGCGAAGAATTGAGAAATGTGCGTAAAGATTACATCAGAGCAGATAAGGAGCCAATTCTAGCTTGGCTTGGTAGATGCTATGATACAGGTGCTCCAGCTCTAGTAGTTGGAGACAAGTCAGCAGCTCAACTAGGAGCTCTCTCAAAGGATAATGGAATAGATAGACATCTAGACAGGACTCTCGGTAAGGTTACTCTGTGGATACGCCTTTTAATGGCAACCCTCATGAGATATCCTTCCCGAGATGATCTTCCATGGAATCCTAAACCCTGGACTAGCATAGATGAGGGAATTAAGCGTCTGAGAGAATTTGCTGTCAGAGAGGTACTCTATGGTGGCCATGAGACTCTGAATCCTGATGAAATTCCTGTAGGAACTGGTCTTGCTAAGAAGCTCATCAAACTTGCTCCTCCTAATTATGCAAATATTCTGGCAAGCAGAATTGTGGCAAGAAATTATGGTGGAGCTTCTCCTATGGTTGGCCAATTCACTGATCAAATGAGACAATTGGAGGATAGCATGACACATGTTTCTTTGGTTTCAGCCATTGAAACTCTGTCTGGTGAAATGAAGAATTGCATGAAAGAGCTGAAGGATGAAATTAAAAATACATTCTCCCAATTGACACAGAGAGATAATTCCAATTCTTCCTCCAGATGGATACAGGTTTCCTCTGTGAGGAATAGACGTCCTCCAAGGATGTCATTCCAAAACAGGTCATTCCAAAACAGATCAAACCAAAACAGACCACCAAGGCACTCTCCAACACCAGAACAAGAGGACACAGTCTAAAGTTGCACCAGGGGAGGTTTAGGCTGGACGTTAGGAAGAAGTTTTTCATAGAGTGGCCATTGGAATGGGCTGCCCAGGGAGGTGGTGGAGTCACTATCACTGGAGGTGTTTAGGAAGAGATTGGCACTTGGTGCCATGGTTTAGTTGATTAGATGGTGTTGGGTGATAGGTTGGACTCAAATTACCTGGTCTATTCTATTCTATTCTATTCTATTCTATTCTATTCTATTCTATTCTATTCTATTCTATTCTATTCTTCTATTCTATTCTATTTAAATCCATGTTCGCTAGACCTCATCCCTCGGCCATCCTTCAGGTGTGCTGTGATTGCCCTCAAGATGATCTGCTCCATAATCTTGCCTGGCACTCAGGTGAGGCTGACATGCCTGTAGTTTCCAGGTTCTTCCATTTGGCCCTTCTTATGGATGGGTATCACAGTGGCCAGATTCCAGTCATCTGGAACCTCTCCAGTGAGCCAGGACTGGTGGTAAATGATGGAGAGTGGCTTGATGAGCTCATCTGCCAGCTCTCTCAGTACCCTAGGATAGATCCCATCTGGTCCCATGGACTTGTGAGTATCCAACTGATTCAGCAAGTCCCTAAATACTTCCTCATGGATTTCAGGGGAACTATACTGCTCCCTGACCCCATCTACAGGTTCAGGAGGCCAGTTATCTGGAAGCCCTCCTGTCTTACTGTTGAAATTGAGGCAAAGAAGGTATTTAGTACCTCTGTCTTCCTTTTCTTTGTTAGAATTGGACTTCTCTGAAGAGAGCTGCTTGAAAGAACTATGCACTGCTTAATTGCATACAGAAATTAGTTTTCACTGTATGGCTTTCTTATCCACCACTACACATAGGAAAATAAATCCAGGTGATCTTGTTCAGTATCTTTCTGTGGTTGTTCCTTGTTTTAATGAGTTTTATGTTCAGTTACAATAAGTGATGTGGATAGCTGAAGGAAGCATCATATGCAATAAACTCAGTGAGCTTTCAATGCTTTTTTAAAATGCCAGCTACTGTGGAACATATCAGACAACTCCTAATGCTTGAATATGTATTCCAAAGTATTTTTTTAGTTTATATTTAATTTTTTTTTCTTTTCTATTTCAGCAGA